>VZRX01000252.1:5308-15933 GCA_013398075.1 Notiomystis cincta
GGCCGGTCCCGGCTGAGGCGCCGTTCGTGCGACAGAGGCCGAGCAGCGGCGGCTGGAGCTGTGGCGGTGAGCGGGCTTTGCTGCGGCACCGACTTTCGGCGAGGGAGTGGCCCCGGACCCGTGGGTGGGTGCGTTCCTTTCTTGTCTTGTGTGGGATTAGGCCAGGGAGGGAGGTAGCCGTGTGGGCAAAGGGGAGCTTTCCGCTCATATAGCTTCTGAAAAGAAGTCTACGGCGGGGGGGCTAAAGGAAATGGCCCTAAGGCGAGGTGCTGGAGATTCGGATTAGATACGAGAAAATTCTTTTTCGGTGGTGAGGTGGTCAGCCTTTGGAACAGGTTGTCCAGGAGGTGGTGGAAGCAAGAGGGTATGGCCAGGCTCAGTCCGTATCCAGGTAATGGATCAGGTTAGCGATGATGAGGCACGTCGAGCGGGGAAGTCAGTCCATAGTCCAGATTATAGGATGATGATCTTTCACATAAGAAGCGTTTGATCTGACTGAAAGAAAGCTACAGTGCACGTTCCGCAGAGAGCATTAGGTGTTGCTGAGTAAGTAATTCTCCATTCCCACTTCTTTTTGACTTAGGTAGGATTATCTCTTGTTTCCTATGGTGTAAATGACATATATGGAGCAAGGACTGGGCAAAAACATCCGATTGACAAGGTCCACTACAGCTAATGTTACAGCAGTAGCAATTTTTCAAATTAAGAAAGGCAGTTAAGTTACAGAACTTTATTTTTAGAAGTTTATGAGAATGTGGTGAAACTTGGGGTTTTTTTTGGCCTGTATGTGTAAGTAATAAGCCATATACTATCTATATATTTTTAAAGAAATTTCCAGTTAGCAAGAAGTTTAATGGATTACTTTGATATCAGTGTTTTGATTATGCTTTGCTGAAATGTAAGTTCCTAGGGAATTGGTAAAAACTTTTTGCTTCCTCTCCTCCTCCCCCAAATTTCACGTGGTCTGAAGGCTATGTAATAGATTTTAGTAACTTTTATTTGTGATTCTCTTGTAGAGGCGTAAGAGTTACTGAGAACCAGCTGGAATAATAGGATTCATCTTTTCTTTCCTACAGGGTATCATGGCAGCCCACCAGGAGAAAAAACTTGCTGAAGAAAGAAAACACCAAAACATACAAAATGATACTAAAGCATTTCAAGGCCAGTGGGGAAGAGCATGGTGAGAGAAGCCGATGACCCTAAGTAGTCCTTGTATTTCCAATTGCTTCATTCTTACTCTTAAAGATGCTGTATTCCTTTTAAACTTCCCCTCTGTTAATAACAGATTGTTGTCTTGCCCTGCTCTGGAAAGCTCATGGATAGTTTGCTGTAGCAACAGGTGCTGAAGAAGTGTTCTTCAAGTTTTTTAAGGCACATAGTTTGCCAGATGGTTTGGGTTAAAACACACTCCTTGCAAAAAAGAAAAACAAATCATAAAAATTGGTAAAAATTCTGGTTCCTTCAAGGAAAGAAACATTTCCTGAAATCTGGAAAACAGGCATCCCGTCATCTGTGGCATTCCCAACTGACAAGTCCTGCTGTAGCAGGAGTTATGACTCATATCCCAGTTCTCAAAGAGTTGGGGAGGTATTAGTAGGGCATTGGACTGCAGCTGGGAAAGCAACAGTTGTACAGCAAGTTCAGCTTATGGCTGTCCAAGGTTTGTCCTTTCCAAGTTTCCAAGGTTTGCATAATGTTCTTGGGATTCCATTATCACTTCCAACTGAATATTTTACCAGTTAGAGCCATGATTGCCATCATAAAACATGACATCTGTAATAATAACAACCTGATTTTTGGAGGGGCGATTAAATAAAATCTCATGCACTCATTAAGTAGCATGGTTTTAGAGCAGTTTGTGATAAGGTATGTTCTATGCTGAGTTTTTTATGGCTGTGTGACCCCCAGACATAACTGTGCCCTGAACACATTTTCAGTTTTTATCCAGTTAGTCTAGGAGGTTCACTGAAAAAATTGTCTGATGTAACTCATCTATCCAAAACCTGGGGAAACAAAATGCTCTGTTTTGGATTACAGGGAGGTAGACTGGTTTTCCTTGGCAAGCATCCTTTTTCTGCTCATGTTTGCACCACTGATCGTGTATTACTTCATCATGTCCTGTGCTCAGTACCAGTGCACTCTGACTGATCCACTCCTGGACTTGCTGACAGGGAATAAGCATCTGTCTGACATCTGGAACAGGACTCCCATGCTGACCTCTAGGGCTGCTGGCATCTATTCCCTTTGGGTCACTTTCCAGGTACATTATTGAGTTTATGATCTGGATGCAGTGTGTGATTTCTCACACTGCTGTTGGATGAATCCTTTTGCACAAAGGACAGTGGAACATTGCACTGGCATTTACTCTTTGATATTTCACACTTTGCAAGGTGTTTTGGAATCCAAATGAAGCTTATGTGCTTGGAAAATAAGTATTATGGGAATATACACAAATATTCCTTGTGTGACATATTCCTTAATGAGGTTTTTAAGAAAAAGCAACTATATAACAACTATACCCATTTGTTTTAAATTAATATACAAGAAATAGATCAAAATAAAAGGAGGAGGACCTGAATGTAGTTACCAACTGTCCTGCCTCCCTACCAAAAAAGAATGACAGCTTTGCATTTTAGAGATGTATAATAGCTTAGATGTATTACTAGTCTAAAATCACAATGGCTAAATATTGCCATGTTGGCTTACCCAGTACTTAATAGAAACTTAATAGGAATGTTATAGTTGGCATATGTACGTAAGGGATAGTGTTTTGAGGGGGTTTGTCTTATTCTGTATTTACTATGAATACATTCTCTCTCTTCTAGGTGGTTTTGTACATGTCCATTCCTGACTTCTGCCATAAATTTCTTCCTGGATATGTGGGAGGTGTACAAGAAGGTGCTGTCACTCCTGCTGGTAAGGTCTTCCTTGGAATATGTGCACACCATGCAGTCTTCTGGAATTGTACTGTTTCTGTACTTAGAGTCTTTAATAACCCATGCATAGCCAGAGGGAAATGTGGACATAAATATTCTCACCTTCCTCACACGTGCAGTTCAAACAAAACTAGAAAGCAATCTGTGTCATTTTTTAGAATAAGTTACAGCATTTCTGTCTCTTATAATTAGTAAAACTGTTGATCTGGTAGGCACCACACCAGCAATGGAAAATACTGGTTGATAATTTTGACACTTAAAGTTGTCAGTGGACTACTGCTGGTATTTGACAAGATAGTTTTGCCTGCTCAAGCTCCATTAAACCAAGGGACTTGAACAAAATGTGTGATGTGAACTGTTAGAAAGGATGTCTTGTTACTTTAGTCAGTTTTGGAGGAAAGTCTGAATTCAGTTTAACGAGGAGAAAAACTCAGCCTAACAAAGCCTACTGGGTACAGCAGAGTCTAAGGGAACATTCAGAAAAGTGCCTCAAAGTATTTTTAATTGGTAGGATGAGGAGAGAGAATTGATTTCATGAGCGCTAGATTGAGCTTCTGTGTATTCTGTGCATACCCATATTAATTAAAAGGTGTATTAATGCAGGGTCACTAACTCTCAATTTTTTTCTTCGTATTTTAGGTGTTGTGAATAAATATGAAATCAATGGACTTCAGGCCTGGATCATTACCCATATGCTTTGGTTTGCAAATGCCTCTTGCTTCCACTTCTTCTCACCTACCATCATTTTTGATAACTGGATTCCTCTCCTGTGGTGTGCCAATATCTTGGGATATGCAGTGTCCACGTTTGCAATGATTAAAGGCTACTTTTTCCCTACCAATGCCAAAGACTGGTATGTGAATTTTAGTAATGAGAGAGAGAATAGTAGCTATCAGAGATTAAAATTGTTAAATATGTTAAATAAAAATTGGATATATGAATTGAATGACAATATATTTCACTGGCAAAGAGAGCTAGACCAGTGTATGGCAGTGATTCTTTGCTTCACTTAGCACCATCCTCTGTGTTTCATGCTGCACACCATGAGACTGGCAGCCTCAGTGTCACAGATACACCCATCCTAGAAATAGTTAGACTGTTTAGAAGTGTTACCAAGAGTAAACTCGGGCACCTCTGAAATTTACAATTTATGTCTGTTAATGTAATACTTTGGTTGGGTCAATTTGTGTTACCTTGCACAACATTACATGGTTTTATGATTTTTATTATTACAACATCAAATTAATCTAAATTGTGTTGTCAGAGTAGCAATTACCTGTATTTATGTATAACTCCGTACATTTCTATTTTTTTTTATGTTTTACAGCAAATTCACTGGAAACTTCTTCTATGACTACATGATGGGGATTGAATTTAACCCTCGAATAGGGAAATGGTTTGATTTCAAGCTGTTCTTCAATGGGCGCCCTGGGATTGTAGCCTGGACTCTAATCAACCTTTCCTTTGCTGCCAAACAACAGGAGCTATACGGTGAAGTGACAAACTCCATGATCCTTGTCAATGTTCTTCAGGTAAATTCCAAGGAGGAGATTAAGAAACCAGTTTGGAAATAAGCTAGTATGAAAGTAGGAAAAAACTCCTTCTATGGAAATAAAACTGAGGCATTTTTTCCTGGCCTGAAACAAGCTCATTTAGTGATGTTGTGCTGGGACTTCTTTGGATTTATTCACTGATCTGTGTAAATGGAAGCCTGCTCAATAGAAGCTCTATCCCCCCTGTTTGTAACCCTGTGACTCTACGTGGAAGAGAGGTCAGGGTGGTCAGTTGTGAGTTCACTTCCCAAGTGTTTGTCCTTGAGTTGTACGCTTGCCTTAGTCATCCTACTGTTGCTCTGTCTAGATAGATAGATATTGTGTATCCAGGCCATTGTATTTATGTGATAGTTCTTAACCATGTCCAGAAATGTCTGGTTTTGAAATGCTAACATGAAAACACCAATGAATTTTGAGATCACATCACAAGGCAACACAGACATTAAGCTGATGCTGTTCAACAGGGTAACTGGTGACAGTGCTCTGTTACTGATGTGAAATTGTTCTGTTGCAGGGTATTTATGTTTTGGACTTCTTTTGGAATGAAGCCTGGTACTTGAAAACCATTGATATCTGCCATGACCATTTTGGATGGTATTTGGGCTGGGGAGACTGTGTTTGGTTGCCTTACCTCTACACTTTGCAGGTAAAAATGCGTACACTGTGTATTTGGCCTTAATAGGAATGAAACTTTCCAGAAACATTCTTCCCAGCAGTTTAATTTGCACCTTAAATGTTTCTAGGCAGTTTGACTGTTGAGAAATCGTTGCAACATTCTTTTAACAATTCACTCGTAGGAAGCCTTCCTGTCCCTGTATAGATTTGACATCTTTTCCTCTCCTGCCCTTCTTTTGTGCCTCTTTCTGTCATTGTCTATTGTGTCTGTATACTTTTCTAAATCTTTTCAGTTTCCTTTTTTTTGACTCCTGCTTCTTGAGAGTTAGGGTTAGGGGTGGTTTGTTTGGGTTTTGTTCCTTGTTTTTTTCCTTCTATCCAGTTTGCATCCTTGCAACATTTCTCTTCTTGTTTTATGAAGAAGTGCAATTTTGGAGAGAGAAGGAAACTGTAGAATGCAGAGTTTTCTGAAAGTTTTTCTGCAGTTTTATTATTGGCAGTAGATTTTTCTACTCTTTCTTCTGGTCTGTTGTAGATCACTGTAGTCAAGGAATTGGTCTGGCATGCTGAGCCTCTATTGGAAGTAAATGCCTGATGGTTTTTGTGTTCCCCAGGGTCTGTATTTGGTTTACCACCCTATCCAGCTGTGCACAGCTCATGCCATAGGGGTCTTGATGTTGGGCTTGTTGGGTTATTACGTCTTCAGAATGACCAACCACCAGAAGGACCTCTTCCGTCGTACCAATGGCAACTGTAGGATCTGGGGGAAGAAGCCGGAGTACATCGAGTGCTCCTACATGTCCGTGGATGGGACCAAATACTACAGCAAGCTGATGACCTCTGGATTTTGGGGCTGGGCACGTCATTTCAACTACACAGGAGACCTGATGGGCTCACTGGCCTATTGCTTGGCTTGTGGCTTTGAGCACATCCTGCCTTACTTCTACATCATTTACATGACCATTCTGCTCATCCATCGCTGCATTAGGGACGAGCACCGTTGTTGCAGCAAGTATGGGAAGGACTGGAAACACTACACTACTGCAGTGCCCTACCGGCTTCTACCCGGAATATTTTAAGGCTAACGCAGGATCCAGGGGAAAGAAAAAGAAGAAATGTGCAGGCATGCCATGATTAAAGTAACTGAAGCACTGAAATGCCCCATTTTTTTAGAAGACTATTTTAATTGGAATATCCCTCTGAATCTCCCCATTTCCAAATTAACTTGGAGCTTAAGAAAAGATGCATGTATTGAGACTCCTGAGAAATCCCAAAGCTGGGAGGTGGCCTTACCCTTGACAGTAGCAGGGTTCTGGAAGCAGTTTGCAATGCCTCAGGAGAGAAGAAAAAGAGTTCTGTCATCACTTTAGGAAAGAAGTTTTCTGTTGCAGTTGCTTGTGACTGCTAGAACCTACAACTGAGAACAACTGCAAAGGACGTTTAATTGTTGGGTGTTTGTCAAGAGATGAATGATGGAAATGCTGAACTGCAGAAGCTGATCTTAAAAGTTTGTCAAAACTGTTATAAATTAGAGCCATTTTCAGGAGCTGACAATATGAATGTGAACCAACTGAGTTTTATTTTGCTACTGAAACCAGACTTTTGAAGCTACTGAGCTGTGCTGGTTGGCCTGGGCTAGAGTTAAACTTTTTCATAGTAGCTGATATGGTCATAGTTTTGGATTTGACCTGAGACAGTGTTGATAACACAGGGATGTTTTCACTATTGCTGAGCAGTGTTTACACAGTATCAAGGCCTTTTCTGCATCTCACCCAACCCAGCAGGGAGTGGGCTGGGTGAGCAAAAGGAGTTGGGAGAGGACAGGGGCAGGACAGCTGACCCCAACTGACCCAAGGAATATTACAGGCCATGTGGCATCCTGCTCAGCACATAAAGCTGGAGAAAGAAGGAAGTGGGGGATGTTAGGAGTGATGGTGTTTGTCGTTCCAAGACACCATTACATGGGGTAGAGCCTTGCTTTCCAGGAGATGGCTGACCATCTGCCTGGACGCGGCACATGGGGAATAGATGCCTTATTTTGCTTTGTTTGTGTGCCCAGTTTTTCCTTTACCTATTAAATTGTGTTTATATCAATCCATGAGTTTCCTCCCTTTCCTGATTCCTTCTCCCATCCCACTGTGGGGGAGTGAGTGAGCAGCTGTGTAGGGCTGAGTTGCCAGCTGGAATTAAACCGTGACAGTCTTTTTTGGTGCTTAACATGGAGCCCTAAGGGTTTGAGATAGCAGCAGCTTTGACTGGAATGTACTGGATTGGATTTATAGCTGGTGGTACTGTTGTCAGCCTCCTGTGCTTGCCATGGGGCTCACTCTGTATATTGTGGGACCTTGTTAGGGGCTTCATTTTGATTTTGCTGCTGGCCATGGTGCTTCTCCTCTTCCTCTGCTGTATCTTGGGACACTTGGATGATAACCATGGCTACACAGCTGGGCTGGCAGGTGGCCAGGGCATCACTGCTGTTTGTGCTGCTGGAACTCCAGTGTGAGCTCAAGTTGAGGGAACTGTGACCTGGGGATGAGCACACATGGGAGCAGGATGCCCAGGCATCAGTGGCTGGGAGTAAGCACATGGCAGAGCAGGAGCCTCTTAGAGCATCTGTGGTCGTGGTTATGTCCATGCCCAGGGAGAGAATGTAAACCTGAAGCACCTGTGGCTGTGGATAAGGCCACGCTCAGCAGGTACCCCGTGAAACATCAGTGCCTGGGCATGGGGTTGTGCTGGAGCACCTCAGAGCCGTGGCCATGGATAAACTCCGGCAGAGCAGTTAGAGCCTTGGAGGGATTGCAGCCATAGGTAAGGCCACATCCACTACTTCAGTGTGGATGGAAAACTTCATTCCCTATAGTTTGTATAAAATCATGTTTGTAAAAATTTAAGGTTTCTAACTAAATCCTTAGTTTCAGGACAAATAAAATACTGCTACTTTTCCTGCAACTATTTCTTTCCTCATTCCATGATTATCTTTCAGACTGACTAAAGTAGCTCTTCACAAAGTTTAATTTCAAGAGCCTCTTGGAATTCTATTTTCCAAGGTGAACCAAATAAAAACAGAGATCATAGTATGAACTATGCAGCTTGTAGCAAGCTTGGTAATTACGTTCAAGCTAAAAGACATTTTAAAAAAACTATTGCACATAAATATAGTGTTAGTTTTTAAATAAGTAGAAAAATGTGTAAATAGATATTTTGTAGAAGCAGTTGAATTCATTTATCTTCATGGCAGGTGTGGATGAGTTGTGTTGGTGAGTGTGTATTTTGGTTTTGTTGCAGTCATCCTGGATGGTCTGGGCAGGAGAAGAAGGGTCTCTGTAAACCTAGAAAATAAATGTATCTTGTAACTGGGCTTTGTTTCAGAGCTGGATCTCTACACATCCTTTTCTTATGTAGCCTTGGAAATTACACTGCCCCTTTGCTGTTAATGCCAAGGTTATTGAAATACTGCAAGATAATCTGGACTCTTAAATCATGGTAGCCTTGCACAGCACAGTGTGGTCCCTTCTGTTCCATGAGAAATTTCAGATGTTTTGTGGAAGAAATTGCCCCTTCAAGACCAATGAAGAAAACATTTTAATTACTCTGTAAGCTTCATCCTGACATAAGCACTGTGTAAGCAGTGCTCCAAGCACTGTCCCACTAATGTCACCCTTGAAAACTGGAATCTGAAGGACCATCAGTTTGCTCATCTTTATGCCTAGGTCACTTTGTTGTATGCAGGGCAGTGCTGTTAAATTTGTTTGTTCCAGAATACCAGAAAAGAAAAAAATTAATTGGAGGATTTTTGAGGGTGTGTATTGGATTAACTTTTGTCCTAATATTTCCTATTTATTGATACTCTGTGGTCAATATCACCTCTTAAGTTTGAAAATCACCTACTGTTGTGGTTTGGACAGGTGTTTACCAAGAAAGGCAGGAGCCTCCCTTGGAATGAGAAATGTAAACCCCCTTCCCTCCGAATTAGTAGTATTTTGAAATAAAGGGGCTCTCAGGCAAAGATAGGGAATAGGAATAACTGATCTTTACTAAGTATTTGTATGAGGTAGAATAGGCAACAACTATAGCAGTGACAACAAAACCAGAACCAGAGAACCCACTGACAGCTGCTCTCAGCTGCAGGCACCTTCCCTCTTGGTGCAGTGATGGTCCCGGCCGGCAGGGGTGCTGTGGCTCCGCTGGGCAGGGCAGGTGCGATGGTTCCCCCGCGGCTGCAGGGGGCGCTGTGGGGCAGCTCGGGGAGCAGACGCCAATGGCGGCTCGACCGCAGCGATCCCAAGGTGGTGGCTGAGATGTGCTGGAAACTCCGCGCCTGTAGCTGGGAATCCGGGATGCCTCGGCAGGCGGGTGGGGGTGCGAGCTGGTGCAGCTGGAACACAGACCGGTGCCGAAGAAACAGCAGGGCTGGGGCAGCGGAGGCCGAGGTGGCAGCGGCCACGCAGTCCGGTTGGAACTGGGAGAAACAGGTTCAGGATCTCAGGGTCCCCAGGTGGGAACAGTTCCCCTCTCAGCGAGATATTAACAGGGCACCAACCTCAGCGGCTGCAGCAGGAGAAACAGGCTGGGCTGGACTGCAGTGACGAGCGAGCTCCTTGCCCATCCACAATACATTCGTCCTCCTCCGAAAGCCGAGAGCAGCAGCAACCGCAGAGGGCGGGGCTCTGGAAGCCCAGAGCCAGAGAGCGGGACCACGGCTGTGTCCCAGCTCCTCCCAGGTCCATCCTCTGCAGTATCTCTGTCCCTTCCCGAGAAACCCCCAGACAGGGAGGTGCCGCACTCACATGCTTTTCGGGCTCAGCCACATCCATTGTTCTCCTTAAGTACCGGCCACCAGCATTTCTAAGGAGGAAAAAATTTCTCAAAAAAACGTCGACACCTACCAATCTCTGTAGTATGTTGGGAATTTCAAATATAGAAGTGTCAATATTTGCAAAATGGTACTTATTAAACTTGAGTTAAATAAAACATAATGGGAAAGCACAGCAAAATCTACTGGTAATTACTTGGAGCAGTAACAAGTAGTTTGGTTTGATTATTGTAGGAAGAAAAGTTACAAATGCTCACTTGAAGGGGGCACAAGAGGCTGAGAAACTTCCAGACTGCTTTTGATCTACCTAAGGAAAAAAAATACATCCCAGTGTTGTCGTGTATAACCTTTATGGATTGTTGGTATTCAATTTAGGGATGGAATGGAGTGGGGAGAGGGGAGCTTGCCATACCTCTGGGAAGGGGGAGGATGCCTTCACACATGGAAAACCTCTGCCACAAATGGCATTTCTGAGATCAGGGCACCACCTTTGCACTCTAAGGGTGGTTGCAATGGAATGGGATTGCTCAGTTCCAGTTTTACTGTGACAGTGTGCATGACAGCAAGAGAATGTGCTGTTGCCTTCCAGTGGCAGCCAAAGTTTTTTCTGCTTTTAATTACCAGTCTTAACATTCTGATCATGTGTTAACCTAGAGCTGCACTGCCTAAACTGGTTCTCCTCATGTCGATGGTTTTAGAGAAATT
>VZRX01000253.1:0-44485 GCA_013398075.1 Notiomystis cincta
AAGAAAAAGAAAAAGAAAAAAGGCAGCTTTGTGATGAAATAAAGGAAAATAACTTGTGACAAGATTTGGGCACATATGACTTTGCTGACCTACTCTTCGTCCAACTTCAGTTCTAAATAAAGAAGAAAAATCATTCAGATACTTTCTTGTGTCCTGCAAACCCAACGGCTGCAGTGAGTATACAATGATCATTAAAAATGTGCAAATGATCACACACAGCTCAGTAATATCTTTTCTTCAAGAAAAGAATGGTTGATCAGTGTGCTTGGCTTTCCTTTTATTAGCTAACAAACCCCTCAGCCTACAAATGACAGAAAGTTTCCCACATCCTGTAAAAGTAAGTAAACAGGTGAAAAATCTAGCGTGACAATGATATGCTGGAATAAAGGTGAATATAATTGCTAGTGTTATCCTGTGGAAAGGCTTCACTTTCCAGTGTTCTGTATTTCCCTTAGACTGTTTTTCCAGCACTCTGACTCAACTGTCTGCAAACATTCAATTATACCCTGCAGCCATTTCCAGAGAACTAAACAAGGCCAGCCTCCGTTGGCAGAAACCTGAAATCATACAAAATGCTTTTGGCATTCGTTACTTGCAATCAACTCTTTGAGAACAAATAAAAATTCAGCCCAGCATGAACAGCAAGGATATGTGGGTTGTTACTGTGTCCAAACCAGACAGCAAATATAGTAATCTAATAATTTAAAGGGTTAACTTTAGAGTAATAGAGACTATTTCTATACAGAATGCACACACTGAGGATATTTCTGAAGGGATAGGAGTGGACTATAAAGAATCAGATATATTCTAATGGCCTCATGCTCCAAACAGTAAATTGTCCTGAATGTAAGCATGAAATGTGTAGCTAAGATATGACCTCCCCTCTTCATGTACAACACATAATGAATATCATTACTATGTTAAACATACTGTTTATAGATTTTGTATTAGCTCTCAATGAATTATAGACAACTTGATGTCTATTTTAAAAGCATTCCCCATAAAATGATCATTTTCTCCAAGATACTCTTATTTATAATTATTCATAGAATAAAGTGGGTCAATAGTTCTTAGTTCATAATGTGTTTTACAGTAAATTTTCACTGGCTTAAATTCAGTCTGTTTGCTATAGAAGGAGCATAAAATCTCTCTGCTGTGCTATTACCAGATTGGCAATACAAGTGTTTATGAATACAAATATGACCATATAAATATGAATTCCCTGTTAACAGAACACATATTGACAATCTTGATATGAAGCATAGCATCTAATATGTGGTTTACCAGAAGACAGTTGACCACTACTCTATTAGTGCACATTCACTAGGAAACCAGCTAATAAAATGAGCCTGTAGTTTTTATAAACTTATAAACCAAATTAATTTCCTTTGCTTCCCTCTCCTTTGTTTTTTCTTTTGCATATTCATCCAGCTGCTCTAAATAATCATTAAGATCAAGACATTTTAATGCTTGAACTGTGATGTCTCTCTTCATCCAGAATCTCTGCTTTGAGGATTCACATGGGACAGACCATGATATTCACATGACTTTCATCTGGAACAATCTCATTGAAGCAATAAAGATTAGAGTATCTCACATTTTAACCACCAAAGCACAACATGGTAGTAGCTGAAATTACCTCTGCAATGCCCAACAGCAAAGCTTTTTTAATGTGACATTGCAAAAGGCAGTAAAAGCCTGACTTTCTGAACTTCACTGTGCAGCAGCAGTGGTGATACCCAGTGCCATCCCATCCATGAAGGGGGCACAAACCAAGCCTCTTCTACAGTGGATCATGTTTTGTATGTTTGGGAGTTCTTAAATACAGAAAAAGCTTGTGCTTTCTCTTTTTTTATTGTTAACCTACACTAGGCCACAGTTTCAAGTTTTCACTGAAGTCCTTGGAAAGGGAACCTACTCTAAAAAAATCGTGCTGGTGCCCTACAAATCAAATCCTGAGGTTGCAGAGTGTGGGACTTACAATATTTTCAATATGGCAAGAGTTTCAATATGGCAAATTTAAGAACTGTCAATCCAGACTTCACACAAGAAAATAACTTCTTTTCTCTTTTTAGATTACATAATTCAGGGCAAGATTTGAAGAAAGTAGTTACCCTCAGAAATCTTAATTCAGAACTGTCAGAGGGGTTTTCTTTTAAAGATTTACATAAAATACAGGAAACAGTGCTTAGAAGAACACATCACTGAAAGCTAGTGGATATATTACTGTGCTCTATAACTGATTAAAGACTGCTAAAATTAGATGCTTTAATTATTGTTAAATTTGATAGACTTAAAATTTTGTACTTCTGACATCAGTAAGGCCAGCTTTATATTTCTCATTGAGGGCATTAAATATACATTATTCTTGGGTGCATTTAATTTACATTCAAATATTGTCAGATCTCATTAATCCCCACCATGATTCAGATTGAACTGAGCAGTGTTACCCTTAGATGTGGGGGACTGTTACAGCCTTCATACAGGTAACAACTAAAATGGAATGGTTTGTCTAAATGCCTTGGGTAGACTGAAGATGTAGCAAGAATGGTCTAACACTCAGAAAAATCAGCCTGACTGATATCTTCAAAATATTCCAGTTTCCACTAGCTGGTACATTTTATAATACACATTTTATGATGTATCAGAGCTTTAAAGAA
This sequence comes from Notiomystis cincta, assembly GCA_013398075.1. Taxonomy (NCBI): domain Eukaryota; kingdom Metazoa; phylum Chordata; class Aves; order Passeriformes; family Notiomystidae; genus Notiomystis; species Notiomystis cincta. The sequence goes on from VZRX01000253.1 coordinate 2,661, forward strand.
AAGAAACAAGGCTGTAGGAACATAAAAGAAAGAAATATGTACAGGTACACTCCAGAAAAAAATGCTTACCTAAGATAATGTCAAGCACAGAATATTGCAGGTTTCAAACTCAGGCACAGTGGAATGACATCTGCATGGGCTTGGTTTTATATAAAAGACAAGCAGATTACATGTTAGAACAACACCAGAGACCAAGACCTTAAAAAACCATGTCATAGTGAAACAATCCACAGACTCGAGGCAGTTTCCACTATGTATCTTTATCATTCAGATGCAGTTCTTTAGCAAGAGATTTTCTGTTTCACTTTTAAGCTAAAAAAATAATTGAAGCAGCACACAAAAACGATCTTAGAAAAGAATTGGTATCATCATAACTCTAATTGAATTTCCAGAATCAAAATATGTCCTATGATTTAAGAAATTCTGGACCTGTATCAGAACTACATTGCAAGAACAGTTGTACTGTTTTAGATAACACACAATCAGGATAAGTAACTGTTGAATGAGACTGCAAAGATTACTTTTGCTCATTACTCAAGAGGAGAGAGGTCAGTGTTTGCTTGGGGTTATCCTGCTGTTTGGTCTTGAATACTGAAATATTCTCCTATGGCTTCTAACAAAAAAGCACAGAAGATTTGCCTTGTGAATTGAAACAGACCCAGCTACAACCTTGTGCTACGACATTTAGCTTTGACCATTCTGAGAATTTCCATTTTGCTTTGCAAAAATGACAGAATACCTGAAAACGTGACCACCACTTGGGAAAATTTTCTAAAGAGCTGATCTGAGCAGTGCTTCAGTGCTCCAAGATAAAACTTTTTTGACACAAGAGACTTCAGACTTCTCACTACAGCTTATCACATAATTAATCAAGGGAGGTGGACTGCAGAAATTGCTATTGACTTCTTCTATCAATATTGCCCTTCTGTTCAGTCTGGCCCAAGAGGCAAAAAAGCTGGTGGGGCCACACTGCACCTGATCTAATGGCTATTGAATGAAAGAAGAAAGTTGCATCTGTATGCCCACAAAACAGGTGAAAAAAAGGAAAAAAAAAGAAATCAAAATGCCACTGAAGGACTTCAACTATGCATATATAGTGAGACAGAACAAATTGCTTCAGGACAAAGAAATAAAAACAAACAAACAAACAAACAAAAACCCCCCTGTTCATCAGTTTAAGTGATTTGCATCTCCAAATCTTCACCTCTAGTGGAACTACATAAAAGCTATTCAGAATTTCGAGTTCAGATATTCAGAAATTACTTCAAAAAGCAGAAATATTTGCATTGTGGACCAATAATGATTGCATGTAGTTCAAAGCTGGCACTCATGACTATGTATATACAATTTCCCTCCTAGGTTCAGTATTTTACAGACTGATAGAAGGATTGTCCTAAACCTCACGCAATAACCAGGAACCCCTCACTGCAAGTATTTCTGGTTATATCAGAATATTACCTTGGAAGAATTCCTCTTTCTTTGGTAATATTTAAGTTTTCCTCATGGGTCTCAGTGTTTGCAAGCTGTGAGATGGCAACAGAAGATGTATAAAATTTTGATCTTATTAAAGTTATTGCTCCTACCACCTTCAGTCTTAATGCTAAACCTAATATCTGAGCCATACCTGCTTTGTTTGAGTGACATAGTGCAAACAGCACTATGCAGCAACAAATACAAATATTTTTGGCTGTTTTCATTGCTTGCAGAACATGGGAATTAATTGTTTTTCTTAGAGGAGCTGAGTAAATGCACTATATTTAAAAGAATAAATAAAGAGTATGATGAGGAAAAACAAACAAAGAGAAAGGAGGCATTTCAATTGTTACTGAGAAATAATGGAATATTTCTTCATCAGCATGATTTGCAGAACAACATCTTGCCAGTCTGACTCTGCCCTCAGCTAAATGTACAGGGTCTTGTACTCCTATAATGCTCTACAGGCAAGAAATAAAAGTTCAAGTTGCATTTCAGGAAAGCTTTACAGGCTCCTAGAACACTATTCTATATCAAACAATTTTATGAATGGTAAATTGTCTTCACATTCTCTGTTGGCCTTTCTTCCAGTAGTTTCACTGCAGCTTGCCAGATTCACCATAAATAGATCAACAAACACTGAATCCAAAGTACTTTCGACTTATGGAGCAAGACAGAATTCAAGGAGCAGACATCTGACCTATTTTTTGTGAAGCTGTGTTGCACAGCCTCTTAAAAATGTGCTCTTGTGCCCCCATTCCTTTGAAAAAATTGCAGTTTGAGTATGCATTCAAAAAAATCTGCTGTTTTATTTTTCTTAATAAACCAAAGTAAATGTAATGTCAGAGCATTTCCAAAGCTGTACATTATGGCATGCCATTTACATTGGCTGTATTTACAACACTCATCTTCACATTTAATTAGCAGGAAATCTAAGAAAGATCACACAGAACCATTAACTTTAAATTGCTTTCAGGGGTGACCAGAAAGTGTGGCAGGTCCCTTTCAATATTTTAAAATAACATTTTAATCAATTTCTGCAAAGGAGCAACAAAGGAACCAAGGAATGGATGAAATTTTTGGTAACATCTAAAAAACTGTAAGTCTTCTAGACAGAAAATTAAAATGCTTCAGTCCCTCTAAGGCTTCCATAGGTTACTGAAGATGTATTTGTTCACAACAGCTAAGAAGTAAAAAAATTGCTCTTCATTGTCATATTACATTATGTTCTGGTGATCTGCAAGCTATCATCAGACTACATCTTTTTGGTGAATTTTATATTGGCATATCATAGACTTGTGGCAGTATATCAATTTCTAACTCTCAAAATTGAAAGGAAAACATGCCCAATTATTCAAGGAAAAATTGTTTTCTAACTTAGATACCCCCAGCCCTGGTACAAAAGAATTGACTGATTCATCTATGTGAAGTTAAACTGATGCTGTGACACTCATTATTTAGATCCAGAGGGGTTTTTTTCTGTTGTTCTTAAATAAAAGCAAGACTCTTAATGTCAGTCTTGTTACCTGCAAAATTTACCTACATTTCAACTCTGACATATTCTGCATCTTACCTCAAACTGACTGTGAAGCTGATGAGTGGCTTTGAGATGTATGATATTAAAAATGACATTTCTTCCATGGCTGAGAAGAAAATACAAGTTTTCAGCAAGGAGTGACTAGACAAGTGTTGCCTTGCATTTTTTCCCTATTTAAATACACACAGCTTCTCCCTTTTCACTCCCATCCCATACACAGCAGGGAAAGAAAGATCTTCAAGAAGGAGCAGTGTTCCCAGAGAGTGTAACAGACTCCATTCTGCTGCTTTTGAGTCACAGTTTCATGCTGAACTGGTTGCTGGTTCTACTGCTCATCATTTTGAAAGGTGCTTTGGTCAGACATTTCACCTTGCACAGTGTGTTTGATCCACACAACAACAGCTGGGCACCAACCGTGCTCAGGACAGGAAATGTGGCAGGCTTCATAAAACAATATGCCAGATGCTTTTTCTTGTTTCTTCTATTCTTCCATTTAGAGGTGTGAGCAACAGGCAAGATTTCAGGTATTTCCTCTTACCTACTCCTAAGTACAAGCTCAGGGTCACTGGAGCTGGAAAAAGCTCCACTGAGGACTATGGTCCCAATGGTTAATAGACATTATGAAGTTCCATGCTCATCTCCTTGTTTCTATAACTGCATCACAGAGCATCAAGTTGGCAGAGTTTATTAAATTGTCCCAGCATCCTTCCCAGACAAGTATTTTGTGCATGCTACCACACAGATGAAAAACCCACATTCTTTTATCATGCTTCTGTTCTGACATCATCTTGCATAAAGGTCACTTTAAAACACTCCCACTTCAAATATATACTAATCCAGAGGGGTTAGAAGCACCCAAAGGTTTAAGTGGGGACAAGGATTGACAGAAAAACTGACTGTCTAAAGCATGAGCTCATTTGCTTTCAGTTACTTCATTACACTCAGCTGATGAACTACAAGGAATTTTGGGTTTTTTTGCTTACTACAAATGTGTACACCCACTCAATCAGCATAAAATGTTTTGCAACAGATCACTGAGTTCTATTAAGCCTGAAACTCACATCTACCATCACCTCAGATATGTATTTCCTTGGAAAAGCAACATCCTCTCTAGAGAGAACTTTAAAAATATTAACTTCAGCCATATTAAACAGACATATTTGCCCAACAATGTAGTCTTATTACTGAAAACTAGCTTACAGAACACTGCTAATGAATCAGATAAGCAACACCTCTTACTTAACTCACTTTTTAAATTTTATCCATGTCTGTATAACTAAATTTAGGAAATTCTCAACAGTATTTCACAACATCTAGTCATGGAATTAATTCCTCCACTCCATAATATTTTAGTGAGATGTCATCATAAGAGTCAGACAAATTGTCACCTGATTTTCATCCTTAGAATCCAAGGAGGAATATTGACCATTACAAGCCATTACCTGTGTTCCAATACATGCATACATGCATAAAAGCCATTCATCAGAAAATCAATTAACATTTTCAACTTTTCCTTCAATATTACTTTTTGCTACTCAAATAAAATGAATTTTATTAAAGTGTAAGAAGTGGGGAGTGCTGAATGATTTGTGAAATGCATGTGCATCTACCATAGTGTATCCTAGCAGCAAGCATTTTTAAGTATTCTCAGACTAACTGAACTGCTTTTAGCATTTAGCAGCTTTATTCTCCCATGAAATGGATGAAATGAATAAACAACAGGTTAAAAGATTTATCTCTCTTTAGAGTGAAAAATGGGGGGGGTTCCAGTGGTGGAAGTATCTTATTTCATTCTCCTCTTCTGTAAAATGATACCTTCTTACAGCTGAAGGGTGCAACATACCTACCCTTGTAAAAAATATCTTTGAATTACCACATGAAAGGGACAGTACAACTGCAGAACACTATCAATACCATTTTCTACTTTCCATTCAAAAAAAAAAAAGCCATTTTAACTACAAAGAATAGACAGAAAGGAACAAATATTGTTCATAAAGGAAGACTTCAGCATTTCATAATTGATAAACATTTCTTTTCCTAAAAATCTGCATGAAAAGATTGAAAAATCATGACAAACATTGCTGATTTTAGCAATATGCTAAGTGCTGCAGTTGCAGAAATAAACCTTGAACTTACTGAATTTACATTCTTGGAAACACAAGTTTTCTGACTTTTTATGAGTGCAGTATTTACAGAGTCACAGAATCACAGAATCAATTAGCTTGGAAAAGAGCTCTGAGATCAATGACCGAACACCCACTTGTCAAACAGTCCATGGCTCTGAGTGCCACATCCAGGCTTTCCTGAAACACTTGCAGGGACAGTGACTCCACCACCTCCCTGGGCAGCCCATTCCAATGCCCAGTCACCCCTCCTGGGAGGAAATTCTTCCTGATGTCCAACCTGAACCTCCCCTGGTGCTTCTCAGGACTCTGTCTCCTTGTCCTGCTGTTGGTTGCCTGGGAGAAGAGGCTGACACTTGGCTGGCTACAACCTCCTTTGAGGGAGCTGCTGAGAGCATCAAGGTCGGCCCTGAGCCTCCCCTTCTCCAGGCTAAGCAAGCCCAGCTCCCTCAGGCACTCCTCTCAAGTCCTGCACTCCAGGCCCTTCATGAGCTTTGTTACCCTTGTCCAGACCCCTCCAGTACCTCCATGTTCCTGAATTAATGGCTGAGAACTGGCCACAGGACTCGAGGAGGTGCAGGGGAAGGTTCACTGCCCTGTCCTGCTGGCCACACTATTTCTGACAGAGGCCAGGATGCCTTGGGCCTTCTTGGCCCCCTGGGCATGTGCTGACTTGGGTTCAGTCGCTGTTTTCCAGCATCCCCAGATCCTCTTCTGCTCGGCCCCTTCCCAGCCACTCTGTCTCCAGCCTGTAGCACTGCAGGGGTTTGTTTTGGCCAAAGTGCAGGACCCAGCNGACGTGATCATGCACTCAACCTTCTCTGGCTATTCAGTTATCAAAGAGAAATAAAGAATTTCATGGGTTTAAAGCTTAAATGTGAGAGGAAGTTTAGGCAATAAAGCTAATGCCAGCTTTCTGAAACTAATTCAGGGGAAAGGTTATTCTGTCATCTAGCATAGCAGAAGTTGCTCTTGTCTGCTTTGCCTACACATGACAGCAAAATGGATTTCACAGAACTGTTGTTTAGAAGTACAGTATAGTTCCAAACAACATTTTTAGTAAAATTAATTCACACTTTTGCCTCAATGAGCCATAGGAACCATATGTATTTTTGTTGCAGCCAGCCTCCACTTTTAGTGAGTCATTCACAGAAAAAAAAAAGCACTTTCACTATAAATATGAAAGCTGACTACTTTTTTCATGTGCTGGGATGACCGCAGTTGCCCGACCATCGATGAGTAATTGAAATTCTGCTAGCACCACTCACTCAGTGAAACCTTTCAGATGGAAAGACAAAGTAAGTGAGAAAAGGACACAGTGATACAACACTGCTGAAGACTCAGTATGTGATCATCCTTCCAGCAAGGTCTCAATGGCAGATTTTAGCTGTCCAGATATAGAACTCGATGCAGCATGACCTTGTATCACTGCTTGTCCAGAGAATCCCTAGAGAAGATTATATTATAGCTGTCCCCTCCCTTTTGAAAGACAAGAGGGAGGGAAAGAATAGAAACAACTTTGTGGTGAGAATCTTCATCCACTGCTGGGGACCCTCCTGGATCATGCCAGTGCAAGTCCCTGTGCTCCTAAATTGACCAAAGTGAAATGGGCCCTTTGCATGTAAATCGTGCCTCACTTTTCCTGTGGTAAAAATGGCACAAATGGAAGCTGACAGGCTGACAGATGCCACAGAACTGGAAAATACATGGGATTCAAACTTTGGCATTTGTGATCTCATACTGAACTGCTGAATGTCAGATTATTTGGGGGAAAGGAAGCACCATGTGAGAAAACTTTTGCAATGTCACCAATACAAATCCGTGTAGGCTGCTTCCAAAGTCACAGTAAATCTGTGTGAACACAACCTCTCAGCAGGCACATTGTCTTAGCATCATGACAGAAAATGGAACACCAGAACAAGGCTGTGGAGTCTGTGGTACAGTGTCACAATGTCTGAATGAGCCACGCTGCCACTGCTTTAATAGAAATGCTTTTTCTTAAGCATTTCATATGGTTTTGGTCTTGTCTTTCTGGGTTACCCAGCTTTTGGTCTCAGTCATTAGTGGCTAGGTCTAAAACAAGTGAGTTTCTTGTGCTAGCATTCTATTTTCAAGGTGTTTCCAACTCATCCTTCACATTCTTCTTCTCTTCATGCCAGCCTGGTTGGCTGACACCAAAGCCTGTAGAACCCAAAAGTATTTTGCAGTCATTTTATCCAAACCCTTAAAACTGGGGGCCTGGGGTACATTGCTCACCTGCTTAGACTTCCAATTTATGTAATTGGCATGCATGTATCAGATGTTCACAAATCCTCAGAGGATGTCAGATGGAAAGAATCACCACCTGGAAGAGGTTAAACTCTCAGTTTAGACTAAGCTTCCAATTTAGACCTTAAAGATAGGTGGGATTGAGGTGGATTCTGAAGCCTAAATGGACAGGAAAGACAAGATCTAACCAGTCCTATTTTACAAATAAGAACTGTGACAGATATGCTCCTTCTAAATAGTTATACACCTCCTCTAAAGCTATCTGTTTGCAGTGCCTCAGAAGCAGAACTGGTTGCTCAGTATTTTTGCGTATCAGCCTTTTAAAAAAAAATTCAGATAAAATATGAAAATTTTAATGCGTATTCAATAAAATGAAATATTGCAGTCAACAATGTGTCTGTTTCTGCGGGAGTATGTCTTAAACTAAACCAGATCTCTATCATAACAAACCTGTTATATCAGAAAGCTGATTGAGATTCAAAAACCCAAAACACAACAACCAAATTGTCTAGCTACAGTATACTCAAAGAAAATTGTCAATGCATTAAATAATGCTTTTTCCTCCAGAAGAAGAAAAAAATTATGTTTAAATAGGCCAATATTCTTTCTTTCTTTTTTTTTTTTTTAATCAAATAGGACCAGATTTTCTATCACCCCGTTTTCAGAACAGCATGGCCATATTGGAAGAATAATCACTGGGTCCCTGAATTAATTTTAATTACCAGTCATGTTTCTCTTGCATAAAGGAACAACTATAAATTAATTTAGCTTTTTTAATTGAAGAATAATGACAACCTCAGATTTGTCCAGCAGGCATTGGTATAAAATTTGTTGTTTCTCCTTAAAAATCCCAGGCCAATCCAGCTGAAGCCCAAAACAACACACCAATATATATTTTTACTTTTTCTCACAGCAGCAAATTTTGAAAAATGCTCTAGAATACTTCAGAACACCCCACAAAGTGATCAATACCTGCCTGTGGATTCTTACTTTGCTCAGGTAAAAAATGGCTGTACATCACTTTAGTCCTTGAGATGGGGGAGAATCTGAATTCTGTGCTCTGACAGTTACTTACGTACCACAAAGTCCACAGGAGAAAAGTTTCCCAAAGAAATCTTTGCCTTCCTGCAGGGAGAACTCAACAGAAATGGGGCCATCCACACAATAAATTCCCCAACCCCAGCTCTACAACACTATGAGCCCAAAAATAACCACATAAAGTTTTGAAAGAACTTGGAAAGGTTTTTCCATCACAGTGTTTGAAACCACAAAAACTGATACCAAAAGGAAAGGGACCAGAAATCTGTTACTAACAATAGGTCATATCCTAATATTTCTTCACAGATGCAAAACAACAGTGAAACCACTTCTTGAAGTCTTAATTGCAAATATTGATTTGAAAATCTAGATTTTTTTTTTAATTTTGGTACAATTAGCAGTAGAGGAATAGTGAGTTATTTCTTAATTTTACATGTATCTATAATATTATTAATAATACTATTAATTATTTAGAGTCCTAACAAGTGCACTCTAATACAATTTACACTTTCTTTCATAGAACTTCTGAACAATTTACATTTATGACAATATTCCAAGAATACAAGCAGTTTTCAAGAAACATTCTTCGAAGTAACACCAATCTGTAACTTGATTTTGATGTTTGTACTGTGCTTGCTTTTTCCAGGGTAGAGTTGGTTTTCTTTGCATTGGCTAATATGGGGCTGTGTTTTGGCTTTGTGCTGAACACAGGTTTGATAATATGGAGATATTTTTGTTATTGCTGAGCAGAGCCAAGGCACAGCAGTACACAGTCATGACATGGATTTATCAGAGGACAGCCAGAGCTCAAAAACTGTTAGCTGAATTATTTTGTGTAAGGAATATTTTGAAGGCTATCTTCCACTGAAGATGAAAACATTTTTATCTAAACCCCTGAGAGCACAGACTCTGGCACTGTAGACAAGAGTAAGTTCTAACCTGCATTGAATAGATGCAAGGTAGTGCTGCACCTTTACAACAGATTTTCCTTTGTCTTGAACATACTCATTTTTTAGTTTAGGTGGCTGACAGATTTAAATTTTAAAAATAAGGAATAAACATGAATTAGACTGGAGAGTATTGCATAGTACATACAACCATTATTTTTTGCACAATGCAATCAAGATTTTCTAGTAAGTCACAGAGAACCTTTTCTAGAATAAAGGCATCTTAGATTTCCCATACAGATTTGGGAATTAAAAATTTGATTCTGGGCTTTTTGATTAATTTTAATGCCTGTTAAGTAAGTGATATTTGATTCCATCTTTGTGTTATTTTAATACTGTCTACGTGTATGCATATTAGACAACCCAATAAAAATCTGTCTCAGAGAGAAAATTCTCATATTTTCTCATGGTTTTCATTGCCCATATACCAATTTTTCAAGAGCATTGTACAATCTATACGTAATAATGCAGTAAAAATATAATGATTTGGTTTGAAATATGCTGAGAACTTGCAATTGCTTTTTTAACAGTCTGTCTGTTCATGTCTAGCACTTATAAACTCAAACCCCAGGCCTTTATTGGAGGCACTTAATTCCTTAAACCAATAGAGTTTCATTGAAAGTGAATTTTCAAAGGCGAAGCAGTTCTGAAACTTAGTTCTTGCCACTCATCATGAACCTACTTCTGAAAAATTGCAATTCCTTGCATCTAAAGTCTAAAAAATTCTCTATAAATCAATACAGGTTTTGGATTTTAGTGTTAGGCATGTAAACTGAACAAGGAGAAAAGTGCAAACTTGAGGTAAAACAAATACCTCTGACAACCAGCATGTACAGTGCAGATGTCATTAAGCAATCTGCCTCTCCCTTAGGAGAGAATTAAAAAAAATTGAAGACCAGCAACTGGTGAAAAACAATTAAACTGCAGCTAATGAAATGCTGGAATGACTAACAGTTGCTGACAAGCCCATCCAAAATAACTCACAACCAGAGATCCCCAGTGAACACAGAACTACCCAGTGCTATGATGCTTCTCTCTTGTTTCTGGGTGGTTAATTTTTTAACACTCTTGAGTATTATACTAGGGCAAAGTAAGCAGCAAATTAATTTATTAATTTCAGCAGATTATGGACTTAGGCCATGTAGTATGTTAAAATAGAATAAAAGGGTCTAGATGACAATTTTTTTAAAAAGATTAAATTGATCCTTCAGATTTAGAGTTTGATCCTGCCTTCCCTCATAGGAAACACTTTTCCAAGGGAGAACTCCAAACTCAACACACACAACAGCAGATGTAAAAGAAGATCAAGTGTCCACAAGAACTCCACCTGCACAGCAGCCATCTGTCTCAGAAATACAGATATATTTGTCAAACATTGTCTTCTCTGTTTCTCATTCAGCTGAGGATCAGATCCCCAGCTTCAAGTGGATCAACTTTTAGTCTTTTTTCTGTATTTAAAATGGTTCCTTTTGAACTACTTACATCTAAATTAGCAAGTAAGGAGAACTAATAAAACATACCTCCACAGAGAAGGAGGGTCAGTTTCCACACTATACATGTTTCAAAGGGTTTTACTTGAAAAGTTTTGGTCTGGTAACCTGGATTAATTATTACCTGCAGCTGGAATGCATTAATCCACTCCTGTGTGTTTCCTTCAGCTTAAATTCATTTGACACAATCTAGTTCATGCATACTGAAACCAGTCCACAACATGAACCAAAGCATTGGAAGTAGGAAAAATTATGAGATCTAATGCAAAAGCATGCTTTTGAGCCAAACTGAAATCCTAATAGAAAGAACTTCACAGAGGGATGTCCATTTTATAAGTTGTCAGGAATTGTACATAAATGGAAATAAACTCACTTGAAGGCTGTATAGGTGATGTCAAGGGCAGGGGAGGGTTGGCAGGGTGATCTTTTTTGGAAAGGAGGGTTAGAGAGGAGCAGTTAGATCACAGCCTTGGAGACATTATCTGATCATTTTTCAACTTGTCCTCACGAATTACGATGCCGCAAGCTCACCCTGTGCAAGTGACAACTACTCAGTGCTGGGCCTAGGACACACTGTGTGACATTAATAAGACATTGCCAGCACTGAAATCATTGACACTCCACTTACTGAAAGGTTTCTGGAAGGGACAGAAAGCTGCTCACTAGTGCACTGGCAAAGTCAAGATAAACATAGCATACGTCTTTTCTCATGGAAAACTCTTCATAAGTTGCTTGCTATTTTCCAACCACAAAAGATTTACACGCAAGCTTTAATGGAAAAAGCAAACTCTGGGCAAGAATGACGTTGGAACAAATTAAATCCTGTTGAATACAAAACCAGAACTGCCATATCAGAACAAGAAAATACATCCAGACCATTATTCTGCTTCCAAAAAAGGCTAATTGCTGCTTTTGAGGGTAGCTTAGGTTCCCCATAAACTGAACAGCTCTGTGCAAGTCTGAGGAATGAATTTTAGCTTGACTACAGCCTGACCAGAAAGTCTAAATGTAGCAAGTATGTGATCACAAGAAGATAGCTCTGGTTTTTATTTTATTTAACACAAGCACCAATGTTAGTTTTATCCTGAAATGTAATCATGTCCCACAAACCTAGAGAGGGAATTTAAGTCAATATTTGCAAAAGAATACCTCTGAAGAAGCTGAGACACTGCAGAAATTTGTTTCACCATTCAAGATTTTTTTCATCTTCATGAGCCCCAAATCTGATTTCCTGCAGAACTGTGAAAATCTTAACACTTCTTTTTTTGGTTCCTTACTTTCCATTTACAGATACTCCTTGATTCCTGGGGAACAGCACTCACTTTCTGTAGTAATAGCATTATTCTAACTACAATCCCTCATGGAAGTGCTATCAAATGTGAAATGTAATTATGCACCCACAAAATGCATGAAGGTAACATAACTGTTAAATCCTTGAAAATAAAAATTATGTTTCACAATCATTTTGAAAGATATTTTCTATCATGCATAGCAGTTTTGAATTTCTTTCTTATTAATGACAGAAAAAAATTTTCTTAGAGCTTTGTGCATGTGCCCTCCTGTACACATATCTAGCTGCAAGTGAATAAACAAACCTACTACATTCACTTAGGTTACCTGGAAAAAAGTTATTGATGCAATTTATTCTTCCTCTGATGTGGAACAGCTCCATTTATCAGCACCTTTCCAGCGCTAATATTTCCTCAATATTGGCATTTCTCCTGCTCACTGCTGTTATTCACTAGTGCAACCTGTGATAGTTGTTCTTGGGATAGAAACAAAATCCTACTAGAAGCAAGTCCAAATCCAACAGCCAATCTCACAGGCTTTGTACAGCAACCAGGTGGCCACTAGTTACCTGTCCTGTCCAACAAAAAGCTCTTGGTTCCATTTCCAGTACCATCAATTTGCCATCTTCCCCCTCTTTACTGTGCAACAGTAGATTTCCCAGAAACCTACATTCATACAGTCACAATATTATGCAGAATGAAGGTTTCTTCTGGGGGCACTACCCTCAATAGGTAAAATGTTCAGGATTTCCAGCTTTTAAAGAAAAAAACATTATATATACTTCATCTTTAACCTCCAATTAGAAAAAGTCCCAGGTCTTCCTGATAAATATCAACACCACTCTTTACCTCTATGTGTCCCCTTGGCAATGAGCAGATTCAGCTCTCTATAGGTATGGTGTTACTTTTTCTTAGTCCTATTGGTTTTGCTAGGTTATTTTCGCCTCATTAACTCTTCTTTATATTTTTCTATTCCTTTTTCTATACTCTGCATTTTTTCCCTCCTTTTCCCTGTTTTGATGCATTTTGAGTTCTCCTCTTTTCTTTCAGTCCTGAGTTAGCAGACCTTTCCTCTCTGATTTCAGAAGCTTTTGGATCTTTTCCTCTCCTCTCTGTTCTAGTGTTCTCATCTCCTTCTTGACACTGCTTTTCTTCACATATCTTTCAGCACTTCAGGAAGATGGCCAACAGTCATGTCACTGAACTGGAGACTGAATAAAGTCAAACAATTGCAAAACTTTTTGCTTACACCAAATCATGCACAGCAATGTGTCCACTTATCCAAAAGATGCATTCAGAAACAAGGATTGATCCTGTCTATTCACATTCTTACATTTATCTAACCTTAACACCCACGACTTTACATGCTGCACTGTTACTCTTTAAATCTCTTTTCTCCTTCATTTTTTAGTATCTTCATTCCTTTGCTTCAGCTGAAAATGTGACCAAGTGATATAAAAGGCTTAGGCAATCACCTTAATATTATCCAGAGAGACTGGGATGTAGTTGGTACCTTTCCTACAACATGCCAATCCCTAACCTTCAGAGGAAGCAACACTTTAAAACAATAAAAACAATCTTCTCAGAGTACACTGAAGTCTAGCAGGAAACATAGCAGCTATTGTAGCCCTAAGCACATGGAATTTTGCCTGAATTACAGTCCATGACAGTTGTGCATATTAATTCTCTTTGAGAGTATTCTCCTGAGGGCCCACAGGGACTAGTCCAATATTGCCCACTTTTAACTGTGCCTAAACACATGTATTTGCTGACTCAGATGGCTTCTACATTTATTGCCCCAAATGTGTGCAGTACAACATTGTGTGGGCACACTCTGTCTTGGGGTGCATTCACTGAACGATGAGACAGAAACCAAGCCAAGTCCCTTGAGGCATGGAAGTTTCAGGGGAAAGTGGACTTGATAGAAGATGTAATTCAACAGGCATTTAACAAACAAGACTGAATCTTATTTTGTGTTTTCAGAATTTAAAATATGTTTCTCTAAGGGATTTTTGGCTGTGTATGCTTATTATATTTTCTTAGAACCTGATCCAAACAGAAATGCACAGCTGCTTCTGCTGACAGATATCTCAAACCCCAGGGAGATAAAGGAATTTTTATACATCTTGACCACAATAGCTTTTACTTTTATACCTTTCAGCCTGATATGGCTATAGTATGAGGTGTAGAAAATGCAGAACAGAAAAAAAAAAATTAGAATTACCAGTTTGAAAAGCTCCACACAAACCCAAAATATTTTTAAATAGCATTAGTAAGTGTATCAACCCCAAATATCCTGACTATATCTTTCCAGTGAAAATAAATTATAACAGTCCAGGTAAGTTGTTGGGACATCTTTTGAAGGAGACAAAAATCTGAGTGTAAAACAAAAAGCCAATCATGGTTTAAGCTGGACAGACAGACCAGAGCAGATATATTTTAGCAATAGTTCCTAGTTTATAACCACTAGATTAAGTGCCAAGCATGCAAATTACCCATTTACTAATCAGTACTCTACTGCAATACTCAGAATGAGAAAAATGTTTTGTTAAAATTAGAATGTATTGTACTTATATATGTAATCAACTCAGCCACCATATCCATAGTACATCTCTATGCTCTAGTTAGTCACTGGTGCAAGAGTAAATCTTCCTATTTCTTTTAAGATTATTTTCACTCTTGTAGAAAATTGCTGGTTCACTCACATATACTCACATATACTTCAATTAGCAGAAATGCACTAATTTTTAAGGAGACTTACTGATTTAAATAAGATTAATCTGATTTACAACAGGTCAGGCTTTTGCTCTTGATGCATTGTTTGATTTTTTAATGTTTTGCTTATAATATGACACCTAAATTTGGTCATAGGCTTCATTAACTAATGCTATTTTTGGCATGAGGAGGCAAAGGAGGTCAGGAAAGACTTGCTGTATATATAGGAGTTGGTGATATTCTCAGCAGTAAGCTAGGCCAGATGAATCCAAGAGTATGGCTGCTGTGAGATTCCAGAGGAGTAAGAGAAACAAAGAGTGAGTTTCAATACACTACACCAAAATATTGCATCTCTATGTTATAATGAGACTGGATTACTAAATTATTATTATTAAATAAGACTTGAATTCTTATAGTTTTGTCAACTTTTCTGTTCATGGTTCTACAGTTCTGAAAATGGATGCAACTTCAACGAAAAGGAGAAAGGCTGATACAGCTGAATTTAACAGAATCATACTCCTGAAGAAAAATGCACTGTTGTCAGGAAAGGAACTATGTTATTGCCTATCTAAAGTACATCTCTACACACTGTGCTACAGTTTTAAGGTGGTGTTTCTTGGGCCAATTTTTAATGAAATTGTTCTATTGCAAGTATCCTTTTATTAGGCAAAGCAATTACAGTGGTATCTAGTGTCCTTGTACTGCAGTATAGAACCATAAGGCAGCCCACAGGTGTCCACCATACAGCATTAATCCCATCAGTCCTTCCTCCATTTGCTGCAAACTCTTTCTGCTCTCACAGAAAACTGACCGCTGTGCTGTGGGTATGATGGAGTGGGATGCCCCTTCATGAAAATTGTTATGCAGAGCTCCCACATCCCATATCTGCAATTATTCATTTACTGGGCTCTAATCATTGTTTGAAAAATCACCATTCCAGCCATTTGGAGGCAAGGCCAGAATGCTGTGCTGTCTAGAATGGCTTTCACAGCCATTTTTACAAGGGGAATACAACTGAGGAATATCCTGGGGGAGTATTTAAGAAGCAAGGGAAATTCTAACTAGATCATGCTATAAATTTCTGAAATTAGCCATGTTTAGTCTTTTCCCAAAGGGCTGGATAGATCCAGTAGCAGTTATTACTAGCACTGCATATGCACACAGCTGGGGAGAGGAAGAAATTTATTTCCACAGCTTCACAAAATATGTAGTTCAGAATGCCAAACAACTTTTGTTCATAGTCTTTCTTTTTCAGAGTAATCCCTTTGTTAAATCTTTGCTGGTGATGTTTTCTAGATTTCCAATCACTCTTAAGGCTTTGCAAAGGTGGTTCTAAATTGAAATTGGGTGACCAGAACTGTACTAGAATTTCTTGCATTAGAAACAAAAATAACTAAAATCAGGAGGGGAAAGAAAACCCAACAAACACAAAGACAAAAAATCCCACCAGCTAAACCTCATGCTCAGTACTTTGTATTTCATAGGCATACTATAGTGAGAGCTTTGCATCTAAAACAGTAATTGAAAAGCAAATACACAAAAGCTAAAATATCCTGAAATACATAATGATAGAACTAGCAGAGTTAACAAGCCCATACAAAGCTGCCTGAAGTACAGTCAGAAATAATTACTGGTTACAAAAAGTCTTGTTGGCAGCATTTAATGCTGGTCCCTTGAATTAAGAGAAGCATGCCTTTAGGGCAGAATGCATGTAATGCTTGAAAGTCAGGAGTACGCTTCCACTTGGCAGTTTTAATAGCACACTTTCATGCTGTAGTCGTTTTTTTATTGTTAGTAAGCAACTTGAGGAAATCACATTGCAGTCAATGTGCTTATGTAGGAATTTGCTCTTGTCCACATCAATTGGCAGAGTAACAATATACTAGAGTTGGTCATTGTGGTTCAGCTTGATGCTGATGAGAAAGAGGGCTTTCCTGGTTTCAGCTGCACCTTTGGAAGGAATTCAGACACAAACCCCAAAACATTATCAATTTACAGAGAGCAGCAATTTAGATGCAGCCAAGATTTGGCAACAGGATCTGATAAACAGCAATGTTAGAGCAAGGAACACACAAAGGAGAAAAATTTGGATTAATCAGTTTGCAAGAAGGGATTGTGTCATGTTAAACAGAGTTCCTCCATAGCTCTGCTGGATGTTATGAACACCTAGAATACTGTACTCATCCTGAATCATGTGGCTGAGAAAAAGAGTGATGTGACCCACCAGAACAGCACACTTTCTCTTTAGCATTTTTCCCCTCTACATTTCATCTTGGGAAATGTGAGACAGTACTTGCAATCATTACTACCCTTTTCTCATTGCACTTCTCTTTAACTTTTTTGCCAATAGAAAAGACACAAATCTTCCCTAGGAACAGCTCTGTAGAAAACACTTTTCAAAATGAAATATCACTAATTGTATGTAAATTTCAGATTAAAAGATGTTTGCACTATACAATTGTACATCAAAGCATTTGCAGAAATTACAGTAAAGTCTGATAACACTTAAACAAAACATTGTTAGGCACTAAATCCATTGGGGTTTTGCATGCAGATATACTGAACTGGTTGAGCAAAATATTGATAGAGGATCATCCTCATATGCAAGTACATTAAATAATCCTCTTGGCTCTTCATTCAAAGGTACCATCTCAGTTTAAACAGCAAGCCCATAGTACATCATACTGTGTTTTCAGACAGTATCAGCAGCAGCACAATCTTTTGTAAACAAGGAAGAGCATGAGCAGGAGACACAGCGAGGTGGGGGACCCCTGTTCAGAAACTTGCAGGATACTTCAATCCCAAGCTGCCTGCTGCCTCCTAGATGTCATTCACCCAGGGCACAATAATGACATTGTGCTACTTGAAGAACAGATTTTTCCTAATGGATCTGTTTTCTATGCACATGGGGTGCTCTGGTCCCACAGACAGCAAGCAGTAGTTAGTTGTCTGACTCAAAAGTGCCCTTCAGCTGGACTGCATTTCAGTGATGTTTTTATAGGCATTACATTCAGATCACACAGTATCTGGTTAAAAATTCTTCCTTCTTTAGAAATCTGACAATATTTTGTCACCTGAATGTGGACTGTGTCTTCAGGGCAAAGAAACAAGGGAAAGCAATAGTCAGTTTATGTATTTTCCTGGATCTTTCTACCAGAGATGCACAGTTCCACACTTAGCAGGTGTGCCAACACCACTGAAATCTTCATCTCCTCACGACTGACTAAGTGACACTGCCCTAGAGGCTTCTCACGTTGAATTCCATTTGACTAACAAATGCTGTCTTGTTTTTAAAGGAGCTGCCTGCAGCTCTGCAATTGTTTCTGGTTGCATTATATTCTAGGGAAAATCTCCCTCAGGAATTTTTACTAACTGTTGGAGCCACAGGGTTAAAAAGCCTGGTCTCAGAGCTTAGGGAGAAAGAAAATAGAAGCAAATCCCCCAAAATAAGACTCATATTTAAAAGCAGCACATAGCTAGCACTGATATCCAAGGTTTCTGTTCTTTAGTTTCTTCTGCTGCTTTTTTTCTGCTGTAGATCAAATGTTCATATGTGACACCTTTTGGTCCAACATACATTGCAATCTGAAAAAAGGTTTATCTTTGACAACTTTTTATCAGACCAGTAAAATTTCTCAGTGGCAAAACACCTTGTTTTCTTTAACCCCTTTAATCCCTTCTTGCATCATCAGCATGTCCTTAGCCAAAATATTTCTCTTGCCATAAAGAAATAAACATGGACCCACAGAAACAGGGGAAGTAAATAGTATGTGTGGCCTTTATTGCAGGGTCTACAGCCTCAGGTGGAAAAACTTCCAGTGGACAAATAAATGGGAAAACTTACAGAAAATCTTCTTTCCAGGACATCCCTTCTTCTGGAAGAATTTCCTTTCTCAAATATTCATTCTTCCACAAATATTTCTCTAATTTCTTTTTGAGTGCATCCTCCAATTAGGCCTAGTAATAAATAAGATATAATTTATTGATAAGAAAGAAGTATAATCTCCACTCTTTTGATATAAAACATTTCAATTCTTCTTATTGTCAGCTGAGTTTCAAAATGTGTGGGTAAAATTTTACTTTTGATTTATGTGTCAAGTAAGGTGTAAGCATTTCAGTAAATAAATGCTATGGAAAAGAAGCAAAGCAACTAAAAAAATCAATCTTAAAGTGACTCAGCTGAATGATAAGCTAGGTACAATTTATTCCAGCAGAAGTATGCAGAGAGTTTGGGGAGAAAATCAGTTCAGCATTTTGAGGCAAGAGTACAAAAATATATGTGTTAAACACTGAACTTTAATTTCCATTACTGTTCCCCTTTAGGCACTGGAAGGCTGCTGGAAGGGCCCCCAGAGCCTTCTCTTCTCCAGGCTGAACAACCTCAGCTCTCTCAGCCTGTTCTCCACAGGAGAGGTGCTCTGGACTCTGTCCTTTTATGCTGGAGGTCCCAGAGCTTGATGCAGCCCTCCAGGTGGGATCTCAGCGGAGCTGGATAGAGAAGGGAGAAGGATCCCCTCCCTTGACCTGCTGGCCACACTGCTTTTCTCGCAGCTCCTTTGGCTTTCTGGGCTGTCAGTGCACATTGCCAGGTCACATTGAGCTTTCTGTCAACCAACAACTCTGTGCCTTTCTCCTCACATCCTTGATCTTTATCTGCCCAGCCTGTATTTTGCCTGGGATTGCCCTAACCCACCCACCCTGTGCCAGGGCAATCATCTGCCTTGGTCATCTACCAGTAATATACCAGTCATCATCTATCTTGAATCATGTCATAAGTGAACCCTTCCAAAATGAAAAAAAATATATTTTATAATAACAACAACTTCTTTAGCACTAATACTGGCCAGGCTTTGTTGCCTATAGGCCTCTGTATCACACTGTTGACCTTAAGTTGCTAAGTTGTGATCGCTAACACCTCCTTTAACAAAGTATTGACAGACTTCACTTACTGCCTCTCATACAGTCAGAGAAATGAAACTAAAAGGATTTTTAAAAGGAAATACAAACCCTATAAAAGGTCTTTTTGTATTCTGGGACATGAATTCAATGTGGCTTGCCACAACAACCACCTGTGTGTTTGCAGGTTGATGACCTCAGAGTCATTAAAATTGAAGAGGCCCATTCAGAAGGTGGCATCTCTTACCTCTGTCTGTTGTAGCTGTGCACTCTTTCACAATATAGGTGTTTAATAAGGAGAAATGCATACCTGAGAGAGATGATAATGAGCTGTACTACCACAGACCCACTTTTTATCCATTAATTATTTAGTGTATCCACAAGAAGACTAAACATCTAAACCTATTAGGTACCCACTATGTGTATGAAAAGTATAACAGTTACTTGCCAGCTGCATACCTTACTCTGGAAAATCATCCTCATTATAAAATATTTATTTCTTTGTATAGACATAAATTAATAGAAATTGCAAAGCTTGCTAAAGGATCTAGTGGAGAGAATACCAAAACACCAAACACTACGCCACAGCACAAAAAAAAAAATTTCCCAATACATATTGCACTGATACGAAAATATTTATGTAGTAAGAACTAAAATGCAACACTAAAGGTAAGTACTTGGTTTCATAGTTTCCATGCAGACATTTTACACCTCTCATCTTGCTGCCTTGGTTGGCAAACTCACAAGGTGCCCTGAAGCCCTCTGGGATGCTGCTGTGGGAAACACAGTCTCATCAGCAACAAAAACAGTTCAGCATGGCTGAAGAGAAATGAGAGCTAAGACATTGTCTGATGGCAGTCTTGGGTTACAATCATGAGAAATAAAAACTATTCATGGAGGCAACATCAGAGGTAAGCCAAGCAGGCTGATACAAATAAGTGCATTCTACAGTTACACAGCAGATAAAGATAGGCTTTGTAAACACTGTAAGTGCATTTATGATTTACTAACCCCTTTGCATTAGTTAATTGCTATCTTTATTTTCCAAAGTAAACAGCTTTTTTCCTAATGAATCATGTTTCAAGTGAACTAAAATTATGACTAAAATTAAACTGACAAAATATCTATTTTTAGACCTTCTGCTGGTCTTGATTTGAATTACAAGTTGCATGTACCTTTTAGTCAGGCTTTTCTTCTGAAGACAAAGTTCTTTTATGTAAATACAGTAAGTGTGATGAAAATTGTGTCTAATTTTAAAAATCTTCAAGTTTTCATACTGATAGGTCAGTTTTCCAATTGTAATTCAAAACCAAAGTGGACATCATCACAGATGGATGAGGACTCCAAAAGCAAATGTGAACAGTATTTCATCAAATTGATGTGGGACATGGGAACCTAAAAGATCTTTCTTACTAGTCACAGTTCTTCACAGTGCATTCAGAACTTGAAGAATAAAACTTACGTATCCTTATGTATCTGTTGTCTGAAAAATAAACAGTTTTACATAGAATAATCTCTCAAGAAAGATGCATGCCAGCTGCTAGCACCAAAGCTCCTGGGAGATGACACTGAGCTTTCTAAAAAATGATCATTTACTTAAAGTGCAGACTGCAAAATAATGCTTCTGATCAAGTGGAGTACACAAACACTTCCAAACACATACCTGCAAAAGCAAAGGTTCTCAGAGCTCCTGAACCATATTGGTATGAAAAACAAAGAGAATAATTTATTCCTGAAATGAAAAATGGGAACCACCACCATTGTTTTCTCTTTCCAATAAAAAATGGATATTTATTAAATAAATAAACACATACAATAAAGTTCTAATCAGACTTTATATCTCATTCTGCTTCAAATGCTTCTCCTTGTTATGTCTTTTCTATTGCATAAAAATTTATCAATCCAGCTAGCAATTCATTCTATCTGCCAGATAAAAACTACAAGTAGAAAAGTACATCAGTTTCTCTAATACACATTTTTCATTTCTTTCCTAAGACATTGTATATATCTCAGGCAAACTCTGTGGACTTTAACTGGCAACAGCGAAACCTTATAAGGGAGGCTGTTGTTTTATGGCCTGTAACAGGAATTTCAAATGTAGAAAGATATATTTGTAGGCAGGAAAAAAAAGAAATAAAGGCTGGGATAACATTCCATTCCAAGGCATTGTTCATATTCTGACAACATGTCCCCTTCACAAGTCATGCAACAGGGTTATTGCTACTTTTGTGTGTGTCCATAGCAGCTTGAAGTGTTAATCAGTGTGCCTGAAACACTCTAATTATAAAAAACCTCAGAACAAGACAAAATTGGACCCTTCCCTAAGGAACATACACATACAAGACAAAAGATTAAAAAAACTACTAGCAGAAGAGATTCAGAAAGGCATTTCTCAGAGACTTAAAAAATGGGGTTTCTATGTTGACACTGCTCATTAAAAAGAGACCCTGTGCTGAAGTTACCAAAAGAACATATGCCTGAGACATTCTATTTCTGCAGTACAGAACAACAGAAGAAAGAAAATACTGGTGTATCATATTGTATGGGAGTGCATATACCTATATCATGCTAAAAAGAGAACACTTGAGGGAAGCTATAAGCCCTTCACAACAGATTGTGTAAAGTCACATGACAGATTTCCCTTTTTAGAAGTACAGAAATAAAAAAGTAAAGAAAGGGGGGAAAAAAGCCACAAGAACTGAAGTCACTAGAGGCTTGCACAGCATTACATCTCCTACTTTAGGGTGTGATTATGAAAACTCCTCTAAGCAAAATGAATCCACAATCCTACTAAAGCCATGGAAACTATCTCTTCATTTGCATGGACCATGGCTTTACTAAGGGTATTGAGGGACCAGCACACGTTGGAGCATGAATACACTCAGGCAGGAAATGAAATGCAGAACGTTCTGTGAAGCAATTATCAATAATTGATGCTTTTTTCCATTGATTTTTCAACTCTCATACCATATTACACAGACAGAGACCAAGAAAAAACATTGCCAAAGACCATAGCTTGACCAGAGACTTATGTAAGACAAAGGAAAATACACACTGTGTTCAATACTGTTAATTCTGATATTATCTCATGGTTGGGTATCATGGACTGTACTACCCTGAGCAGTCACAAAGAACCCTGTGACAGGAGCAGGTAGGAAGGGCTTAGGAAGAGCTCAGTCCATAAAAGTCAACATTAGGGCTTGATTAAGAAAGAGACACCTTATGACTCACAAATCAGTATTAAAACTCCTTATACCTTTTAATACAAGTTCTGAGGGAAGGCATTTTTCTGAGGAAGTATTAACTAATTACTGGTAAAAATATGAAAATTTTCTTGTGGCAAGCTATATTTTCACACTAGCATTATATAAGCCATGGTTTATATGCAAGTAACAATTTGCAAATGAGACAAATATTCTGGGTACTTATATTTTTGTTAGTTGTACTTGTAAATTTGTGCTATAAAGTGTTTCATAGGTCTTTTAGGTATCTAGAAGGCTATCACTCAATATCCCATGTATCCACTAAGACAATTTAGGGCTCAAAATGTAGAACTGCTCATGTGATTAGAAAATTAGATTATTCCTGAAATAGAATAATTTGATACTTAACTAGCTAACTCATATACAATATTATAAAAATTCTCACATCAAAGAAAATGTGTGAAAAAAAAACAAGAGGTTTTTGCAAGACACTATGCTTTGATTGGATCAAGATTTTGATCACATTCAAGTCTGAAAGTGTTAACATAAAAGCTGTTATTCTTAGCAACTGCATGTCTGCCCACTGAAATGACAGTTACTGGCACATGGAACCCTTCATTGTTTTGCTTTGGCATTGGGTTGGGTTTCTTCTTTCTTTGTAAGGTGGCAGACTGTTCTGCTTTTATGTGCAGGAAAAATGTGCCTTTGTAAGAGCTTATTCTCTCCTGCCAGCCCATCACATTTGCTCACCTCTGTGATCCATGAACCAAAACTGGCAATGGATCTGAAATTACTGCATCAGCTTTTTTAAGTCAGCTTTACTGATCTGGAAAAATAGCATTTTGGTTTATGACAATATTGATCAGAGTTTCATGACTAACACTTGGAAGAGCTGATTTATCATAAAATACAGGAACACAGAAGGAGTTTACTTGGGGTTTAAAGCTAGATTCACTTATTTAAATTTGACCCCAAATTTCCTCCATTTTAATACCAAAGGGCAATCATCAGGCCCTTTGAACACCAAAACAAAGCTTGTCACGAAAAGTCAATGGGAGCATTTTCTAACAGCCATTCCCAGCCAAATCATAAGGAAATAAGCTAAAAATGAGGCCTAAAAATGAGTGACCTAGAATTGAGCAATAGGGCATGATTTCATGCACAAGTTTCAGAGGTATAGGAAAAAAAGATAATACATCTCTTCAAACTGAGAAAATATGCTTTCACTCACAGAAAATATAGCATAAGTAACTCAACAGGCATATACCATATTAATTTCTCACTACACAGCATTTTAGATTATTTATTAGAATGATTGGTAAATGAGGAATTGCAACAGTGCTTCTTGCCTGTTTGCCTCCTGCCTTCTTCCTCTACTGCTGGCAGAGTCAGTTAAAAGCTGTAACAAAGAAACAGAAAATTCCTTTATTAAAGCAACCCATGAATGCTTAAATGCAGTTACCCTTCCTTTTAATACTAAAGAAAAGAGTTATAAACTAGAATTCAGTCAATTCTGCTTGTAAAGCACCAATACAGAGAAACCAGAACACCAAATAATGTCTTTGGGTGATAGCATATCACTATTAGACTATTAGAGCTGTCACTAATTTCCTGGGGATTAATAAGGGACAGACAGTCCTTCGTGTTACCATGGGGATTTGATGAAAAACAAAGTGAACAAGGGATGTCTCAGAGGACACATGCATGCTCATGTCTCTCTTTAAACATGTTCAATATGTCCAACAGTTCAAGTGCCAGCTTTTTCAGATGTCACTAGCTCACCACTCTATAGATGCTCTGTAGGTACCCTACATCTGATATAGGGGGCATCATCAAGAGAGACTTCTGTTTATCTCAAGGAAGTCACAGAAACTTAGAGCTAAGTCTGCATTAAGACACTGAATATATGAGCAAAACAATCTCAAAGTTTTTCTTAGTGGTAGACTATGTGCTTTTAAAACAATCACAAGGGAACTAACACTGTCTTGTGGTATTACAGAAAAAAAAACAGCTATGGGTTCCAAGCACAGCCTGACCCAAGAAAGATAAATTAATTGTTCTAACGCTTAGGTATGATGAACCAGAAACTACAGACTTTCAACAGGAATTACAAAAAAAAAGTGTAAGAAAGTATCAAGTAAGAATTTCACTTAAGTGTTAGTAAGGATTTCATATTCCACCTCAGAACATGGATGAATATTCCTCTCAGGTAATGCAACAACCCCATAAACCTGGGTGAGCAATGTAACAGTAAAAGCAATAATTACACTGGATTGGGCATGGATCTACTTGAATTCAAAAGAACTTACAGTTGAAAGCAACGATATTTAGAAGCTATATGCTGACACAATGGAGTCACACACAGTAGGTTAGGATTTGAAATCCCACCTCTGCTGTCCATATGCAATCCTGAACAAGTCTGTATCTTTCAGGTGTTTCTGTTCCTGCTAACTTACACTACCCACGGTACCAGACAGACTGCTCTGTGATTGTCCAGCTCACACAGCCCTTGGCTTCACTAAGGCCTCCTCATTTTACTAACACAGCAGAGAGCACCATTGATAAACACCAGTCAGCAGTGATTTCAGGAGCCCTTGATCACAGAATGAAGTGCTGTGTCCAAGTAATCACTCATCTCACAGGTTCTAGGTCGTGATTTGCTGTTCAGGAGTTTGAGGTATAATTATGCTTTCTCACAACATTTAACACCAAATGAAACACAAGAAAACCACATCAGCTGTTTGAAGGAGACATTAAAAGAGCCACAACGTCCCCCACACCCCCTATTTTACAGAATTTGTTACTTTAAGGTCCTTGGAACCATTTTGTATAAAACTGTGGGAACAGAAGAACCTGTGCTAGTACTGAGTATTCCATGGTGAATTAGTTTATCTGGCAGCTGCCTGCAAGAGCTATAATTATAAAAAATCCAGTTAGAAAGAGACAACTGCTCAGTAAAGAAATATGTTAGGGGATACAGGTGACAGGAGAAGTTTGGAAAAGCTAAGCCTGTCATTTACACCCAACCAAATGGCAGTACTTGAAGATACCAAATCCAGAGTGAGTCAGTAAAAAGGTCATGGAAATTGCTGAACAGAGAGTTATACATTTTGTGTGCTGGGCTGATACTAGCAAAAAAAGAAAAATAAACCAAAACAAATTTGAGTCTCATATGCAATAAACTAGAAAAAAATAAGGTGTACATTGATATGAAGAAAATTTGGCAGACAAAAGGCAGCATGGAGCCAAGAACTTGGAAGAAAAGCAGAGGTAAAGCAAGGGTATATTAGAAGTTACATGAATGTTAAGTCAGTCAGTAGTTGTAGGTCTGTAAAGACCAAGGAACATGTGGATATTCTCATGACATAGATTGAAAAACATGGCATATGCCTTTGCTTCTTTATATGTTTAAATAATTGACAAAGCTAGAAAGAAATTGGCACCTTTTGTCACTGTAGACTTCTAAATAAAGAACAAAACAAATCCAGACTCTCTGGTTAAATTTCCAGATTTAAAGTATCAGTAGCAACCTCCAAGCTGTAATTATCCTCTTGTTTGCTACTTTGCTTCCTTTTCCATGTCTGGTCCTGGATCTGTCTGACAGATGGTGAAGAATTTTTCAGCACATCCCAGAAAGGTAGAGCTTTTAGCTAATTTGCCCTTAGTGGATAACATTTTCCTTCTCCCCAAAAGCCAGCCAAAAACATAGAAAATAATTTATGTTGTGGGGTAGGTGGCCAGTATCTCAGTATTGCACAATAAAGTCAAGGCAATGAAGGTTAGAAAAAGGAAAAAAAAAGCAGCTGAGAAAGATAAAGTAGATTTGCCTGTTCCAATGCAGCAAGAAAACTGGAGTTTAAATATGAGAGCTAAATTAAGAGTCATGCAGGAAAATAAGCAACTCATTAGTACAGCTAGAGGTGATCTGTATTACAGAACCAGCTCTAACAAGGGAAAGGGACAGATCCAAGCCCTGATGGCTTAGTTAATACCAGTACTTGAATTCTCAAGAGTTCTCCTTCAGTACTCAGAGGTGTGTGTGTGCACAGAATCAAGATCATCTATTTTTCTTGCCAAAACCACAAATGAAATATTTGGTTTTTCATTTGAGGCAATTAGATTAAATTCAATTGATTTGAAACATACAGTTTTGGTTTTGCATGTATCAGTAGGAATGTGTAGTGATACTGCAAGCACAGATCTGTAGTTAAAAGAGGCAAGGATGAAAAACTGGATTTACAACGAGGAGAAACCAGATGAGAAGTCTGGTATTCTCCATCGTCCATATTAGTGCCTTTAGACAGAAATATTCAGAATTGTCATAGGCCAAAATAAACTGGAATGAGGCTAAGGAGGTCAGGAAAGGTTGTGAGAGAACAGCAACACACAGAGAACATGTCCATGTGTTCTCAGGCTCACAGGGAACTATCTCAAAGCTCATCCAAAAAAGACTGAGATTTCTGGATCATCTGGTTTTCCTTCTATCTGTGAACCCATCACACTCCTAAAGAGGTATTCAAGACAGAAAAAAGTGCCAAGACAATCACCTGTGAGACAGGAAAATTTTTTTCTTAGGTCACTTAATAGCACATTCAAGTGCAGAAAAAGCATAAAGTGCAAAAGCTGTAGAATAGCTTTCCAATATGCCTTAAATCAAAACCTGGTACTTTCAGATCATCACAGTTTTTAATGTCACAGTGAAACAAGTCCTTAAAATCACTATGTCAAGGAGAAGAAAGCAAGGAAATTTATGAAGTTATTTATTTTCATGGCATCAGAATGATTTTGACATGAGAAAAAGTCATGCATCTTCCCACTTCCTGCACATATAAGAAAGTGTGTCCAAATGTTTGCTGCTTTCTTCAGCTGTGCTAATTGCCACACATCTACTTAAAGATTCTATGCTCCCTTGTAAATATCTACTATTAGCCAGAGACAGTCACACATCTGCATCAGTAGGGGCCTTTACAGTGAAAGTAATCCAATGTTTTCAGCACTGCACCAACATCTGCCTTCTCATTTTAAAGCCAATCCTGCATCATATCAAAGATGACAAAACCAGGAAGATGGTGGTTCCAGAAAATGTGTGAAAAAATAATGCAAATATACAATAAATGACCAGCTATGAATCCACATAAGCCTGGTCTGAACTACTTTACTCATGAAAGCATTACAGCAGGGATTCTTTGTTTATTAAATAATCAGGTTATTCTAATCTGCATTTAAAGAAAGTTTATCACCTTTTTTTGGCTGTTGACTAACCACATGCTTTCCTGTCATTTACTGGAATAGATTTCACTCAGATTTTATTCTACAATGTTTGTAACAAAATTTAAGCCTCTCCTGGATGCTTGTTTTAATGCTATTGTTAAAGCAGCTCATCTCTCCAGATACTCTGGGCATGCAAATTGCTCCTATAGGGCGCCATCCTTGAATTTTTGAATCTGGTGGAAATAGACATGCAGCAGCCTCCTCAGCAATTTAACTGCAGCTTTTGCCTCCCCTTTTCCTCAGACAATTGTGCTTCCACCTTATCCAACAGACCTGCTGACTTCACAGATACTGAGATGTCATGGCAGCCGCTGCTGCCTGAAGAGCTGCAGATCATCTCCTATTAAGCCTACTCACTCACCACTGAAATGAAAAATAAGGAAGGTTTTACATAGGTAGATGAATAGGAAAAGAAAACTAATAATAAAAGTGCTTGATTTCTCAAGCAATCTCATCTCTAAGATAATTCTAGTAAAAGAGAGGAGCATATTCCATCTCAAGGGAAAAAAAAAGACTCTTTTCCTAGACTACCACTTTCTCTGCTTTTGTTTTTGTTTTGTTTTGTTTGGTTTTTTTTTTGTTTTGTTTTTTTTTTGTTTTTAATTAACATCATTCAAAGATCTTTACTTTTTCAAAACAAGTAAGGTTAATCCTATGTGAAGCATCCTTAGCATGCTCTTTGATTTTCCTTTTCTCTACAGCTGCAGACTGTGCAGGTAATTACAGTGTAGCTGCTGCCTCAGCTGTGGTGTTATGACTAGTGGGAGAACTGTAAGGGAGAACTTTTCAAGGGTGACTAAAAGCCACTGGGTTTAGGCCCCATTCTGTGGCAAAACCTTAGAATTTTGCATTTCTTTTATGCTCTAGTTTTATATTGTGCACACACTGGAGAATGAGGATGTCTAAAACCTAGTGTCCATTTGTTTTACTGTAACACTTCTGTGCTGGAAGCTGCAAAAGGATAATTTCCAGGATCACTGCCAGTAGCCTGTGGAACTCTAGGTGCAAAGACAAATCAATCCAACAGGGAATCAGAATCACATTTTAACAGCATTTTAGTGTGTCTTAGCTGCAGAGATAAGAAATGTCCTCTATATTTATTAAATTAAAATTTTTATATCTAATGGAAAGTCTGTAGTCATCTTACAGCTTAGCTGGTTCTTAAATCCTTGCTTGGTTATGAAAAGTCTTTTGAGACTTAAAAAGATGCACACACATCCATAAATCAGTTAGCTACATTTACATCAACAGACATTATTCACTTGCTTCTCAAACAAAGCCTTTCAAAGAGACATTTAGTTTGTTCTTAATATGACCACCATGTCCATCTTCTCACAGTCCCCCTTAAAAGTAACCATCAGTGTAGCCACCAAAACACACATGTAGATAATTTTATTCACATGAGCTGAGTGCTACCCCAAATTCTTCCTGGAAATGTTGTGCTGCAAAGCTCTGTGTCATCTGTTACAAATGCAACCCCAACAGCACACAGTGACCCCATCCCTCTGGTATCTTCTTCTTCTGTTACTTTCAACAATAGATCATCTAAGAGCAGTTAAAATTAATATGAAAAGTAACATGAACAGAAAAATCACATCAAATTGAAGTGTCTTATATAATAGCAAGTGTTCTGTGTTTCAAGCAGTGGGTTGGAGTAAGTTGAAACTCTGAACGTTATGCTGGGGGTGGAAAGAGAAGGAGACATAGCTTATAAAGGCTGTACTTTTTATCCTGAGAAATTCAATGCAAGGAGGTCAATCTATTTTATATAGTCTGCATATTAAATGCTCAAAATATCATATAATCTATCAGTTCAGAAGAATCAGAGTATACAACTTCAAAAAGCACCAGATGGTAAACAGGGGTATACAGATTAAGATAAAATATTCTAATTCTGTCATCTTGTGTTCATCAAATGAGAATGCTAATTTCGCCCTTATTTCTATATTTATGGCCCAACCTGATAATTTCTGATCACGTTTTCTATTCCTAAAATGTGGTCAATTAACACCCTTTTTACTAAGAAGGCTTTGCTAAATACATAAGAAGACAAAGGTATATCCTTAGTCACTTAATTAGTGAGTTAATATTTTAAACAGTCAGTGGAGGTAAGGGGTTTTTTCTCATCATCTCCTGTCAGAAAACTTGTTGGATTTTTCCCCTTATTACAGTTAATGGCAGGCAGATTCCTAGCACCAGAAGCAGATGATGTGAACTCTTTTTTTTCAGCTCCCAAATAACCTTCCCCTGCTTTCAATCAGTGGATCAGACTAAAACAAAGCTGAACATTATCACGAAGGTGGAAAAATATGTTGAAAATAGCATAAACAGACTGCACTGTTTAGGCTGAAAATAAGAAACAATGTGTGAATTCTTTCCACAACTATGTGAGATTCCTGCATCTTTTTCATTTATTCTGTAGTTTATGAGTGGGTTTTTTTGCTTACTAAGTATCCAATTAGTTCATGTATATTCCCAGATTCTTTCAACTACTGGTGATTTAAACAAATATGAAGTCTCTCTCTACATAGTTTATTACTGGCATGATCATAGAATCCTAGGATTTGAACTGGAGAGGACCTTAAGAGTCCAAAGTCTTGCTGAAATCAGGGTAAGGTAAGAGGTCAGACCAGATTATTCAGGGGTTGATCCACTCAGGTCTTAAAAATGTCTAAGGCTATGAAGACTGAAATAATATGGCTAATGATGTGCATTACATGCTATTTTCTTTCCTGACTGCTTGACCTCCAAACTTACAGAGAAAAATGTAAAAATCTCCAGTTGGAATCCATAGATATATATATAAACTCACACATGCACACACAGAGCAAAATATGCTTTCAGAATATATTCATAATGCTTTCTCCTCCCATAACATATTTTTGGTTTATGTAAGTTTTTTTTTACTGTATGAGGTGAATAAATGGACAAAGGAAAATTTGATATGTCTATGAATGAATATTAATTGATATCTTGACAATTATCATAAAGAAAGATTCCTGAGTGGCATTAGGATATGTGTTAGCCCTGGGTCAGTGTGAGAGGAAAAAAATATTTCTGCTCAAAGGCTGAGAAAAAATGTTTTGCATTTCCACACCTCAGAAGCTGTTTACATTTTAACAGCTAACTTAGACTTGTGACATAGCTCAAGCTACACACTGGTAAGGAAGAACACCTGCTGTCCAACACTCATAAATTCTTCTTAGATTTCAGGTAGGAAATCCAAGCAATTTTAAGTTAAATGAGTGTAATATAAAATACTAAAACTGATTCACAGTAGCTCTCAAGGGGAACATTCTAGTCAGCTGAGAATGTCTTAGGTCAAGTATGTTTGTACTCAAAAAGGTACAACAGCTTTAAGGTTTTTTTTTAAATAGCTCTGTTTACTGTAAACAGTCCTTAGCACAGCTTTCATTATTCATCCTTTCATTTCTTTCATGAACGTCTTCTTACACTGCATCTCTTACTTAATTTTCTCAAATCTCCACCAAAAGACAGGAGTAACCATATTTGGTTTCTCCCTGCCCTATTCCTCTTTCCAGGAAGAGGAAAGCTTCACAAATAGAACCTGGCTAAAGAGAGTGAAGAGAAAAAGGAATGTAAGCATATATGTAGTGTTGCTTGTTTTGGCTAGAGAAGAAGCATTTCTTGGCTTTTTGAACAAAAGGTAAAGTGAAGTGTTAACATCCTTACCTCCTATGACAGTCTGTTGCACAGACATTGTGCCATCATAAATTTTAACAGTGTTAAGCCAGTATTGCAGTAATTCTGGAATTACTTGATCACCTCTGCTGCTCGTAACACAAGATGTACAGATTTCTAAATTATGCAGACTATTTCTTTTAATTAAATGAAAACTGCCTCAATATCTTTCATGGATATTGCTATTCAGGTTTACTGAACATAATACTCAATTTATACTTTTCTGGTCTCTTATGGTTAACGTTCTAGGGGTCTTCATTTGTATCACATTGCTATAACTACGAGAGGATATGATAGGTCATTAATATGAATAATTATCAATTATGTACTATTAAATCTTGCATGGGGTTATACTTGGATTTTAAGAGTAGCCAGTAGTATTTTACTCATAATCCACTGTCTCTCACAGTAAATTTATCTCCTGTATTTACTCTCAAAGGCCTAATTAACAAATATGTGTTCAATTGACAGTTCCCAGACACTGAAAAACAACTACATCTCTTAAAAACACTTGCAAACCAGTTTGTCCGAGAGATAAAAACAGGTGAATTTAAGTCTTTATGGTCATGAAGCTCATCAAACTATACTGTTTCAGTAGTAACAAATATGAAGGTGTCCCCAAAAGAAAAACAAAAGCTACCTGGTCCCATAAAATTATATTCTTTTCTAAGTCTCCCAGTGGCAAAGGCAGTAAGTTTCAAGCATATATTCATATTTTTATTAACATGTTACTTTCAAAAGCACAGACTGGGAGAGAGTTTCTGCAAATGCTACTTCCACTTGGTGGTACTTACACAGATAGTTCCACAGATTTCATGACATTTCTAACTCCGCACAATATAACACATGCTTGAAGTGTTTCCTTTCCTTCTATAATTCCATGATATTTCCAGCTCACTTCCCCAGAAAAGATCTAATTATCTATTCTAAGGAGAATTTAGGGAAAATTCTTACATAAGGACCAACAGCTTAAAAATATTTCACCTGCCTCAGAAATAAGCAATCATAGTTATGAACAAAAGAATGCTTTTAAGGGCAACAGTTTCCAAAAATTTACATGTTACATTATGATTTTCAAAATAAAGTAGGGTAATATTAAAAGCAATCATCTTTGAAAAGCAAAACTAATAATTCCTCTTTGAGCAAAAAATTTGGGAGCAACAGATTTCCAGCTCATATAAACATATAAAAAGTAATATGAAATTAATTCTACCTTTTAGGAGCACAAAAATGACTTCTCAGAACTATAATTACCAGAGCCTGTGTGAAAATAGGCTCATTGGCTATGGAGGTTGGAGTACCTGACTAAAATCATGAACTCCTACTGGCAGACGCAAAGGAACTACTTCATTAGTTAAGGGAAGCTTCTAGCATGTTTTAGCTAGTGTGGAAACTCTTTCTCCCCCATCCATGTTTCCCTTGAATGCCCAAGGCATTTAGCAAATTTCTAAATATGTCCTTTCCATGACAACTGCCTGACAAATTGAAAAGCATAGTTTGAACTTGGGTCCCTCAATGCTGTCATCTATCAAATCAAAACAGAATGTCATTATCTCCTAGTAGATTATTCTCCTGTTAATTAGACTAATCACTAGCACAAAAAGAAGGACCTTTGATAATTTTTAAGGAGGGATGACAGGCCCTACCAAACCTCCCAAAATGCCAACTTCCTTCTACTAGTGTAACTCCAGCTGTGGTAGTAGGAGCAGCCAGCAGAACTGCTGAATAACCTGCTCGGCCTGAGATCTGATCAGAAATGCAGAGTGAGGCACAAGTCACAGGGTGCCTGGACTGTGCTTCCCAGCCAAGGCAGATATTCAGGAAAAAAGTTGTAAGGACAACTCTGTGAGCAACAGACTTCTTGAGCACAGAGCTCATTGGGCAGATACAACTGGGAAATTGTCACTTGTTTCCATCACTTGCTTCTATCCTGTCAAGGGAAGCAGAATTTTCTGCCTTTTTCTGAGAATTAACTAAGATTATAGCTCAGTCTTTTAATTTGTATAACCCAACAGAATGTGTATCATCAAACTTTAGCTACTTGAACTAAAATAAAAACCTTATGGTCTGTACAGATGATCAGAGAAAGAAGACAAAAGAGTTACTTACACGTTCATTAGTCCATTACACACACTGATCCTTCAGTTAGTAAAGGAAATACCATATGGGCTTGAACACCTCAATGTAAAGCTCAGTGAGGAATCCAGTTAATGACTGGTAACAGGAATGAACAGGCAGAAGAGATAGTTAATACACACTCACATCTGGAGCCAGTGAATGACTACTGCATTGCAGATGACATGCAAGTCTCTAAGGAAAAGGAAATCAATCTGATATTTCAGTATCAAGCCAGTAAAACATATTAGAGTTGTGAATAAACAAAATAATGGGAAAAAAACCAGTGATTCATCTCTTCATCTGGAGCAAATTGCCAATTTCTAGCCTAAGCATCCAGCCCGAGTGTTCATTGTTTAACATGGATCTGATATGAATTAAGGGATAGGTAATCCTAACTGAGACCAGGAATAATTACACTCCAATGACTCCTATGCATAAAGCTGCAGAAGAATGTCAGGGGCCAAATTAACTACTAATGTTTCCATAAGGATGGTCCCCAGCTCTGCAGTAGGAGAATACAACTGCAGCATTCTCTGGAGTTTCAGATCTTGGAGGCCTAAGCTCCAGTCTGTGCTCATAAGTAAACTGCTGCCACCTGTCCTGTAGGGTTCTTTCTACCTGTAAAAGCCTACAGGGATCTTTTGCACTTGCAGTCAAAGTGAGGTTTTTCTTACTAGGGACCTGTGAATAATTATTCCCTATAGTTAGCTGGCCAAACTGAGATGTTAAAAAGAAGTTCAATGTACTCCAGAATTATTTTTTTTTAATATTTGCTGGTAAAATTAAGAAGGAGGGAATAAAATTTATTTTGAAGTATAGCACTCTCATTCAACATAAGCATAAAGTTATAGCTAGGAGGTTCTCCTAATTTTCATTATCTATTTTACCTCCTGAATATTGTCAGTCTCAGATGTCCCTCTCCTTTTTCTCCTAGTTTATGTTCTCCATACTGAAGGGATTAACTTCTAACCTTAAAAAGCCAAACTCTGGTATTCTCCTTCTAAATATTTTCTTCTTTAAAGACTTCACAAGTCTGACATATTTCCTTATGAAACTTTTATAAAAAGAAAGCAGCAGAAAGTAGCTCTATTAATGTCAGAGAAAGTACCCTGCATGCTCATCATGTAAGCTTTTGGAGAATTTAGCTCATAATTATTAAAATCCTACATTTGTCACAGCTATAGAAGCAAAACAGCTTCTATGCCAAAAGAGTAGCCTTCTGTGATGTTGTATCTACAAACATACAAATTAAATTGAGAATGAAACTAGACCATAATCACTGCAAGGGTGTCAAACGTGTAAAGCAATTCTTCAGAGGTACAGTGCTGGAGCTTGTCATGGCAACTCTTTTCACTCCTTCCCACTGATTTCTGGTAAGCTTTTCTAATTTTTTTAAGCATTTTTACTCCTTTCCTCCTAGCCTTTTTTACCCCTTCACACAATATGAACGATATCACCAAAAAGTGAAGAGCATGCAAAAAATCAGTCTGCAGCCACTTCAGGTAGAAGACTGAAGACACACCTAGCCCATAAATGCTGTAGTGTTGATGTTTCCACAAGCACAGCAGTCCAGCTAGCAATAAAAGCTTTTATTTTCCTGTAGAAGACATCATATGCTGTTGAGCTATTAATGTTTACTGAAAAGCTTTAGGCAAGACCCCGTTCAAAAGCCCTGAGAGGTCTGAGGGTTTATAATCACTATTACTCCTGCAGACAGATTTTATGCCAATTTTCTCCTCTCATACTTGCTTTCTGAAGACCCAGCTTGCTGCCCCTGCATCCTTCTACAGTTAAAGCACACAGGTGTTCTGACTGGTAACAGGAGGATCCCTAAGATTAGGCTCCCAGAGTATCTTTAGTAAAAGGATTCAGGAAAAAGGCAGTCTTCTCCATCTGCACTGCAGTCACAATGTGTTCCACTCATAGTATTTGTTGTTCTCTCCATACTATGTCACATATGCCATGAATATTCCAGAGTGCCTGACTGCTTCACCAGCTGAAGGTTTGTCTAAAGCCCCTTTAACTCAATGGCACCATCAGAAACATCTCTGTGATGAACCATGATGCATTAAATAACGATGCAATCTGCTGACAGGACTTTAAGTCAGCTAATAAGATTTCTGCCTGCAACTCTGAAACACCTGTGGGTTTGCTGCCCAAGAGCAATTATCTTAAACGTTTGACCAAGCAGTTAAAGGGAGCACCAATGTGCCACTTCTCTGTGATCAAGCACAGAGCTGAAGTTAAAGAGTGGAGTTTTCACAGGATGAGAGCTTGCCTCTGGCTACTTTG
The DNA here is from genome assembly GCA_013398075.1 of Notiomystis cincta. Classification (NCBI taxonomy): domain Eukaryota; kingdom Metazoa; phylum Chordata; class Aves; order Passeriformes; family Notiomystidae; genus Notiomystis; species Notiomystis cincta. Next base: position 39,023 of record VZRX01000253.1, read on the forward strand.
TGAATCCCATGAAACACTCCCCTGCCTTTAGTGGGTAGAAATGGTTGTTACTCTACCAGGGCTACTCATTCCCCGCGGGAGGTGGGATTGGTTGCCAGGGAGGGCACTGCTCCTTAGGTCATGCGGCAAAGGTACAAATGCCTGAAGACTTGAAACTCACAGACTCAAGTACTCCCAAACCCTAAAGGACACAGAACATACCTGACTGCTGCAGAATCAACAAGGGGAAAAGTTCACAAGGTCCATGACCAGAATTTCCTCAGACTACATATCCTACCAACATGCTTCATCTCTACCATGTGTTACCATACTGTGCATGTTTAGTAAGAGTAACACAGCTGCTGCTTTTGAATAGAGTCAGAGCTCAGACCTTTCATTTTGCTCCTCTTTTCATTCTTGCAAAGGAAACAGAACATTCTTACATGAGCTTTGCAGACTATACAGATCAAAAAGAACACGTGGGTGAAAATACATTCCCAGAGCACTGGACCAAGGTGCTGCAATATGAAGCATACCTTAATAAGTCCATGGCTGCCACTCCAAACATTTCCTTAGTATTTCCTCATGGAGAAAATGTTACAGAAATCATACAAAAGGGCCAATAATTATACTGGAGCCTACCTCTGAAGCATAAATTTTACTCTTTTGTAGACTTTTAGTGAATAAAAGACTGTGTGTCAGGCACAATAATTTTATATCTTGAGGAGCTGGGGAACACAATCTGCAGTTCCTTAGTAAACATACAGCAACTGAAACTAGCAAATTGGATGGAGATTAAATTAGACAGCAGTGAGCAGAACTGAATGAAACAAATGCCAAGTCATTACCAATGGCTGATAAAAACAGTGAAGACTTTACTTGTTTGTTAGCTCAGGTTTATCAGCATATTTGTCAAAGTACACCAAGTAAATTGCCTGAGCTGGCTGCTCTTCACAGTTTCTTCCTGCTGTGAATTAACAGCATTGCTCTTTTCTTCATAAGTAAGTGGGGTGTTGGGGAGGAGACTACCAGAGGTACCAGTAAATATTGCACATGAGCAGCTCACTTACATATTTGCAGGGAGAAATCTCACTCTACTGTTGGGAATTTGGTTCCCAGTAGTTACAGAGAAAGATTAGGACCTATGACATTTTTATTATTGTAAATTATAGCTTTGTTATTAACCACACAAAAATGGTAAGACTGGAAAAAGTTTAAGTGCTGCATACAAAAGGAAAACATAAAGACTAGGCAAGTATGTTTATTTCTACATCTATAGGTAGAAAGGCAGAGCAAAATGTGGAAAGAATGAGAGTGAATACATTTATGCACAAGCAGTGTTCTTTCAAGGGCCAATGCAGGACCTAAAAGCCATGTAAAATGGATGAAAATCCTCAGCTTTATGGGCTTCAACACTAAGCACACTATCTAAATAATGAATGAGACTGTGTCAATATTCTGCTCATTTTATTCAAAAGGCAGCGACTGGACTCGATCAGCACTGAAATCTGTCATAGACAGGATGGGATATGTAATAGAATGGGGACTGATAACTGCACTGCTATCAATCAGCTGCTGAAAGCAGTACTCAAAACATTGGCTGCAGCTGCCTCGTGCCAGACAGAACGCACAGCTAGCAACAGAAGATGAGGGGAAAGCACCAGACGAGGCACCTTGCAAGAGTCCACAAATGGAGAACTGTTGCTTGCACATAAATAAATTAGTTCAGCTCGGGGTTTTTCTGCCCTTTGTGCCTCTCCACTGACAGTAAATCTAGAGGTGCTGTTGCACTGGATAGTTACAAAGCTGTCACGCTGTGCTGCCTCACATTTTCACGGGCTGTTTAACATAGCAGAGGACAGCGCATCTTTGTGTTCAACACGAGCGTGGGGGGAAACTCTTCTGCAGAGTCAGCACACTTGGAGAATTTGACATCTACATCATGTACAAGACAGATTTCCAGTTGTATTTACAGCCTTGTCTGTTGTCACATCCAGCCACAAGGAAATTCAGGACAGAGCCAGCACAATACAAAATTTGCACGGTCTAAATCTATTTTAGGACAGTCTTAATAACCAAATTTGCTTTAAATCTATTTTAGTACAGACTTAATAACCAAATTTGCTTTAAAGCTTATTCCTCAATTTTTTATCTTTGTAACATCCAAAATAATTTCACACAATGGCAAAGGATGTAATAGAAAATTAAAAAAATAATAAAAATAGAAAAAGGTACATGGATATTAGTACTGTATAACTACTCAGAAGCACTCTTGGGTAATGAAATGATGTGTCTAAGAGGTCACTAATACTGGAGAGGAAACATGGCATTTTATTGAAAGATGATACAAAAGAATATTATTGATATGATATGGCAAAATTAATAAGTACATAAAAATCTGTAAAAAATAGATGCTTCCAGACTTCTGTAGTCAATAAAATTGCTGTTAATTCACCACTTGCTGTAAGATAACTGACTTCAGTAGTTCTTTATTGGAATCTACTTGTGCTTTCTCAGGCTATTTATAGGAATGACATGAGTTTCTGCAATTATACTTTGTCATCTGAATAAGACTAGTGAATTTGAACCCTACTCTTTTTTTCTGTATAACTTGAGAAGCATGCAATGATGGAAGTTCTTTTCCTGATTACACCAATCATTCAGTCTTTAAGAAAAAAAAAATATCATTTGCTATCATACAAAGATCGTGTTTTAAGGAAAATATTATATTCATTTACTCAAATGAAGTCTGGTTTTATCTGAGGAGGAAAGACATAATAGAAAAACCTCACAACCACTTCATGCTTTCATAGTAAAAAAGCACCACTGAATCAAAAAACGTTAAAGGTTACAAGGAAATGCATGACCTGAGTTAACTTGTATTTACAGGGTTACCTACCCTGGAGAAATAATAAATCTCCACCTGTTTTCCTGTAAGCACTGCAAATTGTTTTTTAGGTAATCACAGAATATTCTGAGCTGGAAGCAACCCACACAGGGATCATTGAGTCCAGCTCAGAAGTGAATAGCCCACACGGGTTCTGAACTCACTTACCTTGGCAGTATTAGAACCACGCTTTAGCCAAATGAGATAATATCAGTGGCAGAAGACAGCAGTGGCTGGGAATATCTCAGTGTCTCTCCTAAAAGCAAAATGGGCAAAATCCTGCCTTTATATCAGTGTTCACATGTTACACATGTATCTGCTGAGCATTTATGCCATTATCAGTTTAACACTGCAATCACAGCCCAGTGTTAATAATTCAATGTAATGGTATATACAATTTCCTGGTACAAATGAGGCCTGATTATAACCATTCACATTTAGATTCCCATCTGCTCCTTGGGTTTTCTGTTCTTTTCGTGCAGATTTTCTTCAGGTACAGTGCTGCATTGTAGCAGATCTATAATCATCTCCCTTCACAGTAGGCAGTGGGAGCACCTCATGCTTTTACAGCAATCATTTAGTCATATACATTAATAGTGAATGTATGTGCCCACTTACCATCTTGTAAAAATTTAAAACAATGAACAGTAAATTGGACAAAATTGCATCTTTAGGGAAAACAAAACAACAGTAACAAAAAATATTCCAAAGGGAAGGCGAAGAGGTTTTTTGAGAGCATAAAGCTGTCACGACAGGTGACTCATGTTGGGCTGCATTAGTCATATCATGGCACATTATATAACCAGAGGCAATTGACACAACATAAACTGACACATCACAACATAGCTTGTCAGCAGTGAGATGTATAAAGCCAGGCTTTTTAAAGAAAATACAGGGAAGAAAGTTTTGTAGGTTTTCTAAACACCACTCAGGAGGACAAAAAAATGGTGTGAAATATTCTGTTGGGAGTTATATTTTTTGCAAGAACACATTCTGCTACCCTTAGTATTTTGGAGGATTTGAATTGAGCAGGCTTATTGATCTCGGTGGAATGAAATCAGCCGAAATCCCAAATAACCCAATGCTTTCCTTCAGCAGCAACACTGGTTAGGCCGAGGGAGCCCTCAGGGGCCCGGCCGTGGCGCTGAGGGGCGGGAAGGCGGCGAGGCCGGCCCGGCCAGGGCAGCCGCGGTCCCCGCGGGCCGGACCCTCCCGGCGGCTGCCAAGGGTCTCCCCCCGTGCTGGTGGAGAATCGGGAGCGAACAGACCCCAGACTGGCCGGAGGCACAGCCGAGCACGGCGCCTGCGGGGCCGCTCCCGTGTCCGCGCCCAGCCGGGTGTCATCCCTGCCCCTGAGACGAGGGGACCGGGTCCCACCGCCGGGATGTGTCACCGCAGCCGCCACCGGGCCAGGGCTGCTCAGCTGCGGACGGGCTGCTCGCCGGGTGAATCAAACACCGCATCCTGGCCAAGCCCTGGAGCTGTGCAAGGCTCGCTGCTCATGGGAATCACAGAGTGGTCTGGGTTGGAAGCTATCTTGTAAATCCTTTCGTTCCAACACCCCTGCCAGGAGCAGCAACAGCTTCTACTAGACCAGGATGCTCGGAGCCTCTTCCAGCCTGGCTTTTAACACTTCCAGGGATGATGTGTCCACGACTTCTCTGGGCAACCAGTTTCAGCACCTCACCACACTCACAGCCAAGAATTTCTTCCAGATATCAGACCTGATAAAAATTATGTAGCCAATTAAAAATTTAAGTGGGCTTTATTAACAAAAAGCCTCTAAACTTACAAGTCGGGACCCGAGGAATAACGATCTGCCGAGCTGTGAGGCAAAGGGAACGGCGCCGGGTGCGTGGCCACCAAAGGTCGGGGCCAGAGGCACAGACCGGGTGCACGACCACCGAAAGCCGGGGCCAGAGGCACCCACCCAGTCCGTGACCACAGAAAACTGGGGCCAGAGGCACACCCAGGAGCCGGGGGTTTCCATTTTTATACCCCCGGATCGGGTGCCTCCCTCTCAGTTATCCCAGCCTCTCTCGATCTCACCGACTGGCCCGTTTGTATCCAGGGGTCACAATTGGACACCATTAGACCAATTGAGTGGGCTGTGTTATCCCCTTCTGTTCATTTGGTTCCCCCGGCACTTTTCCCCTCTTGCCTCTGCTTCCAGAAGTTTCCTTCAGGCGCCATTTAACTTTTAGCATTAAAATACATATAACTGAATGACAACATATAAAACACATATAACTGAGTAATAATTTGTTCCAGCAGAACCTCACAACATCCCTCAACTCCCAAACCCTCGATGTCTCTGTAAATATGCCCCTATATTAACTAATTAACTGTTTCCCTCAACTTTCATAACTAATTAAAGTCCACAGAAATTTAACCAAGATTAACAGTCCCTCCCCTGATTGGGATATGGAAGCCAATATAATTCTGTTTATAACAGACCTAAATTCCCCTCTTTCAGACTGAACGCATTTCTCCTTGTCCTGTTACTACAGTTCCTGATGAAGCTGAAGTCTTTCAGCTTCCCTGTAGGCCCCTTCAGATCTGACAGGTTGCTAAGAGGTCTCCACGCAACCTTCTCT
>VZRX01000254.1:0-30050 GCA_013398075.1 Notiomystis cincta
TCTGTTAAAGGCAATTTTTTTTAAAGTATGTCAACAGGCAGCCAAGTCACCTACCTATTCTGAAGATCAAATCATCTTCAATGGGATTCTCTTTTCTTTTGCCAGTGCTGTACATGCTCGCAGGTCTTTTCACAGCCTTCTGCTTCACATGACCACTGCCTGGAGATTTAACTCGCCTCTTCACCCCTTCAGTGGTGGGGGACACATCTGCTGACCTGACCACTTTAAGTTTGAACGGGCTGCCCTTGATATGTTGATCATACAGTCTCAGTGACAAAGTGAAATCCCCTTCCTTCTGAACAGTATACAAAAATTCGTAAGTGCCGTTTTTGTTGTCAAGTATTTCTCCGTCCGCTACACTCCCATCAGGCGTGCTCAGCTCAGCAGTGAGGTAAGCATTCCCAGATTTGCAGAGCTCCCCATCCTTGTCCTTGGTTGTGATGGTAACGGACATGGGCTGTCCGATCACTGTCTGCCTCAGCCCCTCACCGGTGGCAACTGTTTCAGAGGCAACAGCATTGGTGGTTAGAATAGTGCCCAGGTTGTGAATGGACTTCTTCAGGCCCTCTGTTTCCACTATGAAGTCCAACTGATCGTTTTCACGGGGCTGCAGCGGGAAGTCCCGCTCAGCCAGCTCGTTCAGCTTGTCACTCATTTGCTTCTTCACCAGCAGCACTTCGGTTTCTGTGCCGTGGTTGAGGGCTTGGGCTGTAAAGTTGCTGCAGCTTTTAATGCTTTCCTGTCCTTCTAGTAAGGTATCCAGCTGTGTCTGGAGGACCTGTGTGCATTACCAAACACCAGATTAGCATCATGTTACAAGTCCTAGGAAGATGTAGCATCTAAAGGTCTTTGTAGGAACCAAATTTATAATGTCTTATTTTAGAGTTTAATTCAAACTTTCATTTTAGAAGAAGTACCACACTGATCGCCAACCTGTATTTGGAATATAATGCTGCAACACAAAAATTTCAATATTCAAGACCTTACAGAACCACTGTCACACTAGATTAAATTATTGCCCCACCTGTGTTGTTTGGTTTTGTTTGGTTTGGGGTTTTTTGTTGTTATTGTTTGGGTTTTGGGTTTTTTTAGAGCAAAAATCCAGCAACAAATGTACTGGTTTGAACCCTGTGCCATCTAATTCTCAGCAGTCACAGTTAATGGGATAGTTACTGGAACTGAGTTGTGTTCACAGATGCAGAGATATTTTGGAGTCATGAGGCCCATTCACAAGAGAAGCTGCAAGAAACTTCTTGACACTATTTCTTCAGAGCCAAGGGAATCTGTGGGTTACTCCTCTATGGAGATGGACAAGAAGGCCTCGAGACCTGGATGAACATTCATCCTGAGGAAAAGGGGGATTCCTGAACTAAATAAGTGAAGAAAGGAAAAATCTCCCTAGCAGAAGGTAAACTGATTCCTCACTTTCAGCAGGCAGGAAAGCAAAACATACAGAATGGGTTGTGGATAGTGGAAAGAGTTGGATTGAGTAGCCTGAAATTTTGGTGGGCAGCAAGTAGCCATCCCGTACTTAAGACTATGAAAGAGCTTCTATTATAGGGTCAGTTCTGGCCCTCAGTCTAAAATCCTTAAAACATTACTGACCTCAAAATTGTAAGGTTGGGCTGGGAACAGGGCTTTTTTTTTTTAAACCATTTTTGCAATGAATTAGAAAAAGGATGCCTGAATTATAACAGTCTAGCAGAGACATTCATGATAGTCAAGAAAACATTGCCGCTGCCCCCAACACTCTCTACTGATAAAACCCCAAACGAAGGTAACCCAGTCACACACTTGGTATGTTTTTCCTACAGAGAAGAACTAGGGCACAGACATGACTCTGGATTAGAGAAGTTCTTTTGTTGACCATCACTGTAAAGTAAATATTTTTGAAACATTTCAATTGATGTAAAGTAAACTTACAGATTGGATGTATTTATTGCTATGAAATACTCTTCCCTTGCTGAGATATACTATGCAATGACACTGGACTTTAAAGGCTTTTTTTTTCTGAATTTTCCAAAGCTTTAAGCTTTTCATCCTCTGGAGAAAATCCAGGCTCATGTGTTACTGATAATGGAAAAGTGATAACAACACAAAATCTTTTGCAATCAAAACAGAATGAACAAATTTCAAGATTACACTGAAATTTCAAGTCATCTGCTTTTCTAGGAATACAGAAACTTCTCAGGATGTAATACAAGGCATTTCTAATCCGTTTGGTCTTTATTCAAAGACATGAGTCGTTCAAGAGAGAGCATAGCCAATAAGGTCCCAGGATGACAAAACCCCATATGCCTCAGATAACAGGCCACAAACTAAAAGAAGGACAATTTGCAGCTATGTTTTAAAATCGATACTTTCTTTAGACAGTTTTCTTTCCTTACAAAAATTGAAAATATTAAATCCTAACATAAATAATATTTAAAATGTATGTAGAGTATTTTACATCTTACCCTCTTTCAGTCCATTGGACAGCAAACTGAATTACCAACCTTTTTTTAGTAAAGTGCAGCCCTTTTATTTTTTCATTTTTTAGAAGTATATGATTAGAATGATGGATTATTTGGGTTTGACATATTTTGCAGGACTACTATGCATTCAAAAGTAAAATCCAATTTCAGTTGGGGTTTTTTATACAAACTGCGTAGATGCCTCTTTTACTGCTGATGTGCAACTTCATTTTCTAGTGCTCAAAACAGTTATTAAACTATTTTAAATCTCTTTAAACAACAAGAAGATAATTTAACCTCATATTCTGATTTGTGCAGACTTTGTACACACATGGAATATATTTGCTTGCTATGGTAATGAGTGTCACATCTTGAATACACTGTGACATTGTGAATACATTTAGATGAACCTGGGATCTAAGTCCACATTATTGATGCTAAAATTTCTCTAAGCTGCTGTGTAGCTCTGGAGACGACTGAATTCTGTGCCCAAACAGTATTGGGCTCCCTGTGCTCCTAAAAGTACGTATCTTGTGCATATGTTAGAATTCCTCCATTTCCACAGGCACAGCAGTTCAGTATCTTTTTAATGATATTTTAAAGCCTATTCTATATCCAAGAATGCAGCATTCCTCCACTTCAGACATCTGGAAATGCTCAAGCTGCTCAGTAATGGCACTCTTGAAACTCCAGTTGTTGATGCTATTTTCTTTTAAAGGCTACTTTCAGGAGGAAAAAAAAAATCTTTCTTCATAAAGTAGAGAACTGATGCCCAGGAAAATAAGGACTAAATTCTTTCACTTTCTTGATTCAGACTTAATAATCCTCAACAAAATCTCTACCCACCAGGCTATAGGCTTTGCTTTGTAAAAGTACAGGTATCTGTTTTCTTCCTCTGAAGTTTAGTCTACAATACAGGGGGAAACCCCTCAGATTCAATCATCCAGATAGGAAGTAAAAGAGCTCTGCAATCTGTTACTCTTCATTCTCCTAAGAAAGTGAAATGTCCCTCCAATCTTTTTGTATTCCAACAGGTGACATCTAACATGAAATATGTTACCAAGCCCTGGAAAGGAAAACAATACTTTGAAGCAAAACAGGCAGCCTTACTCAGTTCTTCATGACAAATTGTTTGGCCTCTATTTTCATTCATCTGATAAGGCTGGGCATCCACAAGTGAGGCTCTGCAGCACTTGATTTCAGGAAAACAACGTTCTGTGGATCTCAGACACCATTTGTCAAACTGGAGTCCTGCCTCATTTGTAAAAACTGGCTGATTAAATTAGCAGCTTTTCACTGAAACAAAACATGCATCTTACTTTGTGTTTAAGGCCATAATTCACTTCCAGCTCCATGAGCAGCACGCTCTTTCGCACATTTAAAGTCTTCTGGAGTTCATCAAAAGTGGAATGAATGTCATCTACGATGCTAGCCTTTTGGTTGGTTAACTGGTGTATGATTTCAGATATAAAATGAAGTGCTGAGTCAATCTCTGGAAGCCTGAGGGAGGAATTAAATCACAAAGGTTACTGTTTCAAAAGTCATTAAACATTGGCCCTTGCCCTGGCATCTTTTGATTAAACCTTCTTGTCAGTAGGCTGTCTTTAAATTTGATCATTTCCCAGAAGTTCATTCCTTTTATAGCCACACAGTGGGTCTGGTCTGATAAAATAAGGCTAAGCCACAATGCTCCCCTGTGCAAATCCATTAGACTTTAGACATTACCACCAATGAGGCCTTGGATCCTCTGTCCTTTATGCTGTATATCTACTTGAGAAGATATAACTGGATCTACCCTGCTTTTTTTTTTTTTAAGCCTTTTTGCCATGATAGTGCTGTACCAGTCTTTTTAACACCCAGTATTATTTATTTAGCCACCATTAAATTCATAACTAGATAGTAGTTTCCTCCTTAGCATTTTAAACCTCTTCTTTGGAGGAAGCTTGCATTTCTAATGGCCTCTGTTTTGTGAAAGACAGATAGGGATCTTTTGGGTTTTTCACTAACCCCTCAGCATATCCTACTCAATGGAATTTTGTCCTTATGCTAGCCTCACTATCCCCATTTCCTAGGTAAATACCCATGGCACCAGCACATTAAAACATCTACCCTGGTTAGCACAGGAAGCCAGTGATAAAACTGAAAATGGAATACAGTCAGTGGAGTCTCCATACCTTTTGTTGACAGCATCCAGTTGGACTTGGAGGGAAGCCTTGTGTTGCTCCACCACATCCTTGAGTGGTACCGTGGGATGCTCTGCGTGTTCTCCCTCTGTGCACTCCCGGCACATGGCTGTCTCACAGGACTGGCAGTAAAACTCCATCACCTGCAAAAGTGCACAACTCTACACTCAAACATGGCAGTAGGAACATAACTCAAAGCACATCCTACTGAGTCTACAACTCGTTTGTTAGCCAAGCTCTGAGACAAAGCTTCTGTTTTCTTATGCACCAATAATTTACTGCCTAAAAGATGGCTGTTATTCTTACATATTTTATATCAAAATGCTCCTTTAAAAGCATTTCATTCTATCATAAAGTGTCAGAACAGCAGCCTGTGAACAATGCTGGACTTCATTGCTGGTCCTACCATCATCTTTATCCTGTGTAACAGTAAGTTTTGGTGTCTCTCTTATGTACTCCATGAAACAAAACAGGCATCAAACAAAACTCCATCAAAAAAAACAGGCATTCAACTACCCTCACTTACTCAATCCTTAGTCTTCCCACAGGGTCTGCTAAAGAAAGTACAAACTTTGGCTGGTTTTCGTAATAGGGCCACCCTTGGAACACAAACTCAATGGAAATCACCAAACAGCAAGTTTATTTGCCAGAGGAAAGCACCCTAAATGAATCAACATGCTGCAGGGAAAAATCTCCATATCCCATTACTAATCCCTTAAAACCATTAAAACCTCATATCTGAGATTGTAATGGGAGTGCTGATCTACACTTGAAAGAGAAGGAGATTGTTTCAACCTGTTAAGTACCCAGCAAGATGCTCTTTGGAGATAAAAATAGATCTTTACATATAATAGATACCCCAAATTCTGAATATATTCATGAAGGGAAAGAAACAGAGAAGTGCTGTGCCCAAAATCATATGTTGATCATAATAATGTACATATATGCAAATTCAGCATGAGATATTCTTTTACAGCTAGGAAGACCTTGGGCACAAAGCATTTTAAGCTTATTAAAAAGGATATAAGGAAGTTCGTAGTATATGCTTCAAAGCAAGACACTGGCAGCTCTTTTGCATTCAGAGCATAGCATCAGAATCTTGAATAATTCAACTGATGCTTCTGGCACTCAGACATCTTGCACAAAGATGGTTGTGCTGGACTTGTTGGTTGATGAGATGGTTGTGTAGAACCAGCTGTTTTCAGGTGAGCAGAGGGATTTGTAACAGCACCGTGCAAAATAGCTGGCTGCTCCAAGGCATCTTGAGAATTGAGGGGGAAGCAGGAACCATGATTTGCACGTGGCTGTTAGCATTAACAGGGATTTTCCTCTGATAAGCTCCTTTCCGTCTTATTCCCATTCTTCCCTCTTATCTCAATACACAAGATACAGGATTCACATGCAATGAGGGTTTAGTCATTTGTTGGCCATTCATGCAAGCCACTTCAGAGAAAATTTTAAAGTCGCTCCAAATAACCTCTGTAACATCAAACAGATCATCAAGGGAAAAAAAAGTAGACCTTCTAAACAATGTCAACCCTCATGAACACTACTGCAGTCACTGTGAATTTGCAGTCTCATTGTAGTAGATCCTCCGAGGCCTGATAGTTACTTTGGTAGGCACTGTGATGTGATGCATTCTTACAGTGCATAGAGGAAATCAGTTAAGCAGAGTATAGGATTTAAGTTCTTTTCAAAGGCTTCAAGTCTGAAATCAGAAACAGCCAAAAGGAAGAATATTTTATAAGAAAAATCTGAAATCTTCTTATATGGCCAAAAAAATATTAATTTCTTTTGAATAATGTCCAAAATTCATCTTTCTGTCTCTTAATAATTTAATTTAATGTTCAAGACATTTCCACAAGCCCTTTATTTATTCAATATTTGTATCTTTGGATACAGTGATTAGAATAATTTAGTATTTCTGTTTTCTACTGACCACCCCATAATAAACACTATATTTGCAGCCACATATATAAGAAAGGAAGCATCTCATTGACATAGATGTTGTTCAGCCTAAACAACTTTCTTCCTCTTTATCCAAACATCAGAGAAACACATAAGCTCAAATGATAATAGCAAACAGATGACAAAGACCTAATGTGCATCTCTGCACAGAAATGGTTCTCTTTGCCTCAAATTCAAAATGTTTTGAGGGAAGCAGCTTTCATTTCCCACTATAATTTTTGTATTGTGCATAGATGAAGGAGAAGGAAAACCTAATACAATTCAGGCTTCAACTGTTAGTTAGGCTGATTTCTTAAGATTTTTCTTCTAGCATCTCTTAGTCAGGCAAGACTAATTTCTAACTACAGACAGACATGTATTACTGGCTTTTCATCTCTCCCCTCCATGTCTAATGTGGGCATCACATTTTGTGACACTCCCAGAAAATTTCGTATTATGACAGGTTTGCCTTACAAAACATCTCAGAAAATGGCATTTGCCCCTCCTTTCCAAATTCAAGAGAGCTCTTGGGCAGGATATACGATGGCATCCAGTACTGGCTTCAGCTGTATTTCCACCAAATTTAATGAGAACATTCCCATCAGCTGTAATGAAATGTGAATTACAGAATCCACTGATTCTGAAATCCCATCCACTAATTCCCACCTTTAACCAAATTTCAGCATAATGATGTAACTAGAGATCCATGAGTATCTTCACTACTGTAATTCAACTGAATTTAAAGAAAATTTTAAAATTGCATAATCAATGATGCAAGTATTTCTGAACTAGATTTCACAAAGCCAAGACAACTAATTCTAGCTCTTGAAAATTCAGGTGTTGAGGAAAAAGTTCTCATCAGTCACAAGCCCCTCTCCTCTAAAATCACATTGCTCATCCTCTGCTTTCTATTTCTTTGAATTAAAAGAGCAGTCTACAGAAAAAGGATGAGTCAGCTCTTTGCCACCCACCTTCCATGTCACACACACATGCTGAACTCCTCTGTCCCAGGGCTAGTGTGTACCTTAGCTTTGTATGTTTTGGCTTTCAGAAGAATGCAAGTTTGAATTACCTGAGGGCACCTCTGAGATACCTAATAAAACTTAGAATGTGGGGTTTTTTTCCTCCCTAGTCACAGCTTTTGCCTTACCCACAGATTATACTTTAATGGAATTCATGAGTAAGTGACATGGTGGGAAGTACAGAGGTGAGGAGAAAAAAATAGGAGTTTAAAAGGTAAGATAGGAAGTCACTTCATCAAAATATCAAGGATAGATGATTTTTATTTTTCTAACGGAAGCATACATGCAGTAAGCAACACCTCCACAAGTTCAGGAAATGTTTTTATAGCAAGAACTTAGGCCTGTCAAGCTGCCAAGCTATGCTGTGATCTTTTGAGAAAGAGCCAGTTAGAGATAAGGCATTCTCTCTTGTTAACAGTGTTTAATTTATTACTGTGTATCCTCTCTTGTTACACTCTAGAGGCAGAAAATACATTGCCCCACCTTCTGCATTGTGAAAACATGGGTCCTCAACTCTGAGCTGGTTTTCAGTTTAAATTCAAATAAAACCCAAGTATAGACATTTCAGAATGGGTGACTGCAAAGAGGCTACACCACTCATCACATACAGTGGAGTTAGAATTTCATAGCCTTCCCTGCCCTGGCTGCTGTACCTGCCCCTATATGATTGTAGATAAATATTTCCAATCTAGAATGTTTTTATACATAAGAGCTGCAAGTGTTTAGCAGCTGAGAATAAAGCCAATCTTATTTTAATGTGTAGGTAGAAGTTAAGAATCTTCTAGTAGGTTCAAAAGTTCCATATGTGCCCTATTATCCTGATTTAACAAGAACATACATTCGTGCTCCGTGTTGGGTCAAAATGAGAAAGCATTTTTTATAGTTCAGGCACAGGTAACCATCTTTCATATAAAGATACTACAAGCCAAGTTTCATTTTTCATAAGAACACACAGAACAAAGATGACACAACAGAGGACAGGAGGATGTGCACAGAAGGAATAAAGTAAACATACACACATATGGAAAATATGAGTGATGGGAATAGGGGGCCAACTGGGAAGGGAAAGTATCTAATCTACATGGCCTGAGGCAGGCTAAGTTACAAGCTGACAGGCAAGCAAATGAGAAAGTATCTCTGCATCAGTTTCTATCTCATTTTAATCAGAGAGGTTTAAATCGAGGATGGCTGAAAATACTAAAAAAACTTGTTTAAAAATAAACCTATTTCCAAGCTAATATGAAGAAAACCTGGTAATATTTAAAAGAAATATATTTGACACAAATAGTAAAAATACAATGGGTCTGACCATACCCCAAGCAATACGTAAAAATTAATGGAGGGTGGATTTTGTGCAGAATGACTGCTAGTTCTGTAAAGGCATTCTCCTCCAGCTGCCAGCTCAATCCTTTTCCACCTCCTGAAGCCCCAGTAAAGTTACCAGCAGCCAGGCACTTAGAATCATAGAATACCCTGAGCTGGAAGGGACCTACAAGGATCACTGAAGTCCACCTCCTGGCCCTGCCCAGGACCACCCCAAGAGTCACACCCTGTACCTGAGAGCATTTGTCCAAATGCTTCTTGAACTCTGGCAGGCTTGGTGCTATGACTGCTTCCCTAGGGAGTATATTCCAGGGAAGACATTCTGGGTGAAGACTTTTTATATATTTCTTAATATATAACCTACTTGCCAGTGCCCTTGTGTCCTGGAACCCATACAGCCAGCACAATCCCATTTCCTCAGTGAGGCCTAAGGTGCCCAGCACCTTGCTCTGTACACCCTTGTAGCCAGACCCACCTGGCCAGCCTCAAGTAGCTCTCCCCAAATCTTACTTCAACTCCTCCCATCACAAGGACTAATGTGTGCACTTAGCTTTTCATTTCTTAGCTTCACAAAGCTTTAAACTGGAGTCATCCTCAGGCTATCCCCAACCCCCCCAGATACTTACTGAAGCGAGAGGATGTTCCCATCATACACCACTCAGCATCCTAAAATGCTATGTCTCAAGGCAAGCCAAGTAAATTTAGAAGACTTACAAATGCACCTTTCCCTAGAAAGTAGTTCCCAGAGAGGTATAAGGTGGCATATTTTTGATTGTAGACAAGCAATGTTTTTCTAAACACACCCAAAGAATAATTGGCTGATAATTTAAAATATAAAACAAGTAACACCTTAATTTTGACTTTTTTCTACATTTCACAATCAAATGGCTCCTATAAGACTGGCTATGTCAGAAAGCAACTATGATTCATTTTAAAGAGAGCAAATAAAATGCAAACAAAAACTAGGAATGCGTTAATAAGTAACCACTACATACACATAGGTATAGTACACATTAAAAAAAGTAACACCAGTTATTCATTAATCAATGTCCAACAGCAGTTGTACAAGTCCACCTAATGCCAAGAAAGAAGGAACTGAGCTACTCCTCTGCTACAGTAATCATTACCTATCAGGTGATTTACTCTTATATGACCAATGTACCTACAGTGAGTATCAAGTAAAACAGTCCCCAGAAAGTTGTCTTAAACAACTGACATATATTTCTTGGTTTGCATAGAAGCACAACATTCAGTTTACAACACAGCATCATTGAGTTTTGCAATGTGGTCTACTTATATGTTTGCATAAGCTTGGCTATGAGTCAGGAGCTCATATGCCTACCATGAAGTTATACAGGTTAATACTAAAAATTGTGAAGTAAGCAGTTATTCTTGCAGTAATCTGTGAATATTAACTCAGCTGGGGGTACTTGCCAGTGAATATACTGATATGGTTTGAGGATGTGTGTGGGGACACACTCGGTAAAAAGAGTAGGTGGAGGGAAAAAACAAAGCAGCTTCCAAGAACTGCTATGAGACATCCACAAAACTGCAGATAAACAGAAGCTCTCTGTTTCTAGCCTGTGCTGATCCAAAGCATGCTAAGCTAGGATTCACTTCTGTTTGGCTCTATGTCAATATGTTCATTTACCTTTTGGTACTGCCCCTGTGTGCGGGTCAGTTAAACTCGTGAGGTCCTTGTCACATATTGCCAGACAAACACACAGGTACCCACGGCAAGGGTTGATGCTACAAGCACAGGGGCTAAGGAAACCCAACCCAAAGAAGAAAAGGCAAAGGTTCAGTACTTGCAGGACAATTATTCTGACCAAATGTGCCAAAAGACAGTATCATCCCAGATGATTGGAAAGATGAAATAATATCCTGACTACTTCAAGATTCTCCACTAAGAGCATTTGAGTTAATTTGAAGAATTGCTTGTCTTTTGCGGATCTATTATAAAATCAAAGAAACAGTGTGGTTCCACTTCCACTGCTGTATCTTTAGAAAAAGATATCCATGAAATCCAGACAAGTCAGCACATATCAGTACCTGTACATAGCACAGGAAGCCGTCTCACTTACATTTCCATCATGATTGGGGCAGGAGAGCGGTTTGCCTGCAGCAACAGCAGTGACGGTCTCCAGGATGGAGGACTCCTCAATGCTGTTGTCCGGCGTTCGCTGCAGGACATCCATCAGGTTGGTAATAAAGAAGTTGTTCTGGAGTGCAGAAACCCCTTTCTCTGGCAGGATGGAGGTCTGGCGGCACACGGGGCAAGAAAGGGTTAAGCTATGGGCTGGAATGTAATTCTGTAAACACCTATGGGGAAGGAAGGAAGGAAAGTGGAAGGAGAAAGAAAGGAAAAGTATCATCAAAGAGGGAAAAAACCTCCTTACATCAGTTACAGAGCTTTTTTGAAATAGTGCTACCCCTACTTATAAAAGTACTTCAAACAGGCTTCTGAGGCAAAGGCGGTTATGGGAATATATTTTTTCTTTTAAATTTTTTTGCTCTGCCACATGAAAAAAAGGTTCAATAAGCAGACATCACTAAAAAAGTTATATGCCTTTTTTTGAGATATTCCTGCAGTTGATCATGCTTCCAGACACCTACAGGACAGTAAAAATGATAAACTATCAGATAAAGTCTGACAGACATGAGGTTGCATCAAGTATTTGAGCCTGTGCCTTTAACTGACTAACCGGTGGTTGACCCTTGTCTTTCCAACAGAATCTCCTTCAATAACTTGTATTTGTGGATTTAGTGTTTCAGAGGTAAAACACAGCCCCAGTGAAACCAAAGGAAATTTTTTCATTTATTTCAATTAGGAAAGTTACTTGGGAGCTAGCCAAAATCAACAGAGCTTTCTTTAAGACACAGGCAACTACCTGCTAGGTTATCACAATTTATGTTAAGGGGAGTTTTGGAGGAAATTTTTGTTTGTGTTTGACTGGGAGGGCGATGTTCAGGCTTTTCAGAAAAAATAAATTTCCCAGAGTATAAATCTGACACAAAAGTTCAGCAATCAACAATATGCACAATATGCAGCAGGCTGGCCTAGGTGAGACTTAATGCCACTTTTGGCCTTGGAAATGAAGTTAACACCTGTTGGGCACGCAACATATAGTTGCATGCAATATACTATATTCAGCAGGGTCCTGCAAGCAGAAGAAGCTTTGCAGAATGCAGTTTTTAAGGGGAGCAGTGCTACACCAAATTCCTCATGGGATGCCAACTGAGAAAGTGTGACCTCACACAGCTCCACAGCTCTTATCCTTTTCCAAGGGCTTTGGTTGCACCACTCTCCATCTTCCCCTGGCAGCCCTCCTCCTGACCCCCCAGTAAGGGCTTCATGAAAGCAGAGCTTAGGCTTTGCACATCAGCACTGCACTGGAAGAGTTCTTCCAGCCTCTCTCCATAACCAGATCAGCCTAAGAGGATTACAGTGAAAACCAGAAGCTGACCTTAGGTTTTACAAATGAACAGAAGTCAGGAAACAACACATGATGGTGAAAATCTTGTCTCACTCACTTCAGTAAGAATTTCAGTGCTGCCTTTTTTAATGCTGAGATTTCCTATTCTAGAAAGACCAGTTCATCTGACACAGTCAGAGATGCACAATTTTTCTTTCACCCTGTGCAAAGTTAGAGATTCACACCACAATTCTTGCTAAGAGGTGGAAATCTCCTAAATTAAATAAGTGTTTACACCACATACCATTTATAAAAATTCTCCTGCCATTCAATATACAATCCAGAATTGCATCCTATCATCACCAGATGAAGAACTCTAATCACTAATTCTTCAGCTAACTTTTCTGCAGGCGCTGTATCTTCTCCACAATTTGATGGATAATGCTACATAAAAGTATTATGCATATTCAGTTCATTCAGCTGAATACAGTAAAAGGCAGGTTGCTGGTTTATCACATCTCTTTCCAGAGAGTTTTCCCACTTCAGTCAACCAAACTGCAGAATAATGAAGACATTTAATCACAGGTTATTAATAATGTATATATTGTGTCTAACCCTTGGACATTAAAGGACCAGATAATTACTTATTAACTTAGTAAATCAACAAAGATTTTTTTAATTGTTTCTAGTTATATGATAATCAGAATAAATTGGAGACCATTAATTTGAGGTCCAAATTCTGGTTATCATCACCTTTCACACTGTTGTAACTGTATTCATTAGTTTAATTGGATTTACTTTTTGTTTACTCTTGCATAAAGGGAATGCATTCCAAATATGCCACTGCTGTCTCTTCTTCCTGCTTGCCACAAATGTGTTTTTCTACATCCCTGGCTGTCCAAGCTTCCCATATTTTATCATTCCTTAACACAACATTTACAAGTAAAGGGAAAAGTTCCTGTCCACTAAAGGATGCTTTGTCCTGTGCATGCTGCACAACACAAATACTGAGTTACCAGCATGAGGAAAGGACTTACCTCTCACAGAAAGTGTGCAGGCAGGGAAGCACTTTGGGGTTCTTGTAACGGTCCAGGCATATGCTGCAAATCAGAAACTGCTTGTCAATCTGACGGACCACAGGACTTGGGATGTTGGAGCCTTCACTGGCCATCCTAGACCACTGACATATGGGTCCTGTTCCCTTCTACCCTGCACACTGCTGGAGCACGGTAGGAAAAGAAGAAAAGAAGAAAAACGGCTTATAAACTCCATGAAATAATAAATTCTTTGACTAATCCACTCATGTTTCATCCTTATATCCTTCATATTTCCATATAAAACCATGACAGGAAAGAATTAAACTTCTAAAATGGTTTATCACTGATGAGAGCCAGGGAAACAGTCAGCAACATCTACAACACCTCTGTCTGAGCATTCTGGAAAGGCATGCTGCCTCTGGACTGAAAGAGTTACGGGGCTGTCTGGTTTTAAAGAAATCCCATGATAAAAACATTCTTGCGCCAGTAGGTTCAGCCAGTCCTAACAAACATCGGATTTCTTACATCTACAGTATTGCTGGCAAAATGCTCAAACTGGAATTGCACCAGCCACTCAAAGGCCTGCATCACAGACAGAGTTTGAAAATGGTTCACCTAACAATTTTTCCCTTGTAGGTACTGGTATTGCCAAAAATACGGTAAATTTTGACTCCAGGAAGCCTCCAAAAATAAAGGCCCCAAGAAGGAAGCTCCAGAACCAGCCAGCCCCTGGGGAGGGAGTGCTCAAATTCTGCATCACCAATAGGGATGAGGTAGGCAAAATGAAAGTCCTCACGATAAAAGAAACAGAGCAAAGAAGAGGCAACTGATAGCCACTGAGAATCAGCAACAGTAGGGTGAAGGACACATGAAGCGCATCCAAATAATAAATGCAAGGAAAATGTCATTCTAGGCAGAACTAGTAGTAAGAATCATGTTTCTAGGACTGAGGATTCTTCACAACCTGGCATATAAAGCATGAAATAAAAGGCTAAGAAAAAAGTCTACTAACTGTTAGAATTAAAATCGCAGGTTAAAGGGATGGCAGCAGGCTTGGAGCACCTCCTGTCCTGGAACAAGGCACAGGGAGAGAAAAACGTAGGTTCTTTTCAGCTGAAGATACAGATAATAGCCAACAGAATTAATATGTGAAAAGAGAAGACAGGAGGAAAAGGAAGGAAGCAACCATAGGAAAAAAGTAAACTGCCTGCTAAAATAGTTTAGGAAAACCTGGCAAGCAGAGTCCCTGGCAGGGGGGCACAGCAAGCACTCCTCTCCATCAGCATTTCTAGCAGGCTGAAGTGCCGGGAGGCGCAGGCGCGACTCTGTCGCAGCACCGAGTTCTGCCAGACCTCCTGCACCCACAGCGGAACAGGGGCTCCTCTTCGCTGTGAGCTGCAAGCCCAGCTGGGCTTCTTCCTGAGCAGTCTAACTTCTTCCTGAACAATTTCTGTCCCTTTTTAGCCACCCAGTTTGAGATCTAGCTTGAGGGCAGTTCAGGCTTTCCAAGACAGAAACAACAAGCCCTTTGCTGATCATGCTCAAAGGTCACTCAATTCCACAATGATTTGTGTGACCTGCGTAGCATTTTATTGTTAGGTTACATTATGTCTTCTTCCTGTGCTTGAATGAATGGCCCACTAATCTGTCAGAGCTGAACCCACGCTGTTCTTCCTGAGCTGTGTATTTAGCCATACCGGTATGTTTTACTTACTACACTGAGCAAGGGGCAATCTCTAGGATAATGACAGGGATTACGGATCAGAAGTCAGCTGTGCTGACTTCCCTGATAACAGGTATCAGGGGGCATCGCCTCTGTGTTAGCAAATACAGCAGCAGAAAGTTATTCACAGTTCAAATACCCAACAGAAGTGACTGACATTTAACTTGATGGAAAACACTTATGGCAGGCCCTTTTGTTTCCTTTTTTACCAAGGAAGGGGAGATTGAAATTATAAAAATTGCTCTATTACTCATTAAATATCATGTTCGTTCATAACCCAAAAATGCATAATTTCAGGATTCATAATATTTGAATGTCATTTTCATAATTTTAAAATATTTTTTAAAAATTTCTTTCCCCATAATAAGATAAAATGTGAGTATTCCATAAACACAAAATATTTTTTTCTTATTTAAATGCCATAAATCACACACAATAAACCTTAGGAGACCAATTAGCAAACTGTGTTACTTTTAAAAAGCTTGAGTTAAAGGTGGCTTTACAAGAAATAGAACCAAAATATCTGGCTTTTACAAAACGGAGTAGAAAGACCAGACAATCAAATACCCATTAACATATTCACACATTTGGCAGCATAACATGCAGAACATCAGCAACGTTTTTCAAAAGGAAAATTCATTTCACCACTTACACAGCTGTGTTTGCCTCCCACTCTCCCTCCCCAAATGTTAGGGGCAGGGACCCAAACAAAACAGGGAAGATAATCAGAAGCAGGAGGATTTCTTATCAAAAGCATGGTTTCCAAATTGGACATGCAAACAGTATATTTTTTTTTGTTATAGGCTGAACACAAACTACTGGGAAAAACTGTACTTAAGATATGAAAGAATAGGTCTCCAGTGAATGCTGCCTGTCATTTAACAGAAGAAAGTTCTCTAGCAACCAGGTATTTTCTATATTTCATCCTTCCCTTATCCAGTAGAGCTACATGAGCAAATAGTGCTTACACAAGAATAACTGCTGCTGCCTGAAAAAAATAATATTAATTTAATCTGGTTTTCATCTTAGTTTTTCACATTCCCCTGAAGTCATTGCAAAATCAAGTAATCCTTACCATTTCATACACAAATCTCGTGCCAACCACTTTTTCTTTCAAATGCTCATGCTTTAAGTTTTGTCAGTGAAAGAAATCATTAATGATTCAGAAGTAAGTGCTTTTAATATTCTATGTTTTGTCTGAAATGCAGCAGGCCATGACTGTCATTTATCCCTTGTGCTCACACAAATCAGACTTAAAAACATGCACCTAGAAAATAAAATTTCATCTATACATTTCAAGCTTTATCCACTACTTGGTACAACAACTTCTTACACAAATGGTCCCTTAAAAAAAATCTTTTGAATATGGGATTTGCAGGATTCTGCAGCCTCTCTAAGGCAACTCCACCTTTGATGTAATTTTGATGGATGTGATGTAGTTATGAGAAGGATGATTTTGCCCATTTACTCATGAAAGCAACTGTACAATCAAAGACTATCTGAAGAAAATCTGGAGATTTTAGACAATGGTTTTGAATTTTACCAGACAGTCTTTTTTCTGATTTACTGCTATGCTTGCAGCAACATAAGTTTTAAATGTATTAGCAGTGGGAGATTTTGGAAAGCAACACTACTCTACAAGAAAAATGTTCTCTTTTTTTTTTAGTAGCATCTTCTGAGCTCCAAAACTGCCTGAGTGCTTTTCAGAGGTTCATTATGCCTCACGATCAAAAAAGAGCTGCTGAAGCACGAGCTTCGAAAACAAGGCGATCACTTCTCCATATAGTTACACCTTGTAATCCAAACATGCAAAGCCAAAGGACTAGGAAACATTGCACCAAAAAGACACAGCCCCACGCCCCTTTATCTATAACACACACACTCAAAACCAAGTCCGGGTTCGCTAAACCAAGTGCAGTAAAGGGCTCTGAAATGTACACCCTTTGTCGCCCTTTTGAGGCTCAAGGATCGCTATCTTCCCAGCCACCTCAGAAACAGCATTACTTATTTTCCTTCAGCTTGGAGATTCGATTTTCATTTAAAATATACTAAGCAGCAAAGAAAGGAGAAAACAATGGCTCTCTAAGCTAGTGGAAAGCTTTGCCCCGCTATGCATGCATGCCTTCAGGAAAGCCACGGTGCGGCCCCACCCATATGAAAGGAACTTCCTATAGCACTGGAAAAGAGGGAAAAGAAAAAAAAAATTACGTTAGGTATAGCAAAAAACAGTTCCAGAAGACTTGTTTCAGGTAAATAAGACATTTAATAAAAAAATGCACTCTTTCTACAGGTATCCTCAAATGAGCTCTGGAATTCCTGAAAATTCTCCATCAGTTTCCCAACTGAGAAAAGACATTGGAGAATCAAGTTCACTTCATAGGATTTTATTCCTAAAAGAGTAGAATTCTGTTTTACTGATACACTGCTGTCTCTGAAATCCACTCAGCCAGAGCTGTAACTAGCCTGAAAGTACAGCCTGAGGAGAACAAATTGCTTGCAGCTTGTTCATCCTCTTCTTATCAATGGTATTCACAACCTAGAGGGTCTATTCATGTACTATGAATGAATAGGTTTCCAATGGCAACGTTTCCAAAGGAACAGTTAGGCCTCCAGAGCCGTAAGAAAGGGTGGGGAACCTCAATAATGCTGCTTCAAGGACTGGGGGAGCTGAGGCTTAAAAGTCCTTAAAACAGATAGATCACCTGTCCACAGTCTGCAGGAATAAAGAACAGATTCAAGCCGTTTCTAGCAGCAGCCCCCAGATTAGCCAATACAGAACACACTCAGCAAATTAATAATCAGAACCGCCACACAGTCCACTTGTGTAAAAGGCTTGATAAGCTAAATTTGCATTCCTTTCTCTCCCACTCTTGCAATCAGCTTAGTGCCTTGTTTAAAACACAGCAACCCTCTTCATTCTTACAGCATGCAGAAATGTAATGAACGATCGGGGGCCAAAACAGGAGCAACCCAGCAGCAGCCACCAGGAATAACACTGAGCAAACTTGAGCATTTCAGACCTACCCATCTTTGTAGAAAAATAGCTTAATCAGTGCAGTGCTGAGGATAAAATCCTTGCAGGGACGGAGCTGCAGTTCCGCAGTAATCCAAACGAACAAACCATCATCTGTTAATATTTCAAGCCTCAGGCATAAAACTGTTAAGGAATCCCTATCACAGCACAGTCATTATTAGATGCACAAGAGATTTTGTGCTCCATTCCATGAAGAGGACAGGTGGAAAGAAAAATGGAAGAATAAGAGGAGGCCCAGTGAAGTCGTCATGAATTTTTTTTTTTTCTCCCTGGGTCATTTACAAGTGGGAGACCCCTTCAGGATTCAAACCAATCAATCTTTATTTAGCACATCTTTTTCTCACTCAGCCTGTGTAGAAAGACTGCAGCAAATGGTGCAAGGGATTGTGGGATGGGGATGCAGCAGAGAGCTGCAACCAGATTCGCTGGGTTATTTTTTTTTCCTCCCTACTCAGCAATCAGCTGTTCCGAGGCTCCGCGCAGGGCCATTGAATTTGGTCACCAGAATGTTATTACAGGATTAGCAGGCGGAGACAGCTACCACTGTGCATCTGGCATGTCAATGCAGCGAAGAAATACATATGCAAATATTACCCACGTATCGGAAAAAGGATTTAACTCCGACGGAGAGAGTAAATATTACGTAACATCCATTACCAGGACAGTTGCCAGAGATAAAACGAAAGCACTTTCGTTTATAAAGAAGATAAAGTTTAACACTTAATGATTCCACTCTGATCTTTCCAGGATTCAGGGTATTTCTTGGAACATAATTCCTCCCTGCTCCAACTTTCAGAAGCGACAAAAGACCCCACAAATGCTCTTTGTCTCTCTCCAGATGTTTAAAGTAGAAGCAAAGAGCCTCTCCAGAAACCTGTGCTACTGACACACAAACGAGCGAGCAGCTTCTTCTACTACAGAGCTGTATATTTGACCTGAATCAATCTCGTGTTAAATATTCAAGGCAGCAATTAGTAAGCTCAAATTCAAGGAATTTCAGAATCAAGGCTAACAGACTGTTCAACTTTTCTATAAACATTAATGCAAAGGTGTATTATCATCATTAATCTATTTGCTTGCTTATTTTTTTTTATAATTCACAGATCAACTCTGATTTTACTAGGCTGTTACCAAAGAAATCAAAAAGAAATTTGGTGCCTGCTATTTTTCAGCTATGCAGAGAAGGGTGTTAGAAGACGCTTGTGAACACACAGACACCACTGAAGCAAAGCAACATAGAATTAGCTTTGTCTTCCAGTGTAACAGCTGGTGGGTTTTGCAGACAAGGTAGTATTTGCATCTCTAAATACAGTGTATCTTTTCTTTTGAAAAAACCAAATCGTATGCAAGTATTTCAGCTAACTGAGGCTAACAAAGCTTCCCACAAATAAAAGAACACAAAGCTCCATTTGCATCAAGAAGAAAACACGTGGGGCTTAAATACCCTCTTTGCTACCCTGACTTAATTAGGACAGATATAGTTATTTTAGAAGTTTAAAATGTTGTGCTAAGTTCTTTAAGCACAGTTTTGAGAATATAATATTTATTCCATTCTTAAATTGATGAGCTAAATAGTATTATTAATCATTTGTGTGACTGAAATGTAATCTAAATTACTGTTAAAAATACAAATTCTGCATACATCCTTTACTTTCCACTTGGCGATCATTTAGCCAGATCATTTTATGCATCAGGCAGATCCAGCCTGGTTTCCCTGGACAATGCCCACAGGGTGAAAGTATGTTGTAATCCAGTTTATAACCTGAAATGAAACATCAGGCAGCGTGCGTGCATGTATTAGGGTTTGGGGTGCCTGTGCCAAAATACTGCCCCTCTGATTCCCTTAGCATGTGCTGAATTCCATCAGAGACAGAGCACAAGGTATGTTTCATTTTAGCTCCAACATTCAGAAGCAGCAGGCATCTGTACAATAGGATTCACCATCTAAAGAAAGGCTGGAGATTTCAGGCACATTTTTGGAGAGGTGGGTTTTGGTTTTGGTTCAGAGAGTTTTTTGGGTTTCTTTTTAAACTGTCTGGGGAATCCCTACTGCAAAGAACAAGCAACAGTTTTCACTCCCACAACAAGAAGATCCAAGGCCTTTTGTTTCTGCCACTGGAACAAAGACACTTAAAACAAAAATCGAGTGTGAAAATTCAGGAGTGGCACCCCCAGAAGTGAAGTGGAAGACTGTCAGACAGAAGCATGCAGACATCATTTAGTTCCTTGCTTTCCCTTGCTCATTTCAAACACCGCATTTACACACACTAAAACAGAATGAGCAGTATCACTCAAATTACTGCTTCCTTTACAGTCAGTAGGACTGCATCCCCCTGAAAACAGAACTGATCCCATAACATACCTCATGGCTGAAGGAGACTGCTGGAGCCACAGCTGCAGCCACTCTCACAGGGACAAACACCTCCAAATGAGAGATTGCTTCAAAGTGCTGTTCTCTTATAATTAACTCTGAGAAGTTGCCTGCTGACAACGAGCTGATACTCCACAAATTATCCTGCTTCTTCGACAAAACAAAAACGTGCTACTGTAGCAAGGAAAATGAGACAAAAGGCATTGCATTTCCCCTGAGATTTTTCTTGTTACATGTTGATATGTGGGTTTCTTCTCCTTAGTGAAGAGGAAATGGATTCATAGCTCAGTGAACAATCTTGTACTTTACCCCCATAGCAGTTACAACCAGAGTCTTTCAAATAGGTTTATTGTATGTGTATGTCTTTTGTGCTGGGAGATAGGAGTGGGGGTGGTCATTATATGCTTCATTTTGTTTGTTGTTTTTCTGTTTTTATTTAAAAAATAATAGGCTACATGTCCTTAGAAAATTGCTGCATTTCATTGTTGCTGTTGACTTATCTGTGTCAATGCTGACTAGTGAAGAAAGTTCTGGAGAAGAAAATACGTAGTAGATGCCATCTTCATAGTGCCATGGAAAAGTGATCTAGCTTCTGTTGTCATTCCCTGTAAATGTCCTGGGTTTTGAATAACTTATTTTTTTCCCTGTTCCAAACACAACCTGAGTTCATATTTTTAGAAAGGCCATAAATAGTAAACTATCAAAAAACCCTCACAGTTAACTTACAGGTCATAGGTAAATACTGATATCTTCCCTAATATTAAATAAGTCATCCAAACACTCCAAGTTAAGATTAATTGCCTGCATTGAAGCCTGTACTATAAACTGACTGAACAAAGAGTAGTCTAACTCACCCTGCTGTACAAAAGAGATTTTAAATTCAGCAGAGAAAAAAAATTATAGGGTTAGTTCAAACTAAATGACCAGCTAATACAGTCCTGGCAATTAAGGCTGACTGAAAAGTAAGATGTGAGAGGCCAGAAATCAATTACCCAAGCCAGCATGCTGGAAATGAAGATTAGTTTAGGAACACAAATATAGGAGGGGATGGGCTGTTACAGCCATCACCCAGCTCCACATATCCCTAATTTGCCCCTGGTGCCAGGGGAGCAACTGGGGTTAAACAGCCAAGCTTTATCTTGTGGACCCATGCCCATACCAGGAATCAAGGGGCCTTATGAGGCCTCATGAGCCAGTGGCCTTTACCTTTCCCCACTGTGACTGTGCACCCATACAGACCCAGCAGCTTCCAGGGAGCAAGTGCAACTTCCAGCCCTCACTCCACATCCTCCAATAGTCCAGGCTGTAGCTCGCACTAGATGAGAAGACCAACAGCTTCCTGACACTATGGGTTTGCAGCCAGAGGGCATGTCTGTCCCAAAAGGAGCTCTGAGAGGTCCTGGTTCCTTCCCACCAGCCGCAGCCTTGAGCTATGGTCACTCCCTGATCTTATGATCCAGCAGAACAGATGCTTTTTCCCAAAGCTTGTGACCCAACACAAGGGATTTGTCATAGCCTGGGAGGCAAACAACTTGAAAGGTTTGCCTGGGATGTAATGCTGGGCTGCTGGAAACTTTCCCAACAGCCCAGCACCCATCCTCCTATGACTCTGCCACCTTCTTCTATTTCCTTCTACCTTCTGCTTACGCCTGGTTTAGCTTGCCAAGGTCGCAGCTTTTGCAGCACAACTGCAGCACGGCTGGGACAGCCTGGCCTCCCTGCTCAGCCAGCCTGAGCCTTTCTGGCAGGACTGCACTTCCTGCCTCTCTCCACCATGAAGCTGCAAGTCAGGCAGCACCAGACACAAACTGCTTTTCTCCCCACTGTGTTATTCTTTCTCTTCCCCCTCTTGGGTATTTGCCATGGAGGTGGCACTGCAGTCACCAGAAACGAGCTCTGTATTCTGGCATTCTTTCTGCACAGCAATGGGCTCACCTTCACTACTACTGTCAGATACAGATGTCACGAATTAGGTTTCTTTTAAAAGTTTTCAGCTGCTGGAGGCACAGGAATAACAGGAATAGGAGCCACTGCTACAAATGAAAGCCTTGCTTAATAATGTTACATGTTTAATGATTTGTTCCTTTTTTCTTCCTCCCTTCCCCAGCCTGTAATCAAAGCTTACAAAAAGGGGAGCATCTGAAACATGGGTGGACCTCTGAAGACATCAACATACTAATGCTTTATGCTCCAGTTTGTAAAGGGAAGGTTATGGCTGGCATCTAATACCCACTCTTCTTCTCTCTCCTCATCCCTACAACTTGTGCCTCTCCAGTACCCCTTCTCCACCTCCCATTTGGAAGTGAACAGTCCTGCTTCTATCCTCAGAGACCCCATCTCCCAGCTGTCCTGTCATTGGATGGATGTGCTGCACACACCAAGGGACAAGTCTGGCAGGTTAGAGCTCATGATGATCACACAATCATCACTGAGATGTGATACCTACTTTAAGGCTATTAGTCTGTCTGAGGCTTTCAGGACCTCCTTTTAGGTCAGGGCCTTGCACAACAAATTCCAAAACAGCTGGAACACACTAAATTTACTGCACATGCAAGGACGATGCATGAATGGGTATCCATGAATCCTCAACCAAATACCTCAAATTCTCAAAAATGAGATTTCAGAGAGAAGGGTAGGAAATGAATGGAAAGGACACACCAAGGGAAATAATATGATAAAAGTATCAGTTTAAATTACAGCATCAGAACTGTAATTTAGGGCCCTTTCCATGTTTAATAAAATGTCATATTCTCAGGTGAGCTCCTAAAAAAAACTGCAGTGAGGTATGTTGAAGTAATTATTTCAGGAGCTAGATGCTGTGCAGTCATAAGTAAAAGAATTTTAAATTGTTGCTATCCAAAGCAGTGAGTCAGAGCATCTCTACTGATAAAACCCTACCCTGGCTACTGATACTGTTGCTATCACCCTTACAATTGCACTTTTTTGACTCTCTAGGTCTATCTGTTTTGTGACCACTGACAGATCTCTGTTCAGCCTTTATAGGTACACAGGCTCAAATAAAGCCAAGCTGAGCTGAAAAATAATTAAAACTGCACATGAAAATGCTGCTGCTTCCATAAACATCTGCTGTGAAATGCTACTTGAAATAAAAGTGCTCCATGAAGACTCTATACTAATTACTACTAACACTGCCAGGAGCAGAAAGACAGGCAATAGAGCAAAAAGAAGGAGGCTGATCAGGAATCTATTTGGAAAGAGGTCTCTGGTCTTTTCTACATACTGTTAGATATAAGGTATGTTAAAAAATGCTCTAGGCATTTTCTTCAGAGTTGCTGAGCAACGGGGGAAAAAATGGTAAATGCAAACAGAAAATGCTCAACGCTTTTGGTACTGAACTGTGTGGTGAAAATTGTAGAGACCATCCCCTCCACTCCCTCCTGAGTGGATCTGCCCCATGCTGCATGTCCACTGCAGATCTCCCTTCAGAGGAGGTAACACACATCAGGTGCTGGAGTTTAGTCACATATTCTCTGATGAACACCAAAAACTTCCTCTGTTGTTTCCATTTACTTCAGTAGGATTTTGGTGAACTAGCATGAAGTTCAAATCAGCAAAGAAGAAGGCAGCACTCAGCAATCACTGCAAGCCACGTAACTTCTTCACAAAATTAACTTAAGAAAGTGCCAACCCTTTAGAATGTTTTTCTTGCAGCCTTCAAAAATCCCACTTCCCATCAAATATAACATAGGAAACACAAATCAGAAGGTAAAAAACCCCAAATCACAGCAAGAAACAGCAAACAGAATCTAAGCATTAAAAAAGCAAAAATGGAG
The DNA here is from genome assembly GCA_013398075.1 of Notiomystis cincta. Taxonomy (NCBI): domain Eukaryota; kingdom Metazoa; phylum Chordata; class Aves; order Passeriformes; family Notiomystidae; genus Notiomystis; species Notiomystis cincta. Next base: position 24,304 of record VZRX01000254.1, read on the forward strand.
GCAGAAAGGGAAGGAATTATTATCTTAGCACAAATACACATATTGGGAGAAGCACTAAGAAGGAGGGAGAAAAAAAGAGTCCCTCTCCAGCATGTGAGCAGCCTGAAATCAGTCTCACATCCTCTGCAACACTAATATTGTTTAAAATACAAAATATTGGTTGCTGCACCTCCATATTTACCTTAGCTGTTGAACAGTACCCACCTCATTTTCTTGTCCATATCCAAGCAGCGATGTTAACTTCTATATCTGCCAAGTCTTCCTCTGAACCAAAATATCTTTCAAAAATATAGCAATATGTCTAAACATTTATATTATCCTTGGGTTCAGAGAAAACCTTGCTCAAGCGTTAAGTGGCAGGCAGAAGTTTACCCAGGCAGGCTCTTTGTGTTGGCAAAAGTGCAACGCTCAACTTTCACAGCAAGTAGGTAAATATGGAGCTGTGTGCAACAGGTAGTTTGGCAGCACCAGCAGTAGTGAGAAACAATGTCAGGGCAACCTTGGCAAAAGGAGCTCTGTGGGTTTTAACAATGGCTGTGGGCACAGGAGCTGAACAGACCAAACAACCATAGCAAAAAGCCCTCGACAGCTCTCGGGGGGAGCTCGAAGTGCTCAGAGCCTGAGCGAGCCAGCTGTGACGCTGTGTCCTCCACCTCTGCACCCACAGGAACACTCTGTCTGACTTCCCAGCAGTTCAAAACCTGGAAACCTCCAACGGCTGAACTTTGCCCAGTAAACACGTCCTTCCAGTCCTCAGCAAGGACACTCATCCGCTGATCGCATGCCAGCGCTCCTATTTAAAGAACTGTTGTTATTGGAAATAGCCAAAACCTTCCTACAGCAGGGATTTAGTGCTCCCTGCACCTTGTGCCTTGCCTGCAGAAATGCATCAATTCCCAGCATGTGCTTCCCCAGCAGAGTTTTGCCACAGCCACAGTAACGTGTTATGTGCCCGCAAAGCCCAGCAAACCCCTGAGTGGGCAGGATCTCCAGACAGTCCTACCAAGCAGCTACTCTGGCTCAGCCCAGGTTTTACTCAAGCCTTCTCCCTGAGGTACAAGCTGTTATACATGACACAAAGCTGTCTACCTTTACCCTCCATCTCCAAAAACAACTCTCCTAAGCGTTCTCTTAGACATATCTTGCAGGTTCAGCCAGATGCCCAAGGCCCTTATGAGGCATTGCCAGGCTGCTCATAAGCAAATGCTCAGCTCTGATGTAGGTCAGATTTCTGCAAAAAATTACATTCTCAGGAGACCTTGTACATACATTCCTGCATGAATATCAGTCTTTTCAATTGGCATCAAAGCTTAGGAAGCAACAGCTAACGAAAGAGGAATAAAGCAGAACCACTCATATGCCACAATTTTAAGACTCTCCCAAGCTGAACTGGGATATACAGGACGTTCATTTTTACATGAAAACACATCTCTTTTACTTTACAGGAAAACCAGTACATTTTTGTGTACATGAAAAGCAGATTGGGGGAAAGTATAGGAAAGTATAATAACCATGTGAATGCATCTGTCTGTTTAAACAAAAAAAAAAACAACCTTGGAAACCTTGGAAAAAAATCTGCCATCAGGATAGATAAGAATAATATAATCTTAAATCAATCACATTATCATTTTGATTGTGATAGAACCTGGAAATCTCTTTCAAGTACCAGAAACCCACTGTGATAGGCACCAGCTACAGAGCACACAAGTCCCTGTGCAAACATAGGTAGCCCATATCAAGGCAAAACACAGTTAGACTCTTGCTATTTAACTGTATCTGTGACACTAAGCACTTTCTATGCTACAAAATAAGTTTTCCTAGCCAGCCATCAATTTAGATAAGGAACATATATGTAAAGAAAGAGGTGGAAGACAGTGGCTTATATAGCATGAATCCCTTGGAGTCAGAAAGAGGAGCTGATCTTAGCATCCTCTTTCCATTGCAAACTCTCTGAGTGGATATAAGAACTGTCTGAGATTTCAGAAGCATTCCTTGTGATGACTGTGGCAAGATGCACCATGTTGTTACTGAAACAGATTATACATTGTAAGTGATCAAACCCATGAGAGGTATATGCAAAGTAACCAGATGTAAGCCCTGATGTTACAGGCAATTGTGAAATCCTAGTGGAAAGCCAGTTACAAAACAGGACATGGAGACAGCCCTACCTCAGGCACTGAACTTCTCTAACTCAGATTCCACAGCGAGTGGCTCTTAGGATGTATTTCAAATAACTTAAATGCTTTTGGAAGGTTGATGAAACAGTAGTCATGCTTTTGGCAGGTGGAGCCCGCTGTCTTTTTGAGTTAGATTTTATTCACAATGTATTGTTTCTTCACTATTTGTATCTCTTGCTTTTTACTATTACTTTTTACTAGCTCCAGAGGAGAAGCCTCTTTCGCAGGTACCATAATGTGCTGGATAATTCTTCACCCTGAGAGCTGTGAAACCCATTGTCTGGGATGCTACAGTTGTTAATATTTTACAGACATTCCAGGAGAGTGGGGACAAATTCATGGTGAATAAATTGATTAAAGACACCACCTCTACCAGGAGCAGAATTGGAAGCACAATTCATTGAATATAAAAGCTCATTCTGAAGAGTACCATGATATGTCTGATCCATTCTTATGCCCCTCTGTAGGTATCTAGTGTCTGCAACCATCCAAATTATAAGGCTTCACTTTTGATTTAACCCAGACAAACCTTCAAATTACTCAGAGCAGACATCACAGGAGCCATCATAGTAGCCACTCCCCTTTGGCATAGTTAATGGCTATGAATGGCTCTACAGGGCTGCTTCTGTCACTCTGCAGAGCTGGGCCATTTAGGGATGTCAGGTGAAATGAATCCCTCAGACATCTGCCTTGTTACACCATTGTTGCATTCGAATGCCACTCAGGGCCACAGAGCACCTTTAGCAGGTACAGCTGATTCAAGTCAGGCAAACAACTCTCCCAACAATGGTGAATGACTAATCGTCACCCCAAGCAGAGAACCCTTTCATAGTGAATACATGACTATGTATTCATTACTATTGAATTCATTACTAATGAATACATTACTATTCTTCCCCTCCTTCCTCTTACCTTTTCAAATTTACTTTATCCTTAAGAAAAAAAAGAGACCTCCAGTGATATTTCCTTTTCCTGGTTTCTCTGCATAGGTACTCTGTATTATTAATGCCTGCATTAAGCAATGTCATAGAGCCTGGGGAAATCATGCCTTGATCACTGTCCTGGTTCTTCTCATTTAAAAGCTGCCCACCTTCATCATCAGAGGTCCCTCCAGACCATATACATCTTCAGAGAGGACCTTCTGCACAAGCATATCCCAGAGGTGAAACAATGCTGGTTGTTCAGAGGATAAAGGCCACAATTCAGGAGCACAGATAAAAACCCACCCCAAAAGTTAAATACAGAAAGAAATCTTCCTGCTTTTACACTTCATTGTATTCAAGGTTGTGCAATATGTTAGCTTCTGATAAGACGAACAGAAAATTTAAACTGTGTAAACAGAGGAAACGCACGACTCTTTTTTTTTTTTTTTTTTTTTTGCAAATCCACCTTAATATACACAAACATTTTTGCATACTCTAGTCTGGTTTTTTACTAGTTTTTACAGGATGGAATAGTAAAATCTAATTAGAATGAGGAAGCTAAGGGATGAGGGGGTTCTCTGCCTACACAAAACATGTAGTGCAATTCTTATAGAACAGTCCTCCAATACTTAATGTCTTCTTTTTTCTGTGTAATAAAGGGACTTATTTCCACTGAGAGATTTTAAGTAAAAGATTACTTCTGTAAATTAATGAAAAATAATAATAAATTAATGAAAAAATATGTCTTTAATTAGGAACTAAGTATCTCAGAACATGTTTGCATTTTACAATCAAAGTTTATTTCCAGCTATTTTAGATGCAAGACAAAAAGTTATCATTGCATATTTGATAAATAGAATGAAATATGGTGCAACACTTAATTTTATCGCTTTCTTATGTTTTCTGAGCTGAGATGTACAAAGATCAGTTGCTCCCAAAACTACACAGAGCAGATGAAGAATTAGGTAATACAAGAGGAACCAGTTCTTTGCAGAGGGTCCAGTAAAACTTAAAAGCACTTTGGAAAGACCACATATTAATCCATATTGTAGTAATGTGTCACAGTAGCACTCAGGACAAAAATACCACCCTCAGATGCTATGAAAAAAAAACCACAAAAACAAAAACCGAACAACAAAAAAAAAACCCCAGAAACAAAATAAACAAACCAACACCTGCAGAAGCTTATCTTGTAGCAGTTAATCCCTGAAGGTTACATTAAGACTTCCACCAACAGATGGATTACAGGAGAGAAAACTGGAGAAGGGAATTTCATGAATACTGTTTCCTCACTGAAAAAAGAAAAGAAAAAGTATAACCAAACCAAAAAACCCTGTGCAAATGCAGAGAAACCATGGCAGCTTTTCCTCCTCAAGAGTTTATGTACGCTGTAAATGGCTTGTTCCTCAGTCCTGCATTTTCACTCCTGGGGGTCATTTCAGTTCCTGAGGAATATGTAAGCAGTGGGATTTACAGTATTTGTCATTTACAGCTGTTCTCAGAAGAACCAGAGGGCCCTGGGAAGACATCACTGAACCTGCTGACACCTGTTCTTTTAGAAGTTCCATTTCTCACAGAACATGCAAGTTCTGTAATAGTACAGATCATGGGCCAAATATGGCTAAGGCTAAATATGTGACACATACTGTTTCTCCAAGGACCACTACAGAGATTAATGCATTCAGAAGCACACAAACCCCAAAATTGTTGGGATCTTTTCAAGAGCATTTCCAAGTTCAGCATAATCCTTTGAGTGCAATTTTTTGCTGTTCCGTAAGTAATTGTTTCAAGCGTATTTGCTCACGATTCCATCGTTACTTTGGAGGGCTTTTGTTCTGCAAAAGGTGCAGAAGCATTTTGCACTTTCATGCTTTCATACTAGTCAGAGTTATGTAGTTCAAAATAATCTGGACACTGCTCTTTCCTTGCTAAATCAACTCATGAGCATTCCACAAAACACACTGGTAGGTGCCATGCACCTTCAAGCTCACAAATAACCAGGTTCAGCTGAACTTTGATGTAGGAGGAGGCAGGCACAGTATTGATCCTCACAGAGACTAAAACTTTCTTTAAGTCACCAGTCCAGGCATGACAAATTTCCAAATTATGAGTTCACTGAAGGGGTATCCTCAAAACTAACATTCAAAACCCATTTAAAAAAAAGGAGATTGTCACTCTGCATTTCCAGAACTACAAGGAAAAAAAAAAAATCAAGAACAGAAGCTCATAGCAGCACAAAACAAATAGCTTTCCATGACAAAAGAACAGAAAGTCACCCATAAATAAACTCATCATACACATGTTTAGGCATATTAATAACACTAAGACAAATAAATCCATACTGGATTAGGAACAAGCAAATTGCTTAACATTCATCTCAAGCATTTAAAATCAGATCAAAACTAATTGCATCTACTTCAATCCCTATGTCTCTTTCACAGAGAGCATCCACTTTGGCAAAAGGACTGGAGATCACCATCCACCTAATTAACCACTCCTACAATGCATCCAAAACTGATAATATTCAGATGGTTTTAAAGTGAGACAGAATGAATAATACTTTTACACATGAGCAAAAGTGCTGACCATAAAAAGCAGAGTTGTTTGGAGTTCTTCCAGGGGAATAGTAAATATATATATATATATA
>VZRX01000254.1:30839-133847 GCA_013398075.1 Notiomystis cincta
TTTAAGTCATTTCTCTTCTCCTAGTGGCAGGGCATATTCTTAAGTTCCTACCACCTAGATTTAATATTTAGCAATAAACCATCACAGCCCTTTCAGCATGAGTTTCTTTTGATGCTTGTGTTAGCAGGGTCACTGTGTAACGCAAGAGGTGACAGAGTACGTGCTGCTAACACTTTTCACGTGTCTATGATTAGTCTCTTCTTAATTTAGCTGTGCCTCTTTTAACCCTACTGCAACTAGACAGTGGCCAGATGGATAGAGCCAGCCAACATCTACCTGCTACATCTACTGTTCAGCACCTCAAGAACTACACTTCATTTGCATTTCCAGTCTCAATTTTTCCTTTTCAATGGGATTTGCCTCTGAGCTTTTCCCCAAAAGTCCAGCTAACAAGTAGGAAGGCTGCCTGATTGACAGCACACTTCTCAGCTGACTAGAACCTGGGCTGTCCCCAAACAGAACACTAGTGGCATGTCACGTCATTTATTTTGCTGTATGGTAGTCCAGTTACAAACTGTTATTTCTGACCAAACTAAATTACTGACTTCCAGCTAAAATCACATTTTGAAATAAGTAATGCCCAATCCAAATATAACTGGCTACCCCAATTATTAGGAGTGACATGGAATGCCAAGATAAGTCTACAGATTGTGGACAGAAAATGTTTGGACAGTCTGTGGTAGAAAACAAAGGCAAATGCCTTTAATGTTACAATGCATACAATAAATATTTATCTATTTAAATCACAGAAATAAAACATGGTCTTTATAGAAATAAAACCATTCAGAAAGTTTGACATGAAATGCAATTTTCATTTCTCCAAAGGTCAGCCAGTTTTTCAGTGCAAGGTGATCTTTATTTCAGTTGATCAAAAACAAAGAGGAAGAAAAAGAAGAAGAAAAAGAGATCTTGTGCACAAAATAGTAATTTTTTTTCCAAATTTCATTTGCTAAATGTTTGCAACCAAGCAGCTCTTTCCTTTATAGACATGTTAATACGAACCTTACAGCACACCAAGGGACTGCCTCCAATCCATTCATGTCACATAACAAATAAAAGAGCAAGTCCAATTCTAACAGAAGGAGCATGTATTGAAAAGTAACTTACCAAAAATGGAGATATAGAGAGGTGAAGTCCATTTATGTGACTGCTGAGCCCTGTTCTTTTCACTTCAGTATTTTAAAATCCTCTAAATAGTCATTATTTCCTGTCCAATCCTGATATCTTTCAACAAATATTGATTTTTTTTTCAGTCTAGTTTTTTTAACAGCTTATGCCATGCATTTCACATGGTTAGCTCTCCCCACCTTTGTTTTTTTACCAGGAAACATTACGGAAAACACAACCACAACATGCAGTCTCTGGAAATAGCCTATAATTGTTGATAATTATAATTTTGGTTGAAGGTGTCAGCCATGTGTAGCATTTGCAACAGTGGATTGCAATCTGACAGTCATTGAATTTCTTCAATAACTTTCTGAAAAAGGCAAGTTCATATATGTCACCCTGCAAAATATGGATGGGCAAAATTCCAGGAGAAAATTTTTAGGGCTTTGGAATTAGTGACACTTTACAATACAGAATATTGCATTGTCCTTAAAACAACTAATTAAATCTGAAGTATTATTCCCTTACATAATGTAATTGTATTAAGGAACATTCTTATAAACTGAACTTATTATTTGGAGTAATATATGCTTGCTACAGTGTATGAAAAATGAGTTCAAAGTAGCTACACTTGTATCATCAGACACATTTAATTCTGATGAGACAACAGCAGATCAAATCAAATGCTTTTACATGTGGCTCAAGGATTTATCCTAACTTACAGTACTGTGCCTTTGTTTTTATAAAAATAGTTCATGTGTCTAGACACAGTATTACATGTTTCTGCAAAACTGTGTATGTTTAATACTTTATGCAGATGATTAAATTTCAGCTTCAATCTAGTAATGCACAACACTTTGTTCTCTGGATTAGAACACCCAGTACCTTTTCAGTTAATTTAATTCCTCAGTTTTCCTCAAAGGAATCAGAAGCATTGCTGTGTTTACAGAAGCTGTCCAAATTCTAGTTTTGCTATGAATTAATGAAATTCCATTATCAAGCGAAGACAGGCATGTTTTCATGATGGCTTCAAGCACCAATTATCTGGGATTTTCCAGTAAACAACCTGAGCTTCAAGCTAAAACTAGGATTGCCAGAGAAAGAATAGCATCATGGGCTGGGGAAATCCCCCAGCAGAATTATCATCTTTGTCCAGGTAAGGTCTAATGTTCCAAAATCTGTGCATGCTACTGGACGTAGCAGAATTCAGACAGCACTTGCATGTGTCACCAGACCATGGACATTGCTTGTCTCAAATCTAGCCTCAAACCCATGATTTCATGAAAAATCAATGCAGTGAAAAAAATGAACTTTTAAGACACACACACCCCCACCACTCCCCCAAAGCCTTAAATGTATATATTCTTCTAATTCTTATTCTGTATCTGGAAAGATACATTCACTGTCTCCCTTTACAAATTACATAAAGAAGTCAAAAGATTTTCCCCAGCTGACTGATATAATTGTTTCCATTATTTTAATCCTTCCCTCTTCCCAGAAACCCTATAATCAAATCTAGAACTGATTCTGTCACAAAACCCACTTAATGCTTCCTTCTGGCCCTCAAGCAACATTTGTTAGAGATGCTCCTTGAATCTAAATTCTGTTTAACCTTCTCCCTGAGAAAAGACATAATTATTAAAGGTCTATCAAAACCATTTCTCATGAAAAAGGATGAATCTCAAGGACTGAAATGAACCCTCCATGAAGAAAATGCAAACCTGTTCTTTATAACCAAACTGTGGCACTGCAGGTTCAGATCAGACATGGGAGTGCCTCCACCACTCAAGTTTGTCAAATGCTTTGCTGAGAAGTTTGAGGAAACCTTTGGTTTATGGTAAGCAGTTCTGGAAGAGGGCCAAAGCACAGAAGCCTTATTTCATTTTGTCAGCAGCTAACAGACTGATTCCTCCCCCAAACTCTCTGGAAACAGGGAATAACCTCCTCTTTCTGCTGGCTTTGTTTGCCAGCATGATGCAGTCCCAAGACCAGGTACAGTAGCTTTCTGGTACCTTCTCTCTATAACCACTCCATGCTTTAGATATCATCCAGAAAATTATGGGACTAGCTTGAAAATAAAAAAGTTTGTACAGATTTTAATAAAACAAATCTTTTAATATCCTTTTCAAGCCCTACATTTTATATTCCCAAGTTTATTAAAAATATTCACGTTATCTAGAAGTTCTCACTAGTACTGCTAGTCAATTTAATTTCAGTTTTCACACAAGCAGCATGGAATTTGAAGGAAAAAAACTTCTGATTATTAGATCATAATAGTTGGCCACAGACTATTATCTAGATAACAAATCCATTGCCCTCAAAAACAAAAAATGCAAGGCTGGAACAGAAAGCAATTTTTCTTGAGCTACATCCTTATCTAAGAAATATTTATTTAGTCATTGTTCTTTCACAACAATTTTCTCATTTGTCCCCATGTAAATGAACATCTATGTCATCGTTTTGGCCTGATGAATGTTTGAGTTCAGGGTGATTTTCTTGGTCTATTTCTGGTTTTATTCTTAGTATATTACCTGGTATATTACCTATAATTATACCCCCTTGTTTTTACTTAAACCTATCAATCTGCCTGACAGTCTGCCTAGACTGCATTTTGAAAATAGCAAAATCAACTAAAAGGAGAGTAATCAACCTACCTCAATAAGCTATGGAGAGCTATGCAGAGGTAATGGCTCAAGTTACTCTTTGCAAAAGCACAACAGAATATGGCAACATTAATGCCAACTTCCAGCTTCAAAAAATGAACAACTGTGAAAAGTAAACTGTCTCTCCTAATTAAACCTTGGCATTGTCCTCTCGGATTTACAGAGTCATTATTTTGCTTTGAATAAACATCACTATGTCTTTCCTAGGCAAACTCCTTGGCTCTGTTTCAATTATTTCGTTTAAATATTAAAGAGCAGGAAACATTTGTTTTCCCTTGTCACATCCTCTCCTCTTTACATAGCATCACACAGTCCCCTTTGAAACGCCTGCTCTTATGGCAAGCTGACATGCACAGTTCAATCAAAACATTTGCCATTGTCTTTTGCCAGCTACAAACAAATTTCTGCACAAACACTGAAAAGGTTTCAAGGTTTCCACAGCCATCTAAAGCCGAGCTAACACTACTGTCAAAGAAAGGTGGTGTCAAACTGCTCTGCCTCCCCGCTACCAGCCTGACTTTAAAAAGAAAAAGAAAGACAAAGCAATTCACTCATTTGCACAGCAGAGCTCCTGGCAAGAGCTCACTCGCTGTAAAACCACTGCTCTCACAAAATACTCGAAAGCAGAAAAAGCACACGAACAGTCAGAGATGAGTGTGAAAGGGTAACTTACATTATTTAGAAAGACAGTGGGAAAGGACTGCTGCAGTTTCTTCGTTATTTTACACTGCTGTTGGCAGAGCACACAACCAAAAAAAGTTCACCTAAAGAAATCCCTTCTTTTAATTCTCTCTCTCCCAGTTCATTTACTCTGGAGTCTCTCAGCCTGAAGAGATCCGACAGTCAAAAGTTTATCCCCTCGTATTTCCGAATGATATGGCCGACTTTCCTTGGACACATACCAATGATGCAGTAAAAATAGACAAAAGGGGGGGAGGGAAGAAGCACTCTAGCTTGAGCCTGAATCTTCTTAACTCAGTGTTTTCTGTAAAAGCTGCTCTTATGTCAGAAGATCCCATTCCTACCCTAACTTGCAGAGCACTGACTCATCCATCTGGTTTTCATAAACTGCAAATTACAGGCAAACCAGGGAACATACACGGTCCAGTTTTAGCAGAACTCCCCAAGCATCAGCCTTACAAGTAACCTGAGGTACAAAGGCTTTGAAAATAAACAGCTGGCCCCATGCCGGGATGGTCTCCCGTCTGCAGATGCCTGACTGCTCCCCCAGGCAGCGTCCAGCAGCCCAGAGCACCACCCACCACTCCAGCAAGTGGCAGCCGGGTCCCCACGCTCCCCGCTGCGGAAACAAACCGACCTTGCAGCCCTCCCTCGCTCCCAGCACAAACAGCCTCTCTGGAAAGGGGCAGGAAAATCCAGTGCATTATATGAAATCGTTCGACAGTTTAGCAAGTCATTTAGAACAACCTGTTTTTTATAAACAGGGAAGTGAATGCTGATCCCCTTACATCCTCTAAATGCTTCCAGGTGGGAAGCAAATCTAATGTGTTGGTAGGTTTGGTTTTGGTTTTGTTTTGGTGGGGGTTTTTTCCTACTAAAGCAACTCTCAGAGCCAGTGGACAGCTGCTTAATAGGGAACTTCTGGGTGGCTCAAGCCATTCATTACAAGAATGAACATTTTACTAAAAGTAGCAGAAGCAAAGTTTGGATATGTACCCCATAAAAGTCCATGACTCAAAGCCCTCAAGTAGCTTTCAGCCCCTATGTTTCATCTATTTAAAGGTCTAGTTCCCTGATTACATTCAAGTACCAAAGGCTTAAGGAGTCACCTATATTTTTGGATACTTTTGATGGCTTTTGTGTCAGGACTGAAGAACATTCTTTTCCCAATAAAAAAATCAAGAAAACAATTTTATGGTGGATAAAAAAAGTTTTGCCATCACTTAAAATTAAAGTTGTTGTTTTCTGTAGGTTCTTTAAAATAACAAGTTTTATTTAGTTGTTAGTTTTAGCAGAGGACTTTTACAAGCTTTTCTACTGGGAATAATCTTACTCTGCTCTAACAGTTGAGACTCTCTAAACAAGGCAGCTTTCACTAAAGCATCGGTGAATCAGTACAGTGAGTCATTAACAAAATAAAAACATCATTGTAAACGCTCTGCCTAAAAGTCCTGAGCCTTGCCACTTGCTCAGTTTTTCATCTTGGCATAATCAGGGTTGTGCTGATTGTCTACTCATTTGTACCTGGATCCAGGACTGACACAACTGGACGGTTGAAACCAAAAACAGTTGAATAAAAAAAGCTGCAACAAACAAACAAACAAGTAAACAACAACAAAAAAACAACACCAACCCCCAAAATAAGGCTTTCTAAATCAGTAGAAGCAATGGAGGAAATTATGAATTAATTTTTTGTGTTTATTTTTGCCTGTGCTGTCACAACTTCTTCCAGTAGTTGTATAACCCATTGAATAATTTCAGTCACATCAGGTAGAGATCCCAAAAGTATTATATTCCTACAGCTCTTGTGAAAAAAAGGCAGCTGTCCAGATAAGTGAAATACAATCCAGTGATCCAATGTAAAAGGCTACACATGAACTCAGTGTATTATTAGACACCAGAGCACCTCACACAAACAAGAGGTCTATGAGAACAGATTTCATGTGCCCTATGGTTCAGCTGCTACCAAAGTTGGACAACTTTGCCTATGTTCTTGCATTTTTCCACTCTTCTGTTCTGTTCTCCTGTCAAGGTAGTAAACAGCAAAACATAAAAAATGCACAGATGTCAGCTGAAGCAAGTAATAGTATTTTTTGAAACAGCAATAAGCAGGGTTTGGTAACAGTTGAGTTATTCTCCTGCTTACTTAACAAGTGGGGTGAACTGACCGCCTCATGTTTTTACTGAAACCTTCCATGATACCAAAGAACCTGATCCTTGTAATGCAGACTTATAGGTTTGGGGACAGAAATTATTTCATGGGCCACAGCAGAGTAGTCCTTGTGTGGTTTTCTGGGCATGCAGGTCTCTGTCCACTGTACTATCACTGTACAAAGAAAGTTGAATGACTGCTATCTTTGGAATAAGAATGCTTTTTTCGGTGAGACATGGTAATAAACAGAAGAATAAGTAGAAATAACCACTTTCAGTTTGTGATGTTTGTGCTGACTGAAGTTTTTCCCCCAAGGGAGCAAATGTATTAATACATACTGATCTCTCAGGTGCTCTTCAATATATCTCTTCTCTCAAAAAAACAGTCCATTGTGAAAGGTGGCTTTCACAAATAACAACTCATGAAGAAAACCTCATGAAAATTCAAGATTCAAAAACAGAAGATCAATTTCAAATGACCTTTCATTTTCCAGACTCTGAGGATCATTCTTACTCACAAACTTTATATCCTTTTTTTTTTTTCCCCTCTTTATATCTCATCCCTATGAGGTACCTGTATCCTACTGTCCATACATTACTCCTGCCTCCAGGCAGGCCAGCTGTGTGTCCCCTCACTGTTGCCTGGATCTAAGGCATTGTTTAATGCTCACATTCTCATATTCTGTCTCTTGAATTTTGGGGCAGTCAAGCACTGTGTTCCTACTGAACACAGGGATCCAGCTTTCTGGAGAAATGGAGATGGAAGTTATTCATCACTTTGATGGTGAGAAAATTTACTCTAGAAAGCTTCATATAGGAAAGACTGCAACAAAGAACAGATCAGATAGGAAAAACAACCTTCTGGAAGCAATTTGTCTTCTCAGAAAAATGGCAGCTTCCATTTAGGATACTTTCAAATGCCAGCTACAAAACTTCCCTGTTATTTTCCATATTGATTTTTCACCAAGATCAACTATGTTAGCAATATTAGTAGGACAAGAATGGAGTAGGATGCAGCTTAGATACTGATTATGTATCTTTGCAGATAGATGTTTGAAAGGTTTTTTCAAACACCATTGCATGTTCCTTAAAGCAAGGGAAAAGTGTCCCTCCTCAGTCAGTGACAGACAGGTTGTGATGCACAGTAGGTGGCAGAATATGTATCTCTCTTGGTCTGAACTCTGCTCACATCTAGTCTGGTGTGGTTGTATTGGGAGTGCTGCATTGCAAAGGTATAGACAAAACCAATTTGTTTTTCAAACTGCTTTTTGCAGCTTAAATACTGAGAAAGTGACAAGAGAAAGGTCTGGGTTTGGTGGAGGATGCACCTTCCATTTAATTTGGATCTGTGAAATTACCTGAATGATAGAAGCTCAGGATGGTTGATTAACAAGCCTGGGTTTCACTGCAGCTGTGTGTTCACCTTTGTTTTTAACACTAGGCCACCTTGTGTAGGATGTTAAATGTGTTTATGCAGATTTCTAGTCAGTCACAACTCAAGTTCTAGATGAGTCTTCTGAGGCAAACAAGCTTTGTACAGCCTGAAAAACCACAGGTCTGATAAACTGAGACAAAACTACCCCTGGAGGAGTTCAAGGTGAAGCTTCAGTTCACTTAATGAAATAAAATAACATAGATTTTGGCACTGACAATAACTAATTTTTTAAAGAAAAATTTGCTGTGACATTATGAATCACTTTATCACCAGCATTTTAAAGCCAGCACATGGAACAGCTGGCTGGGTCTGGGTTCAAATGCTAAGCTTGTGTTCAGTAGGTCTGGCCTCACTTACTATGTGTTTTATCGTAGCACTTCAGCTTGCTTCACTTCAAGTGAGCCCAGTGACTTGAGCTCAGCAAAAGCCTGTCCCCCTCCAGAAAGGCACATATTTGTTAGCTGATCTTCTGCAGAGATATCATCACATGATGCCTGCTCCAACTCTTAGATGGGAGTGGGGCTGTTTCAGTGCTTTTGGTATTTTTTTTTTCATAATGTATTTATTTTGCTGTATAATGTATCACTTCTCTTCCATAGAAAGAAAAAATGCAGCTCAGACAAAACCACAATGCATTATAACCTTGATGTCATCGTTGGAGAAGCCTCACGGCTGCTTCTGTTTCCACCACTGCCTGCAGTAGCCCCTGTCTGTCCCCAGAAAAAAAAGGGAGAATAAGCATAACTAAGCCACTTTTCCCATCAAGTCTCACTTACATCTGTGACTGTAGGGATCTGGCTTGCCTGGGGCACATGAGCTCATTCTGAGCACATTGGTGATGGAGACATATAAAGCCTTTCCCTTCTAAGTGAGATGAAATGATGATTCCTTTTTTCCCACCCTGAAGTCCACAGAACAGGAGTTAATGGCTGGATACTTCATATTCTTTAAGCAACAAGTCAGCAAACACTATGCAATACATATGGCCCAGTAGCTTTCATCAGGGAAGGTCAAACGTTAGAACATAATTTCAAAAGATGAACATTAGACTGTTTTCAAAGGCCCCTGTTCCCCCTGAGTGCACACTCACATTTCTTACCTTGCACCGAGGCACTTGTTGGACTTCCAGTGAACAGATACAGTTCATTGCCTGACAGAAAATTGCCCTGTGAAAAAATGCATCCATTTTCTGCAACCTGAGAGAGATGAATTAGCTCACAGGGGTCCACTGAGTGCTGCAGACATTATGGACTGGAGCAGGGGGAAGAAAGACAACTGCAGCCAAATGCTCAAGCTTCTTATAAAAATATACTGTGAAAGGTATATACTGTGGCAGGTAAGCCCCACACTGCTCCTGACTGTAATCCTACTTCAAGGTCTTAAGTCACTTTTTTGTGGCAACCACATCCCTTAAATGTGGGCATACACTCAGTTTGTGCCAGGCTCACGTTTCTGCTCTGTACTGCTCTGTATCATAGTTTTCTACTCTGAGAAATTAACCACCAGCCCTGACTCCTGTAAAATCATAGTGTCTCAGTATTACTGTTTTTCACAAACTTCCATTCATGTAAGCGTCCTTTCAAAAGCAAGTATCCAGGAAACACTGATGTAAGACATTTTCATATGTCTGCATTCATGAAGAGTTCTGAACCAAAAGTAATGTGTCCAAATCCCTCTTTTTGTTTGAAAACATCATTCATCCAAGAATCAGAAATGTTACCATGTGACTGGTAACACAAAGAAATGAGCACATGAAGAATCACAGCAAACAGTTCAAAAGCAGCTCTGGGCCTGAAGTTGGTTCACAAGATATTTGTTGAATACTGGACACTTTGTTTGCCAAGAAAAATAGAAAGGGCTAAAAAAAAAAAATTACCAAGCTTATATATTTCTTGGCTTAGTCTTTCTCTGACCTTGCCTGGAGCTATCCCCCTTTATGACACACAAAAAACTAGTATGTGCCTGGTTTACCCTGGACCTGTCCTACTTTCTTGCCTTCAAGTACAATAAAGAAGAAAAAGAAAGTATGTTGAGACCTTTGCACTGAAGAACCTGAGACTCCAGGGGAGAACAAAGAGCCCCCTGTCTCAGGCTGCAAATACTGGGCTGTTGTGAGGAAGACAGAGAGTAGGAAGAGAATACAGTGAGGAGCAAAGAGCTCTGGGGAAACTCTTAAGGACTGAGAGGAAGGGAGAACAAGCATCCTAAATGGCACGGAACACAGAGGTTCAGGAGGATGGGACACAGGAGGCCAGGGAAAAAAAGGTGCCTCTAGGATAGGAAAAGAGTTGTGGCAGAAATATGAAGAGGCTGTGAACTTTATGAATGAGGCAGGAGGCACAGATGACAGGGGAAAGCTACATGCTCTCCCTACACAGGCATGAGCTGGAGACTTGGACTAATGATAAGGGGCCTGAGGCCAGAAGACACTACAAACCAGAGTGAAAGGCTGACAGGCTTGAAGCTGTGCAGAGCTCTGGGGCAGGTAGGGAACAAGACTTTCTCTACTGAAAATATCCTTATCTATATTCCTGCATGCACATAAAGAATGCTATCCCTGCTCCATCCACATGAACATCTCTTCCCACTCTTGCATTCTCTCTTTTGCAGCCAGAGCCACATTAGCCCTGGCTCACATTTTCCAATCTGTGTATTGAATGTGACAGTGTAACGTTTTCCATAGCCAGTATGATCCAAGGAAATGTTTTGGTGTAGCTTTGGATCCCAAAGTGTATGTGAGTGTTAAGCACAGATTTTGAAGTGATAGAGAAGAGTGGCTATCAGGATGAAATACAGGGAAAATACAGAGAAGGAGACATTTCTTTAGGTACATGGTCTCATGAAGGCAATGTCTAAAAACTGTAATATGCTGAAAGGTCAGCCACTGCAATGCTGGAGTTGATATTAACTTCATCAATTACCTATCAACTTGCTCTTACACATTCAAAAACTAGTTGAAAGGAAGGCCAAAGGTATTATGCTAAAGTTAAGCATCCCAATCAGAAACAAAAATTAAACCACTCATATGAGAAAAGGCTGTAATTCTCACAGTCCCATTCCAGTCCTTAAGTAACCAGCCTCCCTATTGCCTTCAGTAAGAGTTTCGCCAGAGTAAGTCCTGCAGAATTCCATGCCAGGATGTTACTATAAAAACCGTTAACTTTTGACAGTTCATTAGAGGATTACATTATGGAGCATTAGGTAAAGTGTCAGCTGAAGATGCTGCATAAGAAGAAAGATGTCAGGAAGAAAACAAGCCACGGTACGATTTCATTTCGTGAGAGAAACTGCAGCACGCTCCTTGAATTTTAACAGATACAATGCTTCTCAGTTTCACATGCTGTGAGCCAGCAGTGATAAGAGGAAAAGGCTGATCACAGCCATGGTAATTTTTTTAGACAGCAGCAGTGAAGAAGAACACAGCAAGCTATCTCCTTAATTAGAGACATTTTATGCTACAAGCTAAAATGCTGCTTTCTTAGACCTCTGGCAACTACACAGGCAAAAAGAAGGAAACTGAAATATTTAAAAGCTCCTTCATGGATGAAGAAACAGTGGCATCTATAATATTTCCTGACTCCTTGAGCACATACTGGGATATAATTTGCTTTCTGGGCCTGAGAGAGGTGAGCTAGAGAGAGAAATAATCCATTTAGAGGCTACAATTAATATACCAGTCCTTTACGTACCCTAAAAGAAGGTAGCTTGCACGACTGTGTCTCTTACACATCATCAGAGCAAAGCAGTGATGCAGAGAGCCTGTTCTGTAAGCCAGTAATTCCAGTAAGAAGAAAGTTTAGGGCTTGCCAGTGGAGTCCAAGGAAACACCTTCCCAGCCTAAGAGCAGAGCATAGCCAGTGCAAGTGCTGGAATGCCACTGAAGGTTGTTTCTTTCAGCATTGCTGGCTAGCACAGAGGCCAGATACATCAGACAGGAGGGAGAGGAGTCAAAGGAACCCATGGAAACTGGTAGATACTGATAATTTAAAGGTAGCACAGACCTGAAGACAACTTAGCCACTGTCATTCACTCTTCCTTGCCACAGGCAAGGAAGGTAGGAACTAATACCTTTTCTCTCTGTCTCGGCCCAAGTTTTCCATTATATTTCAGGCAGGCCACTCTACCGAATGAGACCTGCGGTAAAGAGCTGGTTGAGAGACTTCCTCTATTCTCCTGGGGTGAATTTGGCACATAACCTGCCTAGCAATCCTTTTCTTTCCTAAGAGCAGTACCTTCTCTACACGAGACCACCAAAGACCCTCTTATATATGAGTGAGATCTGAGTACTACAGCCCTGCTGCTTTTTCTAATAGAAAAGGCTGCATGCTCAGCATTTTTCATTTTTTGGAACCAACCACTATGTTCCATTTTAGTGGCAACAACATCCCTTACCTAGCATCTAATACCTAGGAAAAAGGACCTGGGGAGAAAAAAAAAAAAAAAAAAAAGCAAAAATGAAAGATTTTAAAAGCTTTCATAGGCATGAGTGAAAACTCAGGATATCAGTCAGCAGCTTCAGACTTAAGAGAGAGGACAACTTACCCAAAGAGGCTGAGGAGGCAAATCCCAGCCTTCATCCCTACGGAGACCTGAGTTCTGATAGTGAGAGATTTTACAGGGAAATCTATCTAAACCTGACAGAAGGCTGCCATTGCTTTTTTCAGACCCTCAGAATTTTTCCTGTTACCTGACAGTTCAGTTTCCTGGTCACACTCAAACGGCTGATGGGAGGGAGGCACATGCAATATTTCACTCAGGCTCTCCCTTATCATAATGTGTATCAAGCATATAGGATGTATCAGCAGAGCACTTGCTAATAATAAACCCTGAGGCAAAAAGTACCCTTAAAGCCTTCTGCTTTTGGCATCCCTTTCACTAAATTTCAAGTGGCCAGTGTCATGAATTATAGCTCCAATAACTCAAAATTCTTAGTCATCTAGAGAGTTGTTCCTTCCCAAGATATTGATCCATTTTGGGACCTGGTCTGACATTTTCAAGGGCAGTGTAGGGAAATTTAGTGGATCTAATAATCTGGTAACCATGAGTATATTTGGGAAATATTGGCAAGAGGTCAGGGTTTCAGTCAACCCCAAGTTAACATCTTTCATTAAGTTCTGAACAACTGAACAATACCTGTATTAAGAATGTGCCTGCAGACTAAATACTCAGCATAGGAAAGTGCTGGCAAGTGCTCCTACAGAGCCAGAGGAAGAAAATGCATCGCAGTAAGCAGTTCTATTTCCAGCTTCCTTGCAGATTTTATCTCCCTCTTTTGTAGATTGAGCACGATATGCTTCTCTGCTTCCCAGCCCATCTGAAAGCTTTGTTAATGAGTATTAGTAAATAACTTTGTTTTCACAAATGGCCTACCAGCTCAGAATCAAAAAGTGCAATTATAGCTTATTCAGTTCAGAGCAGCTCTTTTATGAAGGATGTTGATTCAGCACCTTGTTTTAGCAAGCCCTGTAAATACATCTTCAAAATTATCTCTCTGGGAGGCAAAAAAAAAATCAATTTTAATTTTCTGCCTGTTTACCCTGATGCAAATCAAAGAGGCACAGTCTGCCCCTTCAGAGCCAGCCATGTTGTGCTGAGCTTGTGATGCACAAGGGATTTCTTTCTTTAGTCAAGAGACAGACAATGTGGTAAGCATATTGATTACTCCTAACTATGTACTGCAAGAGCACAGCAACAACTCCTAGGTGTGTGCTGTATCTCATGGCTTTCATTTAAGTACTGAGATCCTCCTTTCTTAATCTATAGACCAAAACCAATTTAATTTCCATCTTTACTAATCAAGGCTTAGTATCTGCTGCTTAGCACAACTGACTGAAACACTCTGGCTTGTGTTCACAGCCTGGCACAGAAGCAGCTTATTGCTGTAATTAGCTTTAATTCATACACTACCACACATGCACTGTACTGCTGTAGAGAAGGCTGAGACTCAGAGCTGAACAACCATCATCACCAAGACCCACCTAAAATAGCTGCCTAAAATTTGATCAGTTTTATTAGAAAGTTTCTGTCTAGCTGTCTCTTAGCCACTGCTTTCTGACAATGATATTGCTTGACTGGCCCTCTGCAATCCACGACTCACTGAATGATGCAGTCATTAATATCCCATAGGTGAGTAGGATCGTTGAGCCAGAAGTTTCCAGACTGCACCAGGGCTGTCTGTGGAAGCTGTGCACAGCCCCAAAACACAAGCAGCACAGCAGAGACAAAGGCACAACCCCCAGGGGTATCCCCCTATTGGGTACATCCACAAGGGGCAGGCTAAACAAGCTGAAAGGAACACGGCATCAGGCCTTGCTTTGGATTTGCTTTTATTTTTTTTTTTTTGCATGAGTCAAGGCTAATAATGATCTGATTGCAACTTACTTTCCTGTGATTTTACATAGAGGAATAAGGAACATGCTTATTTACAGTGACAGTCACCTTTCTCCCCCTCAGGTATCTTGAACTCACAGCCTGAGCCTCAGTTACCACATGAAATCCACACACAGACTTGCCCAAACTTCAGGAGCAGTCTAGTTCTGAGATTCTGCACAGCAGCCAGCTCTGACAGGGACATTAAGACTTCCTTTGCTGCTGTAAATGCTAACACAGAAAGTCTAAAACGTCCATCAACATATGCAGTGCAGGGCTAAGTTGAAGAATACTGCCCAAACAGGCAATATTTGATTTCAAATTCTGAAAATTAGAAAGGACATGCTAAAGATGCAAGAAGTCATGCTCATTCCATCTCTGCATTCTTTTGCTCTGTGGAGCTGTGAACAGTTTCCAAAAGCATTCAACAAAGAGGACTGAAATATCTGATCACAACTTTCTTTTTCTACTGCTAGGTATATATCTTCAAATATGACAGCACCTATCAGCATTTTGGGGACCATTCATTTTATTCTCATTTCCAGCCATTTCACACTTTTCCTAACCACACTACTCATGACCTTGCAAAAATTGCAGCTGTTTGAAATGACACTGAATGATCAAATACTGAAAATGCAGCTAAAAATAAGAATTAGATGCAGATTAAATCCAGTGTGTGTATATATATATATAAACCCCAACAACTTAGTAAGTTTAAATGGGTTGTGTCCTTATTAACTTCTTCCTTTTTGCCTTCCAGGAAGGTCTCATTTGAGATTGAAATCGTGTGGTCCTTGCAGTCATGACACTGCATACAAATTAGCTGCTCTTTTACTTCAGACAGAGGAAAATGCTTTAATAGCTGCCTCTCTGAATGACAGCACCTACCTGCCTTGCTAAAACATGCCCTTAATCTTATGAGAAAAGCCACAAGAAGACAGAAGGCTACTTACTCGTGTTCCATAGAGTCCAGGCAGGAGTATCAGAGGCTGAAATTCACTGTGCCTCTGATGAGAAGATTTAGCTCCCTGCAGCATTCAGACAGTTGGTCCCATTACGGCCATCGGGCGGCTGAGTTAAAGGGTGGCCGTGCACAAACATAAACAGCTTGTCAGCACAAGCCAAAGAGGCGGGCCTGCCCTGCCAGCCACAATGCGAGCCAATGATTAGCTCCTTCTTCGCATTCTGGGTGTTCAAGATACTGCGTTTCATTCTTAAGCAGGGGAACAAGAGGGACTCACTGGGAAGGGCTGAGGCTTGACGATTTACATTAGGCAAGGCATTAAAATGCTTAAGGTGGAAGGAAACACAAAAATCAATAGATCACTTCAGGAAAAGCACATATTTGCTGTGTATTCATACAAACACTTCTGGGGAGCCTGCAGGCGTCTCCAATGCACTGTTTCTTTTAGATCAATCAAACAAACAAAAGACCTCTAAATTAAATTTAATTTATATTCACTGTATAGAAATTTCACTTGCAAACTCTTTAATTTTAATTCTCTCCATCCTTTTTCTTATTCTCATCCTTCCTAACATGTGCTTTATTTGCTGACAGTGGCATTTCTCGCTTCTCTGTCACAAATGTTTTACCCTGACCTTCTTGACCTGACCCCCCAACCTTCATTGATCCTCTTATGATTGCTTCTCTTCGCCTCCATCTTAACTGCCTGTTCTTTGGGTCCTGATCTCCCGGAAAGAGCAGAGTCACAACAGAGCCACCTTAGGGTAAGGCTCTGTGAGACAACCAAGTCGATCTAGCAAGTTATTGCTGTCAAAAGTGAAAGTGTTAAGTCTCCCTTGCCTTCAGCACCACACTGTGCCCTCCTTGACTGTGCCCCCCATCATTCAATGAAAGGTAATGTAGCACAGAAGCAAAAGCTTCTCTGTCAGCTTACTGATCTTAACGCAGAGACAAAAGAGGTATTGCATGGAGTGAATACTCCCTGAAATATAAGCTCCTTCTGATCTTGCCTCAGCTATCTATGTTCCCACCTGTCTGCCCAAGTTCCTCTCTCCTTTGTTGTTTGAACTGAATTGTTCCTAGTTAATTGAATACCCTGCTTACAGCTGCTGATCCCATTTCATCCCAGCTCTGTCCTACTTTCTTATGCCTCTAGTTTGGCTGTGAGGCCTGTCTGCCACCAAAATCTGTCTCATCAAGTGTTTTATAATAACTCCCTGCATAAATATCATGCTTTGTGCTTCAAGCCTCAGGCTCTTTGAGCTCTTTTTTGCTTTGGAAATAACTAAAATCCTCCTTAAAAACCATGCCATCTTTTTGGTTTTCACTGTTTTTTCTCTGACCTTTCTGATTAATTCTTCTCTCAGCACCTACTTCTCTCTCTTGTGCTCCCAAAGGCACCCTACTTCTTGTTATATTCTATCCAGCTTTTACTATTTGCTTGTGCAGACTCCTGTACCACTTTAAATCAGTGATTTACAAGCATCCATCTGTATTTTTCAGCTTTCTGCTTTTCTCCAGTCCCATATTTCACCCTGTGTTTTAGGCATATTGTATTAAATGCCCTGACAGCTCCTAATTTTAAGATCCTTTTCTGGGGTTCAAATTAAAGCATTCCAATCACACTACATTCCGTGTAGTCTTGGCACGAGTCGTTTCTCTCCCCGCTCTGCTTTGATAAAGGAGCTGAACTCCCTGCAGAAGCAGATGCTGGAGTTAGCACCTCGTTCAGATGGGCGGGCGTATCGCAGCTCTCCGGCTTCTGCTGACAGGATGCACGAGAGTTTTGGCACAAAGCGCTGCATCACAATGTGCTCGGCTCACGTTTGCAAGTTTTTCTTCACAGCGAGACGTACCAGGCACGCTCTTCAACGACATCTCAGATTCTGATGCAACTGCACAGCTCCATCAGCTGCCACCCAAGTACATAACATACACTGCTTCTCCTTTCGCCCAGATTTCTTAGTCTGTGCTATCCACACCAACACCATTATTTTACCAGAGCTCTCTTATAGTATTTGTAACGTGTAAATCTCTGCCCAGGTCCATCGTGTGATCACAGTATTTGATTACTTTAATTATTCTGATTATTGAGCCTGGATCTTATTCCCAACGCACCTGCATTGTTTTCCACAAAAAAATTCAGCGACTGAGGTCATCTTTTGTTCCATACCACAGCCACACTGCCTACACATCCATGAAAGCCATGCTTTCATGTCCTGAGCTTCAAGGCCTTTTCAGAGGTTCTCCTTTCTGATCCACTCCCACAGCTCTCTTCACCACAAGGCCTGGCTTTTCAGCTTTCTCTCTTCCTACAAAGCTCTCTTTTCTTACCTTGTCTTCTATGCAGAGAATGCTCTGCTTCATCAAATCAAATTACCTATTTTTCTTTCTCTTCTACAATCTACATGTCACAAAATATAGAAGTAATATATCAGAATGAGAGTAAGAGAAACAATAAATAGGCGAAAAGTCACTCCAGAAAGAGGGATGTTTCATCACTGTGTATAAAATATATGTGCTACAAATCTTCTACCATCAGCTATATATTGCATGTTATGCACCTTACGCTGTTAGATTTTTTTATGGAACAGGATAGGCAGGAAAAGCCCTTGATGGATATGGATCAAGTGCCCAAACACTGTACATGAGATTGTGAAAAGACTGCTATGAAAAGACTGTTTGTAGATGCACAAGAGAAAGCAAGCTAGCTATTGCATCTCTGATTCCCATGGAAATTTATTTAAGATGCTAATTCAGTGTAGCCACAAATAAAGAAACAAAAGAGAGAGCAAGAATGAGCTGATTTAGTGGACTTTGTTGAAGAGGCACACTTTAGACAAAGTCACCCTGGGTACAACTCCTCTGACTCCACTCATAACATTCTGCCAAGGATGAAGCTGCCTCTTTGTCCTTAAGCCTTGTGTGACGCAGGAAAATTGTTACCAGCACTGCCAACAATACCAGCCAGGCACCAGCTAAGTGTGATGGCCAAGCTGATTCCATAACTTACTTTTACCAAAAAGGTCATCATCCCCCTCTCTTTATCGCCATTCCCCACTGCACAGGCCTGCTCCTCTCTCACACGTGTTGCAGGAGCAGTGTGAAAGCTCACAGACCAAATATGTCTTGCTGGATGTATTTTTCAGACAGGTTAATGATCTGATTCATATCCCTGCCACATTAAGCACACCAAGAGCCAGGGGAGGAGAACAGTAAGGACGTGTGGCTGAAGACAGTGAGGTAAAAAGGTGGAGAACAGAATCATCACTTGTTTTTTCATATGCAAAATATGACTGTCATTCCCAGAAGCTACCATCTATTCTGGTGTGAAACTTAAAACCATGACCCCCAATCCCACTCCATTTTTAAACACAAGATCCCAAAAGCTGATGAGTCCCTTCCAGTTCAGCATATTCTATGATTCTTTGACATGATTCAGCAGAACTTTGCCCACTCCCTCAGTTGCAGGCTCCATGGGTGACATTTTGACTCTGTCCCTTTCATATCCATGCATCTGGCTTCTACTATGTATTGTTTGTTTTCCAAAACTGTTTTTTTTACCATTTTGTGGCCTCAGCCCACCCTCACTCTGCCCTTTCTTCTCAAAACAAGCTCAGCTGGATGCTATTTTGCCTGTTCTTTGTATCTCCCTTAGGGGCCAACAAGGAACCTCAGGCCCTCTGAGGCTCAGGCTGACCAGTTTGTATCTACATTGCTGCTGGGAGGAGACCTGACCTGGTTTTCCAGCAGAAGCCACAGATGCTGCAGAATGGAGTGGAGTGAGAAGATTTTTATCATGTTTTAGTAGCCTGCTTTCAGTTATAAAGGGAGGGAAGTTATTCCCAGAAAACACACAAGCTCAAGCAATGGAAGACTTCAGATAATGACAAAAGAAGTGAAACTGTGTAGCTGAAATATCTCATTTTCATGTTAAAAAGGAAAACAAATGGCAGAAATGGGAAGGGGAAGAGATGGTGTGCAGATGCACCACGCTAACATATGAGACTGCAGTCAGTGAGAACTTGGGCTCAGTCCCAGCTCAGACCATGTGCATTTTGAACTTTGAGCTCTTGGACCACTTCCTAATTAGAGAGCAAGTGACACACTGTGGAACTATTTAACCCTTTGGTGGTGCCTCCTGAGCTGTAGCCAATGCCAGAAGAGACTCTGGGGATGTTTCTAACCCCTAGAGCTCACATACAGTGTAGGACATATCCTTGTGCTCCAAATGGCTTCAGTGAAACAAGTGCTGTAAGCACCTCTGTTCGTGGCTCTCTACACAGAAAGGTCAGGCTTACAGCTACTCCTTCCTGCGCTGCTGAACGATTGCTGGAACCTCGCCCTAATGTGCCAGCTTTCCGTCCAGAATCTGCCTGTCTTCGAGAGAGAGTGGGTCCTTCAACCTCATCAGTAATGTCACACCAAGGATCAGATCAGAGATACCCACCGTAACTCAATAGTGTAAATAACACCACACTGAACAGAGACCTGCTTCTCTGCTTCACAGGAGTGGAAAAGCAGCAGAGTATTATCAAATTGTAACTGCGACTGAAAATAAGATTATGGAATTAGGAGCTATGTGGAAAGAAACAAGGGTTATAGGGCTGATGCACATCAGCAGTTGTTATGACTATCACTGGTGTTTTCTAGTTAGATTTGCACTCATAATTTCATTTTTTATATCCGTTTATAAAGTGGTAATATAATGTCTTACCTATTTCACAGAAGATCTGTGTGGATACATTTACAGTTCTTTGAAGCCCTCATTGTAGACATTTCAGATATATGAACTTACTAATTTCACTATTGACTTAGATTAAAAATACATCCTTTGAAAGCAAATAAACAGGATAACTACTTTGGCAAGATAAGAGATTTTTTAAAATATCCTACCACCTTGAAGGTCACTCATTCGAAACACAACACAAATACACTAATAAAAGGAGATCACCTCCAAAAATACGTGCACTGTGGGTAAAGATTAACTTTGACACTGTAGAGCGCAGCAAACCTACAAGTTTGAAGTCCATCTAAGCAAGTTTTCTCCCTAGTTTCTTTGTGTCTCATGTCCTGGTGAGAGATGGTTCACAGGCCTCAATTGCCACAGAGTTCAGAGGAGGCCTTTCAAGTACAAATGACTCTTTGCACATGCCCTCCATTCCCCAGTCAGTTGTGATCTGCCTTATTTGTAGACTGATGGCCTCAGTTCCCATCTCACCTGGAAGTCTGGTAGTCAGAGTTTTTGAGCCTTAAGGTTTTTCTAGACGGAACAGCAAAGTAGCAGGAAGTAACAATACTATCTCTAAAATAGCTGTTAAAGTAAGAGAGAACTCAGCCAAGAAGCAAAGTAAATTAGTCTGTCTTGGGCACCATGCTGCCATAACTGGTTTCTATATCCAAGCTCGGGCACCATGCTGCCATAACTGGTTTCTATATCCAAGCTGGCTATAAGCTACTTTAAGCCTTGCTATATACTCTACTGGCATTTCTCAGTTAAATTGTGTGAATTAATCTAGATATAACATTTAAATTCCACTGTTGTTACGGAGTGATTCATGTGCTTCTAGAAGGGTTTTGCAAACACTGCTGAAACACCCCAATCTCTGATTAGGTTTAGAGTCCAGAAAATATTTCAGAAGGACAAATGCTTTGGCTTTGGAGCCAATCTGCATTCAGAGTGTCAGGTATGCAGACAAAGAGAGCCAAAAAACAGCCACAGACCCAGCAGCACACACATCCACCCTAATGTCAAATTACAAGATGACTTGTCTCCAAGGAATGCTTTCCTATATAACAGTATAAACATTTCCAGCAGTATCTTTGGGACTGACAAATTCCTTATTAGGTATGGCCTTTGCAATGTGGGCTTGCTCACAAGGAAAATTAAATCACCTCTCCAGTTTCTCACAGTTCTCTGTGGGCTGAGATGTTCTTGCTCACAGAGAAGAACTCAAGGGACATATCCAAAAGAACTCTTTTGTGAAGACCATGCTGTTATACAAAAAACAGACAGCATTAATTAGAAGAATGCCTTCAAGATAGCTGTGGTTCCTGCTCCCATAAGAAACCCTCTTCATTGTAAACTCAGCAGTAAATATTCCACTTGTTTCCTTGGCACAGAACCAAATTTCTGCATCAACAAGAGCAAAGGATGCTCAGAGACCGAGAGAGATCTGCCCATCGCAGGAAAATGTTCAGATTAGCAATGCAGTGACCTTGGTTCAAAGAAAGCACTTTAATACATGCCTTTTTGTCAAGCATATGAGAGCTCCCACTGATTTCACTGTCACATCAATGAGGTCAGCCATGGATTTATCCAGGAACCAAAAGGAATTAACTCCCTTCACACATACACACCCCCTGAATAATGGCCAGAGTGATCTGTGCCCAATGGTGCAGATGTGACTTGTCCCTCCCCTCTCCCAGTGGATCAGGAGTTTACCTCTCCTTTTTTTTGCCTACTTGCTGAATAGGAGTGAGTGGGATACCAAAAAAAACCCAAACTATACCCAGCTTACTTCCACATCCCCTTTCTACTCAGCAAGCCTAGATAAAGTATGCCAGTTACTGAGCATGCGGAAACACCTAAATAATTTAAGTGCTGGAAACTGCAGAGGCACAACAAAGGTCAGAATCATTCATTTGGACAAAGAAATCCGAAGAGATGGTGGTGTGTATAAGCCTGCAAGCAAACACAACAGTCCAAGTTTTTGTATCCTCATATAACAGGCTAGTAAGAGGAATTTTAATGAATTCCAGGTGATCTCAAGTCAAGTTCCTCGTGATTACCTGTCCCCCAATAAAAACAGAGACATACTAGTTCTCAAGCAAAGCTCTGTTATAAAGGTATTCTGAGCAGCAGGAGAGAAAAGAAGACCTTACCATTAAAGATACTACAAACTTCAGCCATGCAGGAGAACTCAATTAAAATAGAAAAGTCCCCTTGATCCAAGTAGCACATGGCTAAACCTGTCATGCAATCAGAACCAAACCACACCCATGTCTGGATTTAATTATGCTGTGCTATTTTACAGCAGCCTAAGAAAACTGAACTGGGGGGTCAAAATAATAATTCTTCAGTCAATCACATGTATAAGAACCTGGGTAAGAATGGATGACAGACAACATCAGCAGAGTGTACAAAGGCTCTTATTAAAGGCAAGAACAACAACAAAGAAGTCCATAGACAAATAGCTCACTTCAGAGTGATAGCACTTACCACAACATTTCTGTATTGTCTACAAAATTCAAGCAAACCTACAAAACTAGTGCATACTGAAAGAATGGGGTTCTGTTCAATATCCACTCACTGATTTGAAAAGAAATGGAATTCATGGAATGCTAAAACTCTTCAGAAATACATATTTTCTTAGGAGTTCTACACATATTTAAAACAAATTCTCCACAAGAAAGTATTTGTATGAGACTCTATATAGCTACTGTAAATTAGAGGGAGAAATCTATATAACAACATACTTGCAATTAAAATGAAAGTATAAAGGACATATAATTTAATTATTTATTCAATGTGAGTATAAAATGAACCAAAATACAATATTTTATTTGAAAACAAAACAAAACAAAAAATCTAGATATGTTTCTTGCAAATCTTAACTGGGGAGAAGAAACTTAAAGTCCTTTGAAATATTACCTAGCCAGCAAAGAAGCTTGGAGAGATTGTATATTCTTGCCCAAGCAAATAAATAATAACATATATACAAGAGCAATGCCAATGCTATCTAAAATTAGTAAGGGTTTCCTGAAGATCTGTAGCATGAAATAAAATTGTTATCTCTATCACCTGCACCCAGCATTGTTACGATATTTTTATAGTAATATGAAATCAGTTCCATGTCAGTCTGGGAGTTTTTTCCTGTTTAACACAGCTTTTCATGAAAAAATGGTTCCTTCTTCCAGCACTCATTCTTCTTATTGCTCTAAAAGTAATGAGTATTCTGCCTCATTCCTTGAGCAAGGATCCCCTAATTCTGTTAAAACAGCCAGAGCTGCCCAGCTGCTGCAACACAGAACTCCACCAGGGCCTTTGTGTTGACCCAGGCTACAACATGGATTAAATTATAGCTCACACACTGTGATTCTATTTGCATGCAAGGAACAAAATCTGTGTGAGATAATACTGCATAGTACCCAGGGTCTGGATGAACAGCAGGCCTTGAAAGTTTGTGTGCACTCACTTGTGCTTTTCTGTGTGCTTGTCAAGGTCAGCAATGTGGCACCTTTTAGAGGAGGCTTCTTGCATTGAAAGGATTGTTGTTTGTTCTTGGTTGCTTTCTGACTCAAGTTCAGGCTGAGAGAGACCTCACAGAAGGAGGCAGTGATTATTGCAATGTAATTGCTAAAATTCAGCAATTTCTCAGGTTAATGCAGTTATTTCAAATCTGTATTTCTTGGTCATTTTAAGGACAGGTGTAAGACAGCCAAAAAAACATAAGTCAGCCAGAAAGGAAGCTTATCTTGAATCCATCCCACTGGCATCCCTAGATATGATGCTGCCTAAAACCAAACACATGCAAACCCCTTGATATTCCAAAGGATTCAAGAACATTAATGTCCACAATACAGAGTAACAGGTCGCATGTGTTCTGATAAGCAAATATTCTGCTAATTCAAAAATCTGTTTAACTTGCAAATGAAGGAAAAAGTTAAACCTTCTCAGTAGCATTTCAAAAACTGAAACTGAAGATGGTCCAATCTTTTTTCCTTTCACTTCCTTCCTCATCCACAGTCATTTCAGACTCTGCAGCAAGTTCCAATATCACTTTTTAGAAGGGAAAGAACCCACAGAAATATTTAACACCATCCTCAACAGAATAAATTACCATTCAGGGCTTTATCTAAGAAAACTTGTTATAGCTACACCTAGGAACATCTTTAGGAACTCCTAACAGAGTTATTGAATGCCGCACCGTTTACCCAAAGCAGAATTTTGTTGTCAATTGTGTGTTTTAATACTATAATGTGTAAGCATGGTAATTTTATATTTCTCCATTAAGTGACCCTATTTCAGATGTTAATAGATTGACAGCCTTTAGTGGCTAGTGTGAAATTTTTCGTGCTAGATGTTTGTCTCATAATAAATCAGCCAAAATAATTGATTTATTTCTGAGAACAAGACTAAGAAAAATCAGATTGCTTTGCATGATAAACATTCAGGTGTCTTTATTTGAGAATTATGAAAATCCTCAGCTTTTCATTAGGAGCCTGAATACTAAATAGGGAGAGGCTTTAATCCAGACAATGACTTTTTTAACATCACATGAGTATGTACATTAACCTCACTGTGACCCAAAGCATACTCACTTGGGAGATGAATTTTTTTGTGATACAGGCAGCTTGCTTTCCGTCCTTTCCTAATGTTTGTGTAGCATCCCTTAAATATAAACCTTGCAACAGAGGAAGATACTAAACCAGACACATCCAACCCAGTTCAATGAAAGACAGATGAAATACACAAGGCACTGAAGGAAACTCTGCTATGAAGGAAGTATTCCCATGGGCAGCTCTCTCAGAAGACATATTGTCTTACAAAAACTCCCTAGTACAAAATACTGCTGGTTTTATTGCACAGGGTACTATTTCCTCACTCTCAGGGCTGCTTCTTCCTGATTACAGCTATGTTAGCCAGCCCAAGACCTCACTGTGGTCAAGAAGCGAGCTTTGCAGGTGAGCAATAGTGGAAGGTCTTGGTCCAGATAAAGTCAGTGGAATCTATTCAATCTATTCTGTGAACAGAACAAAGAGACTGCCCTGTCACTGTATTTCTCCAAGTTGGCTCTTAGTGAGATTATACTTTGGCTATAGCAAATAAAACACATTGGCCAACAATTGTTAGCAGCAACAATTAAGCCATTCATTGTGCCTTTTGGAGAATGATGGATGGAGTTTCTTGTACCATCCTCACCCCAGCTGCACTCTTTGTCAATTCCTCCTTCATGGAAGTTGTGCAATTTGAGCATCTGTTCAGGATCAGTAGATAAACAAACTACTATGGACTATGGTATGCACACATACCCACTAACAAATAGTCCTGTGAAGAGACAGCGACTCACTGACCTAGAGAATTGCACTGCCAGTGTGATAGGCAGCCCTATACCTACTTTTGATCCCCACACCTGATTAAAGCAATCAGCTGAAGGGAACTCTCTATAAAGGCACTCTATTGACACCTTTATTTAGATAGTTCACCAGAAGCACAGATGATACAGTGATGTTGTACCACTTGTTGCTCTGACAACACTCCGACTTTCCTCAGTGGCAAACAGAGGGGAAGAATATTTAAAGGAAAATGCTTTCCAGGTGATAGAGCCAGAGTAGTGTGGGGTCTCTGCTGCTCAAGGATCTAAGCTATTTTTTCCCAGCTCCATAAATCATCAGCTCTGATTTCTCCTAGGGTTAGCTGGCTGAGGATCACAGAGCATCCAAAAGAGCTTTCTTCTTTCTGCTCTCCATAGCACTTGCAATCAGATGTGTCTGTCTGTCCTCACGTCTCAAGAATAAAGCAAAGAGAAACCTTTCAAAAAACATTTTAAGGATAGAATAATTTTTTAAAAGCATTACTATAAGCCAATGACAAGGCCTTTTGTTGCCCCAAAAGGACAAACTCATACTTCCCAAGAAACAGAAGTGTTTCACATGGTTGTCTTGGAGTGCTCCTCCCCTACCTCTGTGATGCTGAACAAGCCATGAACATTTATGGAAAAGAAGGAATTAAATGCAATTATTATTTCAGTGCATAAACAATCAAGGTCAGAATCGAAGTAAACCATCACGTGTCTCTTGATAATTACAGTGAAAATAATGACTTATTTTCTCATCAATAATTATTGACTCCTAGAAGACCTCTGATGTCATAGCATTTATTCATTATAAGCATTATACAATGGCATCTATGTTACAAGCTTCACTATGTTAACTCTCAAAATGTTCTTAAAAACAAAAGAAAAGCTCAACAAATTCTCCATTTCTCATTTTAAAGCATACGATATTAATTTTATAGAGAAAAAGAATACTTTGGCCATTCTACCTATTGACAGTTGGAAGCCCATTGGGGGTAAAATTTGCCATGGGAATATGAAGTATGAGTTGCATTCACTTTTAGGATGGCTATGTCTTGGCCCAAGGTTAGTAAGTATACTGTCCTGGGAACTCCAAATATAATAAAATGATTTGGGTGTTAGTTATCTAATTCTTTCATCAATT
Source organism: Notiomystis cincta (assembly GCA_013398075.1). Classification (NCBI taxonomy): domain Eukaryota; kingdom Metazoa; phylum Chordata; class Aves; order Passeriformes; family Notiomystidae; genus Notiomystis; species Notiomystis cincta. The sequence goes on from VZRX01000254.1 coordinate 57,433, forward strand.
TTCAGCCTTGTTACTTTACTTTTACATAGCAACTACCCTTTTACATAGCAATTACTACTAATTCATTTAAAATCTGAGGGCCACACATACTGTAACAAAGCTATACCAACCTATGGATTTCAGGTATGTCAGTAGGGCAACACTCAGAATGCCAAGGGAGTTGATGTCAATTTCCTCTTTCAAAAACCCAGCCATAACATCCAGCAGGATCTACTTCTCTGCATTCTGCCAAAACCACTTATTTCAGTGAACTTATTTCTGAAGAAGAACAGAAGCTGGCATACAAGGTATTGAACAGAGGTATCTCAATATCAGGCTGCAAATGCTCTAATTTCTTAAAAAGTGCCCTTGTGTCAGTGAATTCCCACTGAATTGAAGAGTGGGGGGAAACAGAATAGAAAAGGTATTTAACATTTTTTCAGTTGCTTCCCTAGATAGGTAAAGGAGACTCAGAAGTACTGAAGCCTTTAAATTAAGACAACCCATGTTTCTAAAAGACAAATAAGCTTTAGTGATTTGGTTATTTCTGATTTACTGTCTTTAAAATTAGGTCATTACTTTTAGGAATGCTTTGAAATAAATGAATGATGGGACAGGATTTCAGAATGTTCTCAACAGTAAATCCATACCATTCCTGGGGATAAATTGTTTTGTCTTTGACCTTCTAGCTTATCCCTTTGAGAATCACATTAATGTTTCATAAGAAAAGAGGCACCCATCTTAATATTCTAGATCTAATGAGTTCTGCAAAATCCTTTCAAAGTACTAGCTAACCAGATTGATAAACTACTGTTTTATCCATCCAGATCAAGCTGGATTATGATTAATTGCATGCTCACAAATAATCTTCCAGACTTTTACTCATCATTCCTGTATTAAAAAAAAAAGTCAGCTGAAGAGTACAACAGCCCTTCATGTTTGTTAGCTTGCATTTGTATAGATCCTTTCAACTACTTTATGGAAGGGACAACAGTGGCATTGTCAGAATAAATTTAAATTTAGTTTTTAATATGTCACTAAAGTGATACAAGTTGCAGTGTCAATGCAAAAAGAGATATCACATAGTATATTTTCAAAGTGAAATTTAAAAATCCTAGTAAGTTCAAGGTGCAATATATTTTCAACTGCGATTTTACCCTCTGAGATCCTTCAGATTTTTTTATTCCTGCATATACAACTAGGTTAATCACCTCAAAATAAAAATGGTACTTAGAAATCATAGTAATTTGTGCAATATACATTTCCAGAAAGAACAATTATGCTCCTTGGCTCAGATATGCTGGTTACATTGCTCAGTTAAGTTAGAGCTTGTATTCACACACTACAGCCTTACCTAGTGAAAGATGATCTGAAGAGTGTACAAACTGAACACATGAAATACTTTCAGCATGGAATCATGTATTATAATGAGGCTATGTGAACTAGAGAGTTATCATGACTGATTTCAGATGACAGTTTAATCCTAGTTTATGAGTATAAAAACTACTGTGTACCTTAGACCATATTGTTCAAACAAAAGGTAAGCAGAAAAGGTGATGTTAACAGCTGGGTGACTGCTCTTGAAATCTGCTTGTAAGATGGATAAGGACCAAAGTGATGGGAAAAATTGGTCTTATAGAAAATGCAGATGAAGACTCATCTGTGAGACTCTCATCTCACCCATATTGTGATCCCCACTGTCCACCTCAAATCACAATACATCATCCATGAGTCAATTAGTGTGTGATGGTCATGTGTCATGCTGCTGCTATTTCACATTAATAATCAGCACTGACATTCAGATTCTGTAAATAACCAAAAGTAAACATACTTCATTAAACTTAATAATTAATATTATTATCTTAATAATTAAGTTTATTAACTTAGTAATTAATCTTATTAACTTAGTAACTGGAAATAGTGTCTTAACAATTTTAAGGGAAATCTTCGTTGGTGGTCCAGAACTATTTTGTAATTATAATCATGTTTTGGTCAGTTGAGTTAATTGCAATTAATATACTTCATTAACTTAGTACCTAAACATTAACAGCCTAAGGGAAATACTTCAAGTGAATCCGTAAGACAGCTTTAAAATAAGGTCAGAGTAAGTGTATGTCATTCCCTAATTTTAATTACATGCAATTTCAAGCCCATGTCTAAGAAAAGTCTGGTATCCTGAAGACCAATTCAGATAACACACAGACATCTGTGTTCTGAATTCAGATAAAGAGCCAAACAAGAAAGGTAGTAAGTGTGTGCAAAGGTGGGTTTGATTTATTTGTAATAGAGCTTGTAAGCAGTCTGGGGACAAGGATTACCTTCTCTTTCTATACAATACCTAGCTCAGTGAGAAAAAAAAAAGTATTCCTAGATGCTACAGAAACAGCAAAGAGTAATAATAATATAAATGCAGAATAAAATGATTATGCTATTGGTGCAAGTCACAATTTCATATGAGGTATACTGACAGATATTTAATGAACTGCATTGAATCAATCTGACACTGCACAGTTCTAAGGAAACAACCAAGTCCTGTATAATTTGATTTAAAAGAAATTACTGCTGCTGCAGTTATTTTCTCAGATTTTTTTCTTCAAGCAAAGTCCACAGAAAACAACAGCATCCCTATTTAGTTTTTTCTTTAACATTATCAGATGATTAAATAGATTGGGCCTACATGTGGTTTGCCCTTTGAAAATCAAAACCCAAAACTCAGCCTAGGTATCTGAGCTGTGTTGAGTTACATTAATTGACTGCCTCAGTTACTTTTTTATTCCTCAACTGGATGAGCATAAGGTTGTTCTTCCAAATAGATTTTTACATCTCAAATAACCTCTCAAATAGAAATGTTTGTGTGAAAACAGATAAAAATTTGAAGACAAGGGAAAGGAGAAAGAAAGGATTAATTACTGTAACATGTTCATGGGAATTTGTCCTTACCTAGTTAATTTGCCTCAGAATTCTTCTTGTAGGGAATTAGGAGAAAGGAGGAGTGATCACAAAATACTAACTGGAAAAAAAGACCAACATGGATACCTAGCCTTTCCTACGACTATAGTAGAGAGAAGGTGATCATGGAATGCAGTGTTCCCGGTTTTAAAGGGCAGAAGGGGTGGGAAACACTTCCTCTATGAGTAGAGGGGAAAAAATTACAAAAAGTTGCTTGCTTGTAGTAAGAGAGAAAACTTAGAGTGACACAGAACTCCTACCTTGAAAAGGAAGGAAAAAAGGCAAGAAATACAGGTAAAAACTACTTTCTTTTTCAGCATCTTGGTAAGGCATCTTGGTAAGTAACAATGGATTTGGCACTATTAAATCTAAATATTTAATGCTTTGCAGGGGTTATCCATGTTGGCAGCTCACCCTGTGCTTTGCACAGAGAATATTGAGAATTCTCTTGAACTGTGGCCAGTTGCAAACCGGCTGGACAAGACTGGTCAGGTGCAATCCCTTCCTACTCTCCAAGAGAGGTCAACCACAAGGTGAACAGGTTTGTTCCCTGATTACACTGCCTGGCTTTCCTACAGGCCAAGGTAAAGCATCAGGCAGTTTCACACCTCCCAGAAGTATTTATGCAGCAGGGCTGAAACCAACAATGCAGCCTGTCGGTGTCACTGATCTGTTACCGGGGTAAAGGTATCTGAGACTCGGACACACCAGCGAGCACGGGAACGCTCACACCTCAGTGCCTTCAGAGAAAGTTACAAAGCATCGATGCATGTAATAGCAAATGAGATTTCAGCTCAGGGCTGCAGCACCAAGAACTGCAGGGGATTGTTTAGTATTCAGTGAGCATGTGCCTAAAAAGTCAGTGCACATGCTATCAGAATTTCAGCATCCTGTGCGCATCAATGAACTTTGCTTAAGCTTCATCAGGATCCATTTACATTCTGGATAAGAGATTTGGATGGAAAACTGGTTTATGATGTAAAGACCAAAATTAAAGGCCAAAATCTGATTTTCTGGATATCTGTTCAGGAAAATGCCTGAGCAGATTTATATAAAACACCTCTGAAATTTTCCATCCATGTTCCAAATCTTCCCAGAGAAACTTCTGAAGTTATTCAGGACACATATGAATAATTTCTCTATATTTCAGAGACCTAGCAAGGGGTTTTCAATGTGTAATCCAAACAAGCAGTGGATTAACTGTCTTCAGCTGAAAGCCTGCCAGATGACTACCCTTCCCCACACACATGGCATTTGATGTCTGCCATTTTAATATTTTGACATTTTTGTGAGAGACATTGTCCTGAAAGGTCACCACTTGTCTCAGCAGCTGGCTGGCTGCCACTCAGGCTTGGGAAGCTTAGCTCCACAGCTGTCATCAAAAACGACCATTTTCACAGCTAAGTTTCAGGGGAGCTATGAATTTATGTCTATGAGGGGGAAAAAGGAGGCAAGAGGAAAGCAAGGGAAGCTTCAAAATCAGCTTTTACTTGTTACAGTGAAGACAGGCATTTATACATATACATCTGTAAGATGAGGCTGAAGTATTTCAAAAGCAGTTTATAAACACATCAGAGTCATCAAATACCTGTGTTATAGCAGCATTATCAAGGGGGTTATACCATGAATATGTTTACCCTCTACTGCAGCAAACAACACACATATTCTCTCCTTAGTCACTTAATGGCAGTCACCTGTTAACTGTGAAAATGACATTTTCACATGGCTCATGAAAAGCTGATAGTACCAATGGTCCCCAAGAAATAACAAAACCTGTAAATAAAGCTAGAAACATGACACAGCAACAGAAACAAACTGACTACAGCCTGTATTTCTTATGCAATTATCTGACATTTATACTTGGTACTGATCACAGGCTGTTTTCAAGAAGCAGATTTCATTCACAGCACAGTAAGAATTCACTAGCCATAAACTCGACAGGATGATGGCAATACAGAAGCTGCGAATTAGAAAAGAGAATAAAAACCAACGTATTGCTTCTTCACTGCTATGAGACCAAAAATACACTGACAAGTATCAATATTTTTCCTTACAGTATCACCACAACACTGAGAAACCTTCAGCTCCACTGCTTCCCAGCCACCTTACTATCCTGTCTTGATGCCACTGTAGCAGATAAAGATCGTTTCATGTACAGACAGAGTGAGATGGGTGAAAAACATGCATTGCTCACCGTGCTATGATCATTGTTCTTATCAGGTCAGATGCAGACTTACTGGTGCCCCTTATGATGACTATTTGCGCTTCTGATAATAAGGTACTGTCGAATTTCTTAATGAGAAGTCCGGGTCTGCATTTATGGATTTTTAAAGAAAAGATTCCAGGTGAAAAATACCATGGAAAATTTTTCTTCTATGTGCTCACAAACCATCTATTACTGCTGAAATATCTTTCTTGCTGTATATCTAATACTATCTAATCTAAGCAGAAAAACTGTAAGTACCTCCTGCATTTGCTGGACTTCTCCCCTCACAGACAAAATGGCAAGCAGACATCCCCAAAATCAACAGACACAACTGCAAACTATTTGTTCTGGAAAGCTTTCATGCATCCCTTTCCCTCAGCAGCTCTTCCACTGAAAGCCAGAACAATACTGCAGAGAGGCTTTCCCTGTCAGGATGTTTTCAGCTTTCATCTCTGCTTTTTCAAGCAGAAGACTAAGGTAGAAACCTTAATTTGCAATCTGAAAGCACCACACAGGCAAGAAATACTTACATTTGCAACTGTATTTGTGATATTTGCGCACTGATCCAGCGACTGGTGATTACAAAGAAGAGAAAGAGCTTTTTAGGCTGCCTTTCAAGTCTTGCAGCAGTGAAATGAAGGCTGCTATCTGAAAGCTACTCATTTTCTATATGCTGTGCTCTACTTGCTTCCCATGTGCATACAACACAGCTGCCAGATTTAATAACCATGTCAGCCTGCTTTCCCCAGAAAGCAGCAGAGAGATGACAGGATGAAGTAGCCAGCACGTTAATCTGTAGTTATGGCTGCACTAAGCCTTGAATGAATGTCACAGTTTTACTGCCCTTGAAAAAAAAAAAAAACAAATCAACACGATTCGTGAAAAGTGCAAAAGGATTTCACAAATATTAATCCATACTTGCCTCAGTGATATTAAAGTACATTAAAGACATTTTGCCTTTTTTTTCCCCATCAGTTAACAAATCCTAGGACTTGAGTTAATTTTTTTTCCTTTCAGAATACATTTTTTCCTAGCAGTGTATGCTTGTACCCCAAAAGAATAAAGCCATTAACTGACAAATTAGTTGAGCTTCCCTCCTCTCCTGTTTCTCTTTGGAAGGAAGTATTTCCATACCTGTTTGTCTTTGCTGACTTCTTTCAGGCAAAAAAAAGTTAATAAAAAAGAGGGGAAATTCTCTTTTACCATTTAAATTCTCCCACGCACAGTGATTCCTAGAGCACTGGACTTTAGAATCTGCTGTGGTCAGTTCACTGCCAAGGTGGAGCATCGCCGTACCTCCAGCTGTAAAACCGGTTCCGCGCGAGGGAAGGGTGGCCAGACTTTACATGACACGAGAAGGTGCCACTCATGCACTCAAAAACAACAAACTAAAGGCAAACCAAGCAATGCTCAGTTGAGCCTGCAACAGTGCAGGGATGCCGCAGAGGTCATATGACATCTGTGCGCGTCTTTTTCTCTCTCTCATTTATATTCCTTTCACTTCCCTTGGAGGCACCTGTCTCAGCGGGGAGTGGTTTCTGTGGAAACTACGGACAGTCGGTTTTCCCCTTGGAGAAACTGTTACTATGGTAACCTTACATAATGTATATGGCCTAGATTCTTTTTAAAAATAACCTAACCCTGAAATTCTCATTATAAAATTAGAGCTGATTTGTCTGGGGGGGCAGGAAAGATAGTTATTTAAAAATTGCATTAGAAATGTAGGATAAAAAAAATCCAAATGGTGTTACAAATTAAATGAAAGTGTAGGGGGCATGTCATTGCATCAGTCATTAAGACAAAATAATCTGTAAATGCCAGTAAACGAAGTCTATTATTTAGCACTTGTGGGAAGCAAGGAGGAAGGGAAGCATATACTTGACATCATGGCTCACTGCAGCAATCAATATCGCATCTTGCACAGTCGAAATTTTCTCTGCATATTTATTCTTCCAGCAACCAGGGCCTCATTTAATGATGTAAGCTCAAAAACTGCTTACATCTACCCCATTCAAAACTGAAATATCAGCTCCAAAGTCACTTACCCTACATTATGAAATCTTGTTACGTCAAAACTCAAGGAAGTGCCTGAAAGGAGCTGTGTGAGTCAGTGAGGAGTAGTGTGCAGTAGAGCAGAAGTACAGAAGGCACACTGCTGTTTATATGACTTTCTTCTCAGCTCAGAGACAAACCTGCACACAGCCCTGGTGGGGAGGGCAGGGCAGATCTGTCAGATTGCATCAGGGACAGGGGGATATGTTAGAGCCCCAGCAATGGGCTGGGCAGGATGAGCCCTCTAAGTCAGCAGCTGAAGACCTGTCTGGTTGGGAATGACATGACGTACTAGTCACATCACAGATGTTTTGAGACCCTGGTGAAACAGGTAGGTAGATGTCTCCCACCCCTCCCCTATCTGCAGCCATCCTTGCAGATAACCCTTACACTGGTTATACAAATCAGAAGTCAAATGGTTTAGAAGGCAAAGCTACCTGTTTAACTTGACACAAAATTGGTGATTTCAGTTGGAACAATACTGTTGGGGCAACTGCCAAAATCCTACCTCTGAGATATCTGTGTTGTGACTCAGTGGATTGATATCTCTCCTGACCTGTCAACCTAGCAACTCTTATTAGCATGAGCCATGTTAATATGCACAGGAGATTGATTTTTCTTCTCTCCTCCTATTCAGAAGATGAACAAGAGAGACCACCAGGCCTACAGAACATTTCCTCAAAACTTAAGCAAGGTCCTCTACATTCTGCAGTGCAAAGGGGCTCTCCGGGTGGGACAAAGTGGGCATGAAGCACTGCTTCAAAGCCCACAGCATTTATCTTCCTTTCTTGTGTGGTAGAGATACTTTTACAAAAGAGACTCATGCTTCCTGAAGGTGAAGTCTTGTTTGGGATGTGGCTTCTCCAAGCAGGTGTTCAAGACCAGGGTTTCACATAAAAGTTGCTGGTGCCACAAGTAATCGGACATATTATAATACAAGATCCCTCAAATAGGTTTCACTGTAGTGGGCAAAAGTCACTGGACTTTTAGATTAAAGAAGAAAACTGCTCCATAAATTGCATTGAATACCCAAACTGATCTATACAGGAGATTTACTCTGACAATCACACAGAGCAGTATTTTATTAGAGGCCATTCGCACAAACACACCTTTTTGTCTGCAAAACTCAAGTGTTGTATGAAGATGTGAAAGCATTAAACATTCTCTCTCTTTTACACAGAAAAACAAAGGAGATTTGCTGCACGGTGTTAATTTCAATTGGGTTTGAGGAAGTTCAGCATCAACAGGATGCAGTCTAAAATTTACACGACTGAAAATTTTATGATTTATCAAGTATCACATTCCTAGACAAACATTACACAGAAGTCAGGCCTCTCTGTCATTTTACTTTTAAACCCCAGGGCTCTCATGTTCTATCCACAGGACATACAACCACAAAGAATTATAATCCATCTTTTCCTTTTTAAAATTAAAAAAGAAAAATTCAACAAAACGTCTACATCCATTTATGAATTAATCTTTTATACAAAATTAAAGAATAATTAGACAATGTCTGTTGAAACATATATTTAGTGGCCCTAGGAAAGACAATATATTCAAAAAGAAAAGCAATAAAATGAAAAGATTCCGTAACCAGATTAGAAAGAGCTAAGCTGTCACTTAAACTCATGTAGTTCTGACATTTTGCTATGTAAAACCTTGAACTTCAAAGAGTACATTGCACAAAGACAGCAACAGGGACAAATTGAGAAATTAATATTATAACAAGGTAAAGCAATGAACCTAATAGCTTATTTTTTAAAAGCAGTAAACATCTGACATAGAATGAGAAGGCTCAACTACTTTTCATAGCTGTGCCAAGTCTCCCAATGCAGAAAAGCATAGCACAGCAAAAGCCAGCACAGTTACATGACTTCTGGACTGAGCTAAGTAACATCCAGCCAGCTCAGTCTGGAAGCAGCATGAACTTGGATCCCTCTCCTTTATCTACGTAGATAGCCTGTGTGTATCCAAGTTATGGACACTTGTGGCTTCCTCAGGCAAAGGACAGAGTGTTTGGGCACACAGCTCAGGAGTGGACATTTCACTAGTGCCAGTGTGCTTCCAGTAAGTTAACATACAGCACTAACACTTCTTACCTCAGACTGATCATGCTGTAATGGACCTGGCTCAGATACTGCTGAGGAAGCAGTGAGACTAACAAAAGAAAGATCTGCATTCATAGCAGGACTCAAGCATACAAAGATACAGCTGTAACCTGTGAACTTGCTGTTAGTTTCCTTACAGCAGGGAGTTAGTTCACTCCAGAAGTCCAAGTTTCTCTTGACAGCCCAAGATCTGCAATAATGGCCTTTCAGTGAATAGGTTCAGAAAAAAATGTAATTGAGATGTTATGACCTGCACATTGTTTGGCACATCTCATGGAACATGATAGCAACCCTACAGTCTACCAAACAGCTGTGAAAGGCAGACTTTCAGTGGTTCTTCAAAATGTCCTTCACCCATTCCATCAGTACTTACTGTTTTCCACATTTTTTCCCATGCCATTACATCAGGTATATCACCAAAAAAAAACCCCTACAATATTACATATGACTTTAGTCAGAGTAGTGTCAATAGAAACCCTTTGTACAATATTACATCACTTATTCCAAAAGAAATCTCTTGTTGTCACACCACCTCAGTCAACTCCATGCCAGGCTTTTACACAGACAGGTTACTTATATTTCTAGGGCACTGACTGCACAACCGATTTGTATTGCTTTTGCAATTTCTTTTCTCTCATGGTCCTATTATAGTGCAAAAGTCCTACTTCCCATCTACTTGAATTGACATGATTTGGATGACAAAAAGAAATCTTAGCAGTAAATAAAGGAAGAGACAGATTCACAAAGAGGCACAGGCAGGGGTGTCAGCTCCTAACCACAAGGTGCCTTGCAGTCTGCAGATCCTGCTGCCAAGATTTCTGTGCTTAAGCAATCCACAGGAATGACACCCACAAAAGCCAGCACATTAGCACAGAGCTGTCTAACTTAGCTACTGTGAATGGTAAGATCTTAAATTCTCTCCATGAACTTGGTATCCTCATCTGGACTGCAGGAAAATGCCCGACTCCAACTGGGATTCATAGATACTCATTCTCTTAGTTCCCTTTCTTTGAAAAAGCTGACTGGGAAGAGATGAGAGCCAATTACAGTACTCAAGAGATGACAGATTTTGGCTCAAATGTCCTAGCAGACAGATAAAAGATTAACCAACATTCCCTTATTTAACTGTAACTTTTTTAGGTTATTGTAACTTTGGAATCCTCCTGTAGCTGTTGTCTTGATATTTGCAAATAGCTCAGGGAATGCAGAAGGGAACAAAGACCACTGAGGAACCTGTAGTCAGGCTGTTGTTTAAGGCACTAATCTTGAAAGTTCAACTTCTGCCTCAGTAATTGGCTGTTCATTAGGCATAGAAGCAGATTTCTCGATGGCAGGAGCTGTTTTGCTGTGGTTCAACAGGTGCTTTCTGAGCTCTGCCAGACTAGCTGCTTCAAAGAGGATAGGCACAGTGTCTTCTGTGCCTGGATATGAGGGAGAAGCCCAGCTGCTCAGCCCTTGCTGCTGTTTAGCATCTCCAGACACCTGGGTTACGTGGAAGGTTTTGAAGGCTGACATTCCTGCCTGAAGTATTTAAGGCAGCCATTAGGTACTTAAGGCCATGTCTACAAATGTGGGTGGCAGGGCCACCTGAGCTGGCAAGGATCTGTGTACTGACTCATAAAACAGAAATTCCAGGGAGTTCAGTGAACCACCACACAATCTGGCTCTGTGCATGGCCACTAATGAGCCTTTGTGCTGTGCACAAGCCTGCAGTCCATTGTGACTTTTCCAGATTGAGGGTTCCTGAACTCTAGTCTACCCCAGAGAGTAGGCAGGCCCTACATCTGGCCTCAGTCCCTGTATGGATCTTGCCTGAGTTCAGCCAAAGAATAGTCATTATGGGGATTAAAACTAAACTGATTTCATCTAGCCTAGAACACAGAGGAAACAGATCAAAGGTGGATTTCTGCCTGAGTTTCTCATGGATTTCAGTTTTAGTTAAGGCTTACAACTGCAGGCCTGCCTGTTTCTTTCCTTGTTTTAGAAGCACAAATCATTGCCAAGGCTCTGGCAGCCAGGCCAGAAAATAGTGACAAATAGTGTAAACTGATCTGGCAGGCTTCATTAAGGGCAGATTAAACATTGACAGTCCCCAAGGTTTTTGTGATATGATTGCATGACATGGCCAATGAACTAGTCACTCCCTAGGGTGAGAAGCAGAGATGATGTTCAACTGCATGGAGAGTGGAACATCGACTACTCTGTGAAATTACATGTTATGACAATATAAGATGCAAAGCACCATCTCTGAACAAGGTGCTTCCCCTCAAGTAAACCTTGTGCCTAGCTAAATAAAAATCTGTCTATTGTAAAGACAGCTGAGCGATGTAGATAAAAAATCAACAGACCTGCAAAAGGCCAACACAGGAATTTAACAGTCTGTCTCAGTCAGGAGATCTTGTCTTTTTTCCTAGGCAAAGTCCATAACTCTCATAATTTAATTTTTTTTTTCAAGAAATATTTGAGAACGGTCCTTCATTTACTGGATCAAACATTATTCTACCAGAATGTCAAAAAGTCTCTGAATTGTCTGTGCTTATGGCAAGGATGTCTTAAATCTAAAATGGTCTCCTAGTTCTACTTCTACTCTACTCTCCTACTTCTAGTAACCTGATGACTTTTCCTGCTCTAGCCAGCTGATGGGTTTCTAAGTTTCTAATGACAAAGATTGCATGATTGCATTTCCTTTTTCGATCAATAATATTCCAAACACTTGCAGATTTACATTTACATCACCAGACCAAATAAATCGGTCCTACTTGAAAAGTTACCATTTAACATCAAAATGAGAATGTTACCCATCAATCTTTCTTTGTAGGTCCAGAGCAGACAGAGTAGAAAGAGGCTTCACTGGTTCTATACAACTACACCACAGGAGACAATGATACACAGAAGACTCAAATTTATCACTCAGCATCTAAAATTAAAGTGTTCTGGCACTATAGAAATCATTGCCCTTCTCTGTTCATGCTCCAGCACCTCAATGTCTTTCTTCTAGTAAGGGACCCAGAACTGGACACAGGATTTGAGGTAAGGCCTCACCAGTGCTGAGTACAGGAGGATGATCACTGCCCTGGTCCTCCTGGCCATACTATTGCTGATCCAGGCCAGGATGTCACTGACCTTCTTAGCCACCAGGCAACACATCCGACTGTGGACCAGCATCCCCAGGTCATTTCCATCAGGCAGCTTTCCAGCCACTCTGCCCATAATCTATAGCACTGCCTTGGGTTGCTGTGACTGAAGTGCAGACTCAGCAGTTTGCCTTATTCAAACTCATATAGTTGACCTCGACCTATTGAAATTAAATGTAATAACCTCATCTGTGCCTCACTACTTTATCCAGAAAGGCAGGAAATTCAGATACATAATCACTAGCATTACAACCAAAAAGTCAAAACAATTCTTCAAGCTTCCATAGAACAGAGGGTTTCTAATTCAGGCAGAAAATTACATGAATTTCCATGTTTCTCTGCTAAGATCTGGATTGTATCTATTGACATAAGTTTGGAAGAGAGAAAAAGTGCTGCTGAATGTTTCATGGCCAGAGAGCACTGCAACCAAGAGGCATAGCATGGCTTCTTAGCTGTCTCACATGGAAGACCTTTTTTTCAGTGCTGCAGGTTCTGCCTTTAACAGCCATTATTGATTTAAACCACATCTGGATAAGTTTTAATGTTATTATATCTAGCAAAAGCCTCTTGAACACAGTATATGCAGGATTCTGTTTGAAGTGGTCTACACTGCCTTTATTATTAAATAAAATTCGTTTGCTTACAGTTACTGCAGGACATAGTAAGAGACGGCAGGTGAAACTGAGGTGCTGGTATACCCAAGAGAAGGTGGACCTGTGAAAGGGAAGTCAAACATTGTTTGGAAAACAAATGAACAGCTAGTGGCACATTTTAGTCCTTGCCTTGTCCGCTGTCCCTATTCTTCCTGCATTTTAGTACTTTGACACCATCACCATAACCAGCATTTGCAACTTCACCTTTCAGACCAGGGAGCCCAAAACCAAACAATAAATAATTGCCTTTAGGTCTCCTGCTTCATCAACTCAGCATGTAGACAGTTTGTCACTTGCTCTGACACCATTTGTGCCCTAGAAGTTCTGAATTGAAATGGATGTCTCTAGATTCCAGAGACATCCAGAGGGAACTTCCTACAACACTGCTTACTTGGAATGTCTTTATACTTGTTAAATACAAGGAAAAAAGTTAAACCACACAAGCCCAAACTATTTACCAAGAGAATTATATTCCAACGCAACTGACGCATTCAGCTAGTTAGATTTTTTTATGGCTTTACCTCCAATTTAGAACGAATTGAGCAACTTTCTGGGCATGTAGGGGTTCCATGGGTAATGGAAATGATGAAAGCATTCATTCAAAACACTAATCAGCAATCTTTTCCAACAGTCCAGTCCAAATCTGCTATTTCTGTGGATTACTTATAATTTAGGAACCGCACACTTTGCCATGCCTAAAAAACTAAATTCCTAGAGATAACTAGAATGCTTCAGAAATCACTGTAAATTAAGACAAAGATCATTGGAAGAGGGAGGAAAGAGCTGCAAGGATGTATGTTAGCAGTATCTTTTATCTCTTTCAGGTTTTGCAGAAGTCATTCTCCATGCACAGAGAGTTCCCTGATTTCTAGAGGTGAATGGGCTCAGTCTTGATGGAAAAGAACCAAAGATGTCAGTCTGCTTCTACAATAATTTTCTATAGATAAAACAGAGAATTCAGAGAATTATTTAGACCCATCTCAGGTAATCCCAGTGCCTGAAACTAAAATTTTGACTCTTAGAAGTCACAAACTTCCTCCTGCTCCCAGGTTGAGCCTGAAATCAGGGAACAGAAACAAACCCTTGGTTTTGCAGCATAATGCTCTCATATCCACTCCAGAGATGGGTGAAAGCTGCCTTGATCTGGCTAGCTTTTTTTTTGGCAATATCTCTCATTGTATCCTTCAATCAGAGCATTGAAAGACACCACTACTTGTTTTGCCTTCTCCCAATATAGTCTTGCTGCAGCAGACGACATCCATAATGGAGTCCTCAGTAGAAAAATGTGATAATGTGTGGCTTTCAACTGCACCTTGGTTCCTGAAAGCAAGAAAATTTTGACAAACTTCTGTACTCACTAGGGGGTTTTTTTGGCTATTTCTATGTTGAGTCTGAAGGCTCTTTGCTGACTCCATACAGTGCCTAATACTGGTGCCTGAGCTTAACCTGTTAGGACCAAGCACAATTTTTACAGGCACTAGCAGAACTGGAATTCCTGAAACAGGTATTACACACCCAAAAGCAGAGCACTTGTATTTATATTTGAGCACTTGTCTCAAATTATTAGTCTTACTTCTAAGCAAATTCACAGTAGCATTTCAGTGTGTACAGAAATACTCCCTCTCTTATCCAAGGATACAAATGTTCCATTACAATCTTTGCACATGCTGCCTGCAGACATGTTCCTGCTTTCTCAGCTCAGATGTAGCACCATATGCATCTAAATAGTTGTGTACTAGGAATATTAGATCCTTACTGCTCCTACTTTGCTGAAGAACATCACGTATCCTCTGTGTAAAATTAGTTTCCCAGATTCTGCTACAATCAGCAGTATGCCCAAGCAAACAACTGCTCTAACAGGATTCATTACAGACAAAATGGGATTGAAATCCCATTGCTGATGAGTGAAAAAAACAAGTTCATTTTATTCAGAATGAGCATCTGATTTGTTTTGTATTCCTAGAAAATAAAATTAATTGGGAAGAGCACATATTTGTCAGGAAACAGGCTGTCTTAAATCTCTGTTTTGAGCAGTTAGTGACAACTTGTCTCCTTTTTAAATTAAGGAAACTCTAGTACTATTTTCCTCAGAAGTACTGCTTTCTTGCTATGAACTATCTGCACCTCAGTTCAAAATACTTTCAAATTAGCATTGGTGTAATTAAACTTGCTACTTTAATTACTTAAGTTGTTGCTTTTAGAGACTTTATGAAAACATCAGAGATGATGAGAAGGACACTTTCATTTCATGCTATATCAACCCCCTAAGCCTTTCAATAATCCCTTCAGTACGGATGTCCTTTCTGGCATCAGGTGGCTTGATGGCTGTACTGGAGTCAATTA
Organism: Notiomystis cincta; assembly: GCA_013398075.1. Taxonomy (NCBI): domain Eukaryota; kingdom Metazoa; phylum Chordata; class Aves; order Passeriformes; family Notiomystidae; genus Notiomystis; species Notiomystis cincta. The sequence continues at coordinate 72,857 of VZRX01000254.1, forward strand.
AACCTGGCCATCTTGGCCACATTCAGGATTTACTGACTACCAGAAGAACATAGTCATAACCACTGCCTGACAAACAACTGGCTGCTGTGATCTCATCTATGAAGCCCCACCTCTCTTTTCTTGCTGTATCCCTTCCTGTAAGTGCAAACAGTGGATGCATAGCTACTACTCTGTGTTGCTGGGCTGCTTGGAAAAGAAATTGTACTACCATCTTTTGACTGTAAGGAGAACTACACCTTTAGGAAGCCTCCCTTCTATATTAGGTCCCTGCAGGAAGTAATCTTTAATTCAGTGAATGAAACATACAGATCCATTTAAATGTGGAGACACAAGATGAACAGTGTACTGTGTGAGCAAAGTCCTTTACAAAAAGCAATCTGGTTTGAGCATATTCTGAAGAAGACCCATAATTTTGGGCAATCCATGTATACCAAGGAAAAAACCCATTAATAGTCTTAAATGTGTCAGCTCCGGTGCACCTACATCTATTTCACATGTCTAGCAAACGGTTTGGAAGCAGCTCCACTATGATAGCTCCATGTTTCCCTTGGCACTACAATAGTGTTCAGTTCTTGGGCAGATCAGTACAAAAGTTGGTATTAAATACAGAGTCTTTGATTATGATTGAGTAGTTTATACTTTCATCAATTCAGAAGTGATGGATGTATCCCTTATGGAAATGTACAGTGATCTACACAAAATTATTACAGCTCCTAGGGAGGTTTCATACAGAATCAGCTAATTATCCTTATTGAAAGTCTTAGAACCAAGGATTCTTACATTTCTATGCCTAGACAAAGTTCTTCTGAAACAAATTAGAAACACTTTGGAGATGGTCATAACAGATCTTCAGAGGCCGGTTATCCTACATGGTGCTCATACACAAAACTGGAATATTTTGAAACCAAGGTAGAAGATAATACTGACATTTTTGGGCAGATGCATCTCATGTATTTATAAAAGGTAATTCCAAAGCACTGCAAATAGGTAAACATATTTAAAATCCAAAGCAGCATGTTAAAGGTACACTCTCCTTTTGACATTAAGAACAGTTTGGGGAGTGGAGTGTTTAATAACATTCCTCTGCATAGCAACAATGTTTCTGCTGGATATATGACAACAGAAACACTGGTTTAATACCCTGTGATCTAGCAACAGCATTTTTGCCAGTCCCTGAAAAGAAACCACTGGTATTTTGGGTGTGCATTATGGCATGTGTGGTTTAGTAGTGCTTAACCATTTTATAAATTCAGGGAAAGTCTTGGTTTCAGTGAAGTCAATGGGATATTTCTTAAAAGCCTCTGTGGAGTTGGGCTTTCATACATAATACTTAAGAAGAGGGTCTATACTCTGAAGAAGAGCAAAGGAGAAAGTAGGAAAGTTTTTTTTTCCATTGCAAACAAAAAGGTCACAATAAACACTCATGGGTAAAATCCAAGTTTTTGGCAAGATTTTTTTCCCCTATCAATTATGCAGTGCTGTACACAGTTTTTAAGCAACTCTCAAGTAATTTATTTATGTACATATGCAAACAAATTGGAAAACAGTACATACATATGCATAGGATAAAAAGTCAAGATAGGTGTTGTTTTTATTTTCTTCTCTCACTAGCATAGCTCACTAATATTCAGTCACTTGGGTGTAGCTGGAATTACATAGGGTGATAAAGAACAGAGTAGAAGTACTAATTCAAAGACCTCTTTTTGTTCTCACACATAACATTATTTAGCATTACAAAATAGTAGTGAGGGGTCTTCACAGTCACAATTCATTCTGATCTTTGATCTACACCCTCTGTAACAGATCATCATGTACCACAGTACTGTAGTACCCAGCTCCTTCACACTGGAAAATCAGGGCAGAGCCTCAGTGTTTATTCCTGCTGGATGGAGAGAACGCATCACTGCTAAATAATTCAACAAAATCACCTTTTATCCAAAAACTCCTTGTATATTCCCTACTTCTCAGCAGCAACAAAAGCACTCCTTCTCTCCCCCATAACTCCCTTAAATTATGTAGAATCTACTAATTATCCTGGATATTTATAAATAGAGCATGAAAAACAGGTTTTCTGTAACTAGTTTCTTTAGTTGTACACAGCACCTAAAAAGTTGATCACAATAGTATATCCTTTCCATCTGCTGTTTCAGAAAATAACTTGTCAGTGGATTTCTCAAGGCCTGGGAATCCTTGATCTCAAATCTCACTAAAGATGCTGGTTATTGACACAATGAGCCTCAAGAATTGGAAATGTACCTAACTTTTGATCTCTCTTACATGCCCGTACCTTGTATTACTGTTGCCATAAGGACAGGGCTTTGTGAAAAGCTACATACTGAGGTTTGTGCATCATCAGTCAGATGGAAGAATGCTTATCTCACATTGGGATAATGATTAACTGGCAATAAATAAAACATTCTGCTCTGACAGGTGTGGATGATCATTAAAACATGGGTATTAGACCCATTTTCAAGGTGGCTGGTCTCCACAACTATTAATCGTACAGAATAAAGAAAAAGTGAGGAGGACTTCCTTACTCTAAGCTGTTCTGTCTGCTGGGAAGCTGGCAATCCAGTATTAGTGTGGAGAAAATATTACCCCCACTGATTAGCACTGGCTGGAGATATCTCCCAAAGCAAGAGACTTGTAGGGAGAATGTCAGGACCCTGAATCAAACCTCTTCAATGATTCCTGACGTATGACTCCATCTGGGCCAGGCAGCACTGAGCAAGGACCTGATGTGTACATGTCTGTTCCTAAACTGCATCAGAAATGTTTTGCACATCTCCCCAAGATTGAATGCTCCTGTCCCTTGGTCAGCAATGACGAGAGATACTTCTCTCTGTGAAAGAATAGTTATCAATCCTAATATATGACAAGACTGCAAACAGGCAAAAATTTCCCATGCATTGCCTCTTTAAGGGCATTATTATCTTGCTTATCATCATTGTTCTTTCCTAAGATTTTTCAATACAATACAAGCATCCAGACAAAAGGAAAAACAAAGTTTTGTAAGGTTATGTGTTATAGGGTTCATGAGTTGCAGCAATATACTTTGCATTGTGTTTGATTAGAGAGGTCTTTTCTAACAATTTTGGACTTTCCATTTACAGTACTCAGCAGAAATATTTGTGGTGACATTCAAAGTGCTCAGAATGTGGATTCCTTCCTATTTCACTAGGAACTGTGCATTAGACCCCTGTTGAAAGGACCAATCCAAGCAAAATAAAAACCATTTGCATAGAAAACCGATCCACAAAATAGCAATGTTCATTGCATGGACAGCATTATTTCATGATTTTTCACTTTCACAGAAACAATTTTCATATGCTCATTTACTGGCTACAAGTGAATTCTGAGATTTCTCTCCACACCACAGCATGAAACAGATGATCTGCATTTGATCTAAAATGCTCAGCAGGTCTATGTTCTGATACGCCTTTGTCTCTCATCTCATTTTTCCTTAAAATCTCAAACTTCTTTTTGAAATGTGCCCACCTTATGCATATGTTTTCAAGCTTTTATTCTATACCAAAAATACCTGGGAAACAAGATGACAGACAGCATAAGAAAAAAAAGCTATAGTTACTTTTAAAAGTCAGGGTTGGCAGCATATTCTGGAAAATGCCAAAGGGTTTGTGGATAAATTCCATTTGGCAAGTTTAGAGAGAAGAGAATCCAGCTGCTTTCAAATACCAAATGCACCACTAAAAAGTCTCTAAAATTCCCGAAACATCTTAAATCAGCGAAACATACCATCCTCCTACACAAAACAAAAACAACAGCAACAAAAGAACCTCAAAACATTCCTATTTAGACAGACTTCAATGCTACTTGAAGTATGTCTCTTCCAGGCGGTTTGTCAAAGAATACACTTATATGCAACAAAGGGCATAGGGTTGAGGGATTTTATGATGCTTCAGGCTATTGCAAAGCTAGGCAGAAAGATGAAAGCAGGCATGCTGATGAGGGACCTAGGATAAGAAATCAGGCTGAGCCATGTGATGATTGGTATCCTTTGCAGAAGCACCTCAATCCACTTGATTACAGTCGTGCAGTGACTGTATCGTTGAACAGGAGTTACTGGCTTAGTGTTCACTGAAGTCGGTCATGACTTTCTACTGTCTTTAAAAGGTCTTTTAAACAGACACTAAAAGAATAAACCCCTTCTATTTATGCATCCTCTTTCAAATTTAGGTAACCTGTTCAACTTCTTCATGACACACAGGGCACATAAAACGCTTCTATTAAAACTGCAACTTGGAATTACCTAAGAAAGGGACTATCTTCTTCATTGTAATAGGAGAAAATATTCAGAGGACTCTCTGCAGAAATGGCAAGAATACTGTCCTTTTATATCTAAAGAGATTATGTATTTTCAGGCTGATGTTCTTTGTCATTGTTCCTTCAACAGAATATCCAGTGACACAGGTTCCTAGCTCTGCTCCTCACAGCCACAGCCCCATGGCAGGTTATACCCTGCATGATCCAACAAGTCATGGGATTGCACTCCAAAACAGACTTGCAAAAAGGGTTGGCCTTACTGAAGTGTGAACATATATTATTTGATTTTTAAATTGAATGTTTCACAGAAGATTTGAAGTCAGCCACACTAGTCCAAGCGAGGGTGAAGTAGTTTCCAGTAAAGAAAGACAAGCAAGCCACAGGACAACAGTCTGGATGTCCGAAATGCTTGCATAGAGTCCTTATGGAAAGAGTCCTCCTTGTAGGTAACTAATAACCAAAGGTAAGAAGCAAAATGAATAAACATTCTATTGAAAGTTCCTTTCATCTCTCCTTATCTGCTGATAATTCTACAGTATCTGATGTGAGGAGCTTTGAAACTCACATTTCAAGCTGGTAATTTCCAGCTAGTCTTTAAAAAGATAAGTATCAAATCTAAGCAAAAGGAGTTCAGCAACTCTGCAGTATGAAAAACAAACACAAACTTTTCCATTTCTAAACATACACACAAAGAACATTAAAAAGACTTGTGCTGAAGGGCTGGAGATAGAAGGCACATATTTGGCAGGCAACAAGACTAAATAAGAATAAATGGCTCCCCATTTTCCAATTAAAATGGGATTTACTTTGACTGATCTGCTGCAAACTTGTCTTTTTGTCCTTTATCAAGTGCTTTCCCTCAGCTCGAAAGGAAGCAGCTAAGGAACATCATGCTGTGCTTGTGTACAGTTAACTTAGCCAAGCAGTGAAACATTGAAAGAAGAAACAGAACAGCTCTGTCTGGGATATGCAGATTTTTGTTCCATGCTTACACAGTGCTGAACATCCAGTATGGTAAAAGCACCATAGCTTCCAATATCTGTGTATTTATTATATCCTATTAACATGTCACCTCCACAGTCTCTATAAAAAACCCTGAGTGATTTACAAAAACCATGACATCAAAGGAAGTTCTATTTGGTAGTGAATATAGGCACTGGGGTTTCAACACCCAAAGGAATGCCTATGTGTGCCTATGGATAAAGTTGTTTATAATTAGGCAGAGAACCATCTCACTATAGAAAGTCTGTGTAATTTCTTACACATTATCTCAGTCCTATGATTTCACATGTCTGGAGAGCTCCAGCATGGTCTATTAGACATTTCATTTTACACCTCCCTGAACACATCTTTTACCAATAATCTAATTTGCCAATAGTTGCATTGTCAGGAATAAAGCAAATAAACAGGAAACATCTTTCTTTTATCACTTTTCATGTCCAGAGAAGGGCAGTGGAGCTGGGGAAGAGTCTAGAGAATAAGTCCTATGAGGAGTGGCTGAGGCAGCTGGGGTTTTTTAGTCTGAAGAAAAGGAGACTCAAGGGTGACCTTCCTGCTCTCTACAACAGCCTGAAAGGAGATTGCAATGAGGTACAGGTCAGTACCACCTTCAAATGATGGGGTTCATTTTCTTGCATTAGGACAAGGTACCATATAAAAGTTACTTAAAAAATTTAAAACACCACTTGCCATATTCATGAAGGACTAAACTGGAGTTTTACACCTTTTACTTAATATTGTTATATTCCAAGTCTGGTTCTGAAAAGATCTTCTTATAACCATTTATTCTAAGAAGTTTGAGGTACCTGAGAATAAATTTCTTGATCTCCACAAAATCTTAGCTGAAAAAGCAACTCATCTTCTAAAGAAATGTCATTCTTCAGCTAGAAACAGAGGAAGCCATTTCCAAAACCATTCTTCTTATGGCCTTCACTATGCTGGAGAATAAGATTATCATCTGACTGTAACCTTATTCCTGCCAACAAAAATTAGACTGCCCAGATTATGAGTTCATTTAAAGTGAATGAAGGCTTTCAGGAGCTCAGGTTTCCCTCAGTAGCCAGCCCTGCTAAAATGGCATGTTTTCTTTTGGCATATAGTTTCCTAGCAGTAACCAGTACTGGTGAGACACAGAGCTGTGCCAGTGGGTGGAAAAGCAGAAGCCAGTACATAGAACATGAAATATTCTTAATTATTAATTAACACATTTCTGTCTGTGGTAACATTGTTCTCACATTTATGAGGTCCAATCCTGACACATCTGCACTGCAGTCCTGCACCTGACTGCCACAATGTACACATGAAAGAAGAGCAATGACAACAGTGGAGCTTTCAGCTCTAACATTACTCAGGCACATGCAGAACAGAGTCTTGTGCCCTTTCAAACACCATATGACAATAACTACATTCAGCCTGCCTCAAGCTGTCTGGGGCATCCTTCCTCTACATTGCAGGCATACCCATATCAAGGAAAATACAAATCCTTGGGTGTCAGGTTCTCTGGATCATTCACCATACCATCCAGTAGTGGTAATGAAAATGAGAACTTTTATAGAAAAAGCTATTAAAAAATTACAGCAAACTTCTCAGTGATTTTACTTCCCAGGAAAATCCAGTGTAAGTATTTTAGTATAATATCTGATCAACCAACTTTCAATAGAATAACATTTAAAATTAAATCTATGTCATTTGTATTCTACTTGAAAATCTAGTTTTTCCTTCTTCCAAAGAATTTTATTTCCCTTGTTGCCAGAACTTTTGCTTTTGCCTCAAGCTAGTCATAATACCTAATCCTTTACAGTTTTGCATTTTCCTCCTCTGAGGACATTCTTCTGTTAGCTCAGCAAGACCTTTTTCATCATAAATTCTCTTTTTTTGCTTTCTTTTTCCTCACAAGTTCTCTCACTTCTGTGCACATATATACTAGATACAAGCTTGGTTTATATCTCCTCAGTATTACTTTCCTAGGGTTTCTTCAATCCCATCTATCCCATTTCATAAGGAATACATCCATATTGCTTCTCTCCTCATCTCCATGCAGCCATCAACTTTTTTTTTTTGTTCCATCTCTTTTTTTCTTTCAGTCTTTTTCCTCCTCAGCCTTGTATCACCTTCCCCTGCTCCTAATACTATCAAACTGATAAATTGTTTCTCGTGTGTCCACAAGCTGTGGACAGTTGGCCAGTTGGCCAGTACTCATTTCTTCAAAGTTAGCATCTGTTCCAGAAATGGGGTATTTGTAACTCAAATTAAAGCCCAAGAATTGCTGTCTCACAGCTATTTGAGACAGAGAATACATCACTGTGGATACAACCTGCTCTTAGGAGACTTCAGAAATCGGGGATTACAACATTTCATCAGTATTAATCCTGTACTGATATTTAGAACAACTGCAGTTAAAATTTTCCATTCTGATTGACACAACTTGAGTGACTACTAATTCAATTTGTTTCAAAAACCTAACCTCAGTCCTGTGAGGAGTCATTGGCTATGGCAACGTGATAGCAGTCATATCCAGACTCATTTCTAAACAGGTGAGGGAGCAGCAGATGTAAAATCTGGTGGGACTCACTTGGCAGAACAAAATTGAGAGGTCAGTACTCATAAGGAGAAAAACTGCAAAGTCAGCTTCTTTAGATAGAGCTTGCTTAAATATTCCTGGAACAAAAGATATCCATCGGCCCCACAAATTTTCAAGAATTAGAAGGCACTATAAATAAATTGTAACTATTAACACTAATGACAGGCATACATATATTTTCCTCTACCAATGTTTATCCAATCAAACGAGCACAAAAGCACATATTAGAGGGGAAATTATCTCAAGAGCATGAAAGTAGGTTTACAAACTCTGACTTCCCAGACTAGGACAGGTGCAGAGGGCAGAGCCACCATTAGGTGAGAGCTACTGGTCTCAGCTTGGCTGGGGCAAGAGAGGAAAAAGAGATGCTATGAAGCAAAGGCAGAGCAGCTCTTCAGACAACAGTAACCAGTAGAAGAGGCAGCTTTTAAAAGACAGTTTAGGATCTGGCTGTGGTCTTAGCACTTGGTCTTAATGAGCTGGACTGAACTTGCTCCAGCAGAGTTGTGCTTAAAGCTGTTTTTCTGGACAGAGGGCTGCTGTCCTGGTCTAATTGAAATAATTCCACATTCCCTGGCCTCCTGTAATTAACCTGGGTTTGGGGTTTTGCTGTGAAGACCGCTATTAAAAAGCAAGCTGCTTAGTGGTAGCAGTACTGTTTGTATTACAACAACACCTCTAAGATCTAGTCATGGCTCAAGATTCCAGTATCCTGAGGCTGTACTGACAAGGAAGAAAAATAATGGAGTACACACCACAAGATGGAAGCACTGCGTCTTTCTCCAGCTTGGCAGTATGGCTCAGCATTTCAAATTTGTCTCTTTGTGGACACATGATTTCCTGCTGCCCACTGAATACTAGCCTGGGAACCAACCCACAGTGCCAAAATATTACTCATCATATATCCAAACATGAAGCCACTTTGCTCAAGGTAGGGAGAGCAGGGAGAGCAGGTGACTGCTGTAGGTACTCACATGGTTCCCAGCAGAGCAGCACTGAGGCAGCTCACTGTCCCTCATGTACTCATCATTACAATGCCTCCTCTGTAAAGAGGTGGTCTAGGTTTTGCAAGCCCTTATTGACAAGGAACCTTGCCCAAGATGATTAAAAAAACAACAGAAAAAAACCCAAACCTCTGGCAAAGTAGGAACTGAATTTAGATTTTCCTGGTGACTACAGAGCTTAGAGTCTGCTATTCTCTGAATGACCTTTCCTTGCATCACACTAGGTTTGCATACCATATTAAAAGTTTAGATGCAAATGTTTACATTGCAGCACATCCAATTTCTTTCTTTTTAAAAAGAAAGGTATAAGAAAGTGGTATGCTACCAAAAGGTCCTGAATATTACAGGATTTCATAGCTTTAAAGGACTGAAAATTATCTTAAGACTTCTCTATTTTCTTAAGCATATTTCATCTAAAACAAGCACATCATTTCACAAGTAGCAGCTGTATAGTCATATTTGCACTTTTACTGCATTTCCTCCACATTTCTTATACAGCAAGCAAAATTTTATTATCCCATTTGAGGAGAAGCTGAAACCCAAAGAGAACAAATAAAATTTCACATAGTAAGTGATCTCAGCAAGTCTGTCAGTGAACACATCATGAAGAAGAGCTTTAAGCAGTCAGAAAAACATTGCTTGAAAAGCAGAAAGGGAAGCATGGTTTGAAAGCCAGCAAAATTCTCCATGCACAATAATGAGCCCATAACCTGAATTTTCAATGCAGTCTTGTGAGCTGAGACTCTGTGGACAGAGGAATAAGTATTAGGTAAGGGTGGAGGACTAAATGGTAGCAAGTTGAGCCATTGAGGTCTTCATTTAAGGAACTACTTGGTACAAAACAAAGTTTGATTTCAGTCTGAGGCCTCCCAGATTTTGTTTTTCACATTATTGTTCTTCCTACACATAGCTTTTCCAGTCTGCTCAAATAATATTTTCTTTCTCTTACTTTTCAACTCAATGCTCAAACATTTAACTGCTCCTTCTTGTCCAGTTGCATTGGTCTTTGCTTTCTCACATTAGCCCCCACTCACAGCTCCTTGCCCACCATTTTTGTTTGCAGTTTCCAGAAAAGAAACACTATAAACTAAAATTTTGGTGAATCAAGGAAATACCAGTTCTGAATGAAACAGTCTAACACCTTAGAGTCAGACACAGTGAGCCCTGATGTGAATGCTAGCCCTTTCCTTTATCTAACCATTCACCCCAAAAGATAACTATGCTGATCCTATCAGAAAGTACAGTGCTGCAGACATACTGTGGCTGCACGTTTATTGGGAGGCACTTGAAGTTACTTGCACAATCATGCATCATTGGGTTCAAGGTAGAGTTTAAGTGCTGCTTATACCTTTCAGTTCATATCCTGTTATCTTTGCCTGCATACTAAGAAGATTTTACATCTCCAGACCATCCTTTATGTCTAGTAACAGGTTAGCAAAAAAACCTACAAAGCTATAAGAAAAATATTTTACAGATAGATTAATCTTGAATCCTCCACGCAGTAAAACATAATGAAAATATAAGAATATTCATTATTATTCAAAATATTTTAGTATCTATACATTTCAGGTTTCAAATCCAAGCATTTTAAAAATAACTGCTCCTTAAAATTAAGCATATGTTAAGTGTAATCATATTTTTTAAATGTTTTCTGCATTTTAAATACTCCAGTGCTTTTGTAAATGAATCCCTGTGATAACGAACCAAATGCCATGAAAACAAACACTAAGTAGATTATAAAGCAAAATAAGGAGTCACTGCTGAGTTAAGCCATTTCATTGGTGAGCGTTTCAAAACAAATAAAAAAGTGTACTATTTTGTATGTCTAACACTCAGTTTTAAGTAACTCTTCTATGAAACTGCAGATAAGGAGAGCTCACAGAACATGAATTCTCTCATGAATTTATGACCTGTCTCCAGTGCTGTTTCTCTGCTTTAAGACCAAGAGGAACAGGCAGGTTTGCAGACCACACTCAGCTACAGACAAGAGGTAAATAAGCTTAATTAACCAAAAAGAAAGAATTTGTTAAATACCTACATTCTCCTCATTTTCTTGGTTCCAGCTCCTCTGCAGTCTTCAGCCTTGTAAAACTCTCCCATTCTGTGTGACCCCACAAGAGACTCTTGAGTGATTTATTGTGGCAAACATCCTTCTGTTCAGCTTCAGACTGGCTGAAGTGGAAAAAAATTAAACAGAGGGAAAAATTAGAGGAGGCACTGACAGGAGAAACGAAAATCTTCTTAAGAAACAGTGGATCTGGTTAAGGCATTCTGTTTTTTCACCAGAACAGTGAGCTAGTTTAGTGACTATTGACTTTGGCTGTAGGTCACTAGGGTGCTAATGCCAGGCAAGGAAAAAGGAATCTTGTCCCTTGATAGGATTTAAAGGTAATCTTCAGGAGAAAGAGTGAGAACAGCTATTAGCATTTGGGAGTGTCATTGCTAATCCAGTAATAATGCATGAGTGATTTATTAACTGTTTCACTTGCAGAAACAAATGGAAAAAGATTCTGCCAACAATCTGCCATTCTTTGGTGGAGACCACGATGTCTGAATCCCTTTCTTAGAGCAAAGTTGTGGTAAATGCTGAGCCTGTGTGTTTCAAAATGAGGGATTAATTTCATCTTAATGCATAATCCTATATGCTCACAGAGGAGAGAGTGCTGCAGAGAATTTTTTAAAAGCATACAGAACTATATCCAGTATGTTATATACATTTATAGACAAAGAGGAAGAAATATTTCTTTGTGCAATTTTTCTCTTCATCAATAGCAATAGTAGGCCACATGTACAAAGTCAGCTATTACTGTTTCCCCTACTTCTTCCCCTCCACCACCAAATCCCAATTCCATGTGTGACATTGCCACAAAAGCAGCCAAACTGCATGCTGTAGTTTACACATTGTAGGTTTCTCTTCAACAGGACTATGTGGCCTTGAAGAATGCTGGAGCCTCTTAAACAAGAAAACATTATCTGCTCCAAAAGGCTTACAATCCAACCAGTCACCCCACTGAAAGAGCTGCATTAGCAGCTCAGACAAAAATCATTCATTCACAACATTCTGTAATTTTTCATCCTATAGGCACCTATTTGAATGTTGCAATGATATATGCAGGAAAAGAATTGCTGATTTATACAGTGGCCCAAGTACAAGCATTAGAGGCAGAAATTTTCACTGTGAAGGGCCAGAAGTGAAATGTTCAGCTGTCACACACCCAGGTTCTTTACCACAAATAGCATTGAGCCTTTTAAGTTGAATTCATGTCTCACTTTCAGAATTCATCTCTGTTCAGGTATCCTCAATTATATTTATCCCCTGTTATGGCTTTAAGAGAGCACTGCTTTTGAAAGAAAAGCTATTAACATTTGCATTATGTCTTCATGGCAGGAGAACTTCTTTATTTGAGTTGTCAGTTTAATTGTTAATTACTTTATGTACCAGATACCTTATAAAACTAGCCAAGATGCAGGTCGTGATTGAAAAAATTTACATTCAGTATCACAAAAGAAATGAGACTTATTAACTGTCAATAAACAAAATAAAGAAGACAGACTAAAACAGAAAGAGTGAGGGGTGGAACACAGCCTATAAGAAAGGCCAAAATTTCTCTAGGGCCTTACCCTGTTCCATACAGCCAGAGCTCTTTGCCTGTATGAATTATGCAGGAGCTAAAAAACATTGCTGAGCCTTCTACCACAGTAGAAGGTAAAGAATTCAACTTCTGCCTTCGAATTTAACAGAACATGTTAGTAAGATCCAAATGCAACCCACTGCTCTTCACAGAGCAAAACCTCCTCCATTCAGCAGTCCATTTCTTGGATAATGTGAACAGTCACAGTTGCCTTGAAAGTAGGAAGAGCAATAGACCTGAGGCCATCAGCTGCACAAGGTGTGCAGCCAGTGTGACATTATATGAGATCTGAATAGAAACATTGCCTGCAAGCAATGTAAAAAAGCTAAAGATTCAGATCCCCCCAAAACTGGGTTACACTTTTGCTTTAAAATTAATGTCTTAGGATAGACTTGAGTAAGAAGCTGCAGACTGTGTGCAAGAAGAAAAATATTTGCATGCTGCTGCTTTCTCAGCAAGAGCTCTCACTTGCACTGTGGGCAGTTTCACTGCTGATGTAAGAGCCCTGCCTAACTCGGCACCTCACCTTGCTTCGGCTTGTACTGTGTAATATCATATTGTGCTTCATCTTCACAATTAATCTCAATGACTTTTCCAGACAGATTTGGACCTATCCTCTGATAATTTATGAATCCTGAAAGCTGATCTGTGTGTCAGAACATCTACTCAATTCGTGTATTTGCTTACCATGGTTAAGTAGTGGTCTTAAAAAGCAGTATAGAAATAACAAATTGTCTCAAGATGGCCCTATGTCATTAAAAACTAGGATACTGGTATAATGTCAGGAAGTTTTCCCTCCCCTTTTGGTCAACTTCACAAGCGTGCTTTTGTCTAAGGAAGGGAAAGGGCTGCAAATAAATAGCTATACGATATCCTAGCAGAGGGAGGTAGAAGAGCAGGGTGCATTTCAGGTGGAACTAAGGTCTCAAGTCAGTGAGGGAGTCCGGCCTATCACAGTCTAATGACAGGAACCTCACAGGGTAACAGGTTAAGTTAAGTTGAAAAATTATCCTAATAATCTCATTTCCCACAAAGTATATTACCTCCAAACCCAATTAGAATCCCAGTCTATTTTCTTTAGTACAACATTACCTGTCAAGAATTAAAGTGATTTAGTAGGTATTTAACTATTTTGTAGAAATTAACTAAAGTCTAAATTTGATTAAATTTTAAATAAAGAGTTGCTTACTTTTCTTCTCCAGTACAGATAATATCTTTTTCCTTACTTAGCTGGTACATATTCAGTACCAGATTAATTTAAACCACTGAGACCATACCAACTGTGTCTCTCTCTAATATCATAAAAATACAACATTCTTCTTCCCTTCCCCCCCGCCATGTTTATAGAAAATAAAATAGCCTTTTTACTCAATTACCTTTTACTTGAAGTCTCCACACAAATTGTTTATTCAAGGCCTTTAAAGCCTTCAGAGGAGAAAAGTCATAAACATGCCTTAGCTGTAGTGCCTGACATTTGACAGTTCATGCTGACTATTCTTTTAGATCAGTACCAGAGCCTCTGGCAGTGCTACCAATCTCAAACACATAAGACACAAAACATTAAATTAACCAACACAAACACTGTAATGTCTCGACAGCAAGATATTTAAATGTTCTATCCCAGGACTCTGTCATACAGGTACATGGTATGTCATGGACATGGTGATTTTATATTTCTCTATCAGTCCAGTCATAGACTTGGACATGCTATTTCTAACAAAAAAACAAACAAAAAACCCAAACAAACTCCAAAACAAAACAAAAAACCCACAACAACAACAAAAACAAACAAACAAACAAAAAGGTAGAAAAAAAATAGCCTAGTGCATTGCACTGAGTACTGTACCACCCAGGAACTGAAGGTGGGTAATTTGCAATTCACTCTCAGGTCTGAAGGGTTACCCTGACAGGAAGAGAAATTGAAAAGGTTATCTCTCATAAACCTGTCAGTTTCTTCCTTACAGAAAACACTGCATCTTCAGAATTGGACAGTCTTCACACAAAAATCTTAACAACTCTGTAAACATCTGCATGAGGGTTCATCAATTACCCTTCCTTGCCTTCTGGCACCAGTAAAGTTTGGGAAGACCTTATTTCTCTCACTGGAGAGTGACTTTTTTTGAAATAAAAGTCTATATCATCTCTTTGTTCCCCATCTAGAAAGAGAATGAAAGGAACATGGCTAGTTGTTAATCTAATTAATTGCCTTAGCAGACTTTTCTTCCTCCATTTTTAATGCACTTTGCTGAATTTCACTCACTCCCTGAAGTCTTTCATGTTTGTTGTTGCTCAGTGCTTTGAACCTGTAGGACAGAGATATTAGTGACACCTCAGTATGAAGTGATTCCACAGCCAGCCAACCCAGGATGGCTTTTTAAAGCACTGAGTATACTTCATGTCCTAAGGACAAACTTCACTTTTTTTCAAAGGGCAGCTTTGAGTCTGATTGTCACCTCACGTCTGTCCATGTAAGTGAGAAAGGATTTCTTTTAGTACTGAAGAACAATTGAATTGGAGGCTGGATTTAGCCAGATTCACACAAATCACTCTCCACCCTGTCAGGCAGGGCCCTTTTAATCCTGATTCTGTACAGCAGGTAGGCAGCTAGCTCGCATCACCCTGACAGGCAGCAGGGGTTTCTAGGCATAAGAAAAGAGGTGAGGGAAGAAGAGACAGAATTATGCACAGAGAACCCTATCTGCTAGTCAGGAAGGAGAGACAAATCAAACAAAAAAGATCCATGACCCAGAGGAGGTTCTCACATTACCATTTATAGAATGTTACAGCTTTGATCTCTAATCCACGTTCTCTTATTCCTCCTCCTCTTTTTACATCCATGAGCAATTGTTATCCCTTATCTTACTTGGAGCTAGAACTGTGAGTCTGGAGAGACCAGATCTTTGCAAAGTGCTTTATCCTTTCATGGCAGCATTAAAAAGACAGATTTCCATAACTGCATTTTTCTGTGGGAGCAGGATTCCTTTCCTGATGCAGCAGGTATTGCTAGCTGTCCCTCATTATCGAGCACTTGGGGACTCTGGACTGAAAGCAAGTGCAGAGTATCAGTACATACATTTCAAAACCCAAGAGAGCCTCTTCCCTCTTCTTTCATTTTAATGTAACTGATAGAGTTTCCCAGGCTCTTCAAGGATAATCCGAAACCCCTGATAAGTGCTTTTTGCTTTAAAGTCCACAAAAGCAAAAAATAAAATAAAAAAAACCTTAATCAATCAACCAACCAAAAGAAAAGCACCTCACACCTGCAACTGAAATGTCATACAAAAATTAACCCCTTTTTCTATAGGACTTACAGGGCCAAATCCTACTTAATGAGACAACCCAGGCAAACCCTAAGAATCAGTGAGCATGACCTGTGGCATTTTATTCTCTGCAACAAATCAGCTAAAGGTCACGGTTACAAAGATGTGCCTATTTCGTCTGTGATATGGGTGCACAAACAAGCATGGGAGAGAGAAAGGGAAAATGTCAAAAGAAGAAAATTTTCTGAGAGTCAAGACAAAATTCAGGAAAAATAATTGATAGTGAGGAAAGGTTTTGTCTGAAGAGGAGCTAAACAAAGTGTCATTTCAAATAAGAAGTTGTAAGGTATTTGATTTTCCTGCTGATTCCTTAATGTCGTGACTTTGAAAGCAAGAGGAAGGGTATGCAATTGAAAGGGGTCAATGTTTCTTCTCCTGTTACACAGGAGCCATTCAAGGAAGGAGAGGAAGTGAGCTCAAATCTATGCTTCACTGCTCATAGCATTTGCTGACTGGCAGAGATACTGAGTGAAAAGGTTTAGGGGTATGACATCCACTGGCAAGGAGGAAACTCATCATCTGCCTCCCTTGCAGCTGCTGATATTCAGCCAACACACTCCTGCTCTGATGTCAGTGGTCTGAATGAGGGCCATGCTCTAACTGATAGTTTAATCTCAGGAAATCTCTGCTGAATTATTAGCGAGGCTCTGACTCCCACGGCAACTGCGCACTGCTCCTCGAGCACAGAGGAGGTTCGCCAGCTTCCGATTCAGGCAGGAAAGAGTCTGCAGCTATTAAACACTGCTGCAAACTTACTTTCAAGATCTGCTTACATCTGTTCATCACTACCATGAACCCTCACTGAATAGGAGAATATTCTCTAGTCCCTCAAGAGATTAGAGCTGGGCTATGTCAGTAATAATTACTAAGTGAACAAAATACCATCTTGGCACTGAATAAAAATACTCAGAATAAATGAAAATACTGTAACAGCATTTCATCTTCTCCTTTGTTGTTTGGAAAGCTAAAATCTCTTCAGCTTTCAGAGCCTCTTGTGTATATAATAATTTTATATATAACTGGAAGACTTGTTCATGACTCATTTGCCTGTATTACCAAGTGGGTTTTTTAGTCCAAAAGCCAGACATCCATTATGCGGGCTGCTAAATGATTTACACTGATTGAACACGCATGGTATGCAGCTCTTGCAAATTTTATATGCTGGCTGTATGGAGAATGAATGCTTGCTGATTATGCTCCAAATAGCAATGAACCCAATTACCTAAGCCACTAACTCTCAGCAAGGAAACCAGAAATGCAGCTATTGCTTCAGCACCTTAAAGTAGTATTTACTGTTTGGGTCTTAACTACTGTAATTTGAAGTAAACGGGAGATTCACATTAGTGAAGAACACACCCGTTAGTTCAAAATTACCTCTTTTAATAACCTCTTGTTAATTCCTTGTGCTCTAGAACTTGTATTGCAGCCTAAGGCCTTAACTCACACCTAGGAAAACAGACAAGAATCCAGCTACTCTGGGAGTCTGAGTTACTTCTGAGGTGTAGCCACCAAAATAAAAAGCCAGGAAAAAAAGGGTAATTTTCAGAGAGAAACATAAGGACACTTCTTAATCATCTTGTGGTGCAGACATGACATCTGTCATCCAGAGAGCCAGAATGAACTTCGGTATGAGGAACAGGTACTGATGACTGCAGAAGAATCATCAAAAAAAAAAAAAATTGTGGCTGAAAACATGTGGAAATCACCTAGTTGAAATATTTTTCACACAGGGGTAACTCCATGGTAGATATTGAGATCCTGAGCCTTGTCCACTTGAGGTTCAATGGGGATTGAGCGATCACATCTCTGGCCCTGTTTCCAGTGCTCTGCCACCCCCATGGGAAGGATGTTTTTTTCCATGTCATAATGGAACTTCCCTTGTGGCAACATTTCAACGTTGCCCATTATCCCTTCACTGCACACAGCGGGGCACACCAGCTTTGTACCCTGTGACAGAGCAGAGCCCTCACCACAGGCGCCCCGTGCAGAGCAGTGACAGCAGTGGGCCTGAGGAATGGGTGCAAAACCAAAGGGACAGCACCACCAGAGGAAACAGCTGCAGCTCTGCAGATCAGGAGCAGCTACAGATTTAGCCAGGAGCCTCACTTAATAGCTCATATTGCATTTCAGAGCTCTGACGCACATGCAATTGACTGACGTCACCACACAGCCCTGCATCCAACAGGCTGCTGAGTCTGTGCTTCAGGGAAGGACTTAAAGCTAGGGCTGGAATAACAGGAAAATCAGGGGAGGATGAAGAACAAGCTTATTCTTTTAAGTTCACAAAGCACCTGAACAAAGCACCTGTCATATAAAACACTGCTCTTTTTCATGAGCCCAAAAGTCACACAATGTATCACAGAATTAAATGAAAAAGCCAAAAATTACCAATACGACTGAAATCAGATCCCTCTCCTCTTGTTCAACAACCACATTATGAAGACCAATGGTTAAGTGACCTTCCATTTCAATCAATAATGAAATTGCTGTCTATATTCAGTAAGGTTTTAGCTTCTGTTCCAAACTTCTAGGTATATCCACAAGTACAGTCACCACTAAAAACCACCCAGGTGCACACCTCGAGAGACTAAGCACAGACATAATCTCCTAAGTTTAGCAATCTAATTCTAAATTTTTAAAAATACATTTTTTAAAAAAAGAATTTTGATAACTTAGATCTAAAAAATTTCCAAATTTAATAAACAAACAACCAAAAAAAAAATCCCTCTCTAATTAACTCTCTGTTTTGCATCTGTGAATCTTTGGTCTTCCAAAACTCTAAAATTCTCAAGTTGTTTTTATAGATAGTAATGGAAAGGGCTAAACCATACTGTGAAATCTAAGATGGCTGCCTGCACCTATCCGTAGAGTTTGGTAATGGCAAACAGTGCTCGCCACTGAAACAGAAGTTTCCCAGTTAGCAAAAGGTACAGCTCCAACCCCAGAGAATCAGGCAAAGCAGAAGGAAATTAATTATGAAACTCCTCTTTACAAATGCGATTTGAGGGTTCAATTCATATCCCTTTCTCCTGGAAAGAAAGATAAGGTTCTTTGGAGGATCATTCTGGAGACCAGTTTATCTGCCCATTCTCTTTCCTGCCCTACATCTTTCAGACTACTTTGTACAGTGGCTAAAAGGGAGGAGATGAACAGATGGCTGTTTGCACTGATAACTGTGTCTGTTCCTAGTCAGATTAATTGATTACAACCCAGTTAAAGATTAGAGTCTGGTAAAATGATACAGACAGTCCCTCAGTTACTCTTTACTGTCCATATGAAGAAAATAAAATACACTGGTAAGGATGAAAATGGAGTTTCAATAAATGATAGGGATTATGCAAAACACATTGCCATAGAAAGAGTACAGTATTTGCCTTTCCAGGCCACAGTTTTAAAGAGTATAAAACTTACAGGAACGTGAAGGTCAAGTGGAGGTTGAAAGACACAAGATGTTCTTGTGGATCAACGAATCAGAACAGTATCAGTGTCATGATTACTTTTCATTATCCAGGCCTTTGGCATCAAGCTGCTCATGAGACTTAGGGGCTGCACCAGTATCTCATTTCATACCTCTTCTGATTACACTGAGAAGAGATTCCCCTTCAAACAACTGGGAACATGCCAGGAGACGGAAGCATTGTCCTGATACTCACTGAAGAGGAGACTGGGTTAACCTCAGTAATTATAACCCTCAGTGCGCGGCAAGATAACGGCAAAACCCGTGCAATGCAATCAATAAGGAATGAAAGGATGAGAACATAAGTAGGGCTGGCCTGTCCGATTATACAGAAAATAGAACCGGCTCACAAACCTGACTGCACACTCTGAGACTGCAGGATTGATTACCAGTGATTATCGGGGAAGTGTAACAGCTTCTGTAGAGCGCTTGGCACAGAGCTGCAGGGTACTGCACTCTAAAGGAAGCTCTTACCCTGCACCACTGAAAGCACAGCACAAGCACTCGAAACTGGCTAACTGAAAACTCACAAAGATAGTGGGGAAACATTATCAGCTGAGCAAGTTTCTAGTGGGGATCTGCAGGGTTTCATTCTGGGTACACAGCCCATTAAAAAAGTCTTTTTCCTCCCTCTTCTATGAAATAAAACTGTACATAACACACACATTTATACATCTGATGCATACACATGTATGTTTAACATACTGAGACTGACAAAGAACTTAAAGAACTTAATAAGTAAATTCAGTTCAGTAATACATAGCACTCAAGCAAACGCAATACAATAAATGTTAGAATAGCAAGCACAAACCTCGCAGGACAACAGCATATTCTAGAAAAGAAAGAACTTGAAGTTTCAAGACCCTACAGACACATCAGAAGAAGCAAAATGAGTATGCAGCACAGTCCCTGTTTTTGCACTGTGCTGCAGGGCAAGGGAGCAGTGGAAGAAGAGCTTGTTTCTCAGATCTTTGATTAAGAACTTGGGAGGAGGTATAAAGCACCAAAAAGAAAAGGTAAGAACTCAAGAAAATACTTTGCAGGAGAGGCCCATGGAGCTCCAGCTGTTTGGGCTATCAAAAGGAAGACAAAGGAGATAAATCAGTTACTGTATATAAAGCCTTCAAAAGGAGAAAATTAAATTAGAGAGATCTTTAACACAGTAAAGAAAGACACACACCCCAGAAAAACTCTGTAGTTCAAGCCAAGAAAACTAATTTCTGAAATCAGACAGAGGTGTAATCTACAAGGTGATTAACCAAAGAAGCAAGGTACCCAGGGAAAGTTTTTTCATCTTTGCTTGGTGTTTCCAAATCAACACTGGATCTGTTCATGGAGAACAGAAGCTTTAGTCTGACTCTTCAGACTAAGGGAAAAAACCTTGAAATTCTGCCAAAAGCACCAGTTCTCAGCCTGTGGTGCTCACCTGTAGTTTACCTCAGAAGCTGCATGGTCTCGGTCTCGCCCACAGTGCTGAGATCCACGTCTCGTATCAGTCACCAAGAGGCCTCTAAGATTCATCCTCTCCCACCAACAAGTCTCAGGTATCTTTACTTTGCTTTACTCCATGTACCTTTAAGCAGGTTGGTGAGCAGGCACGACCATTTTTTAATGCATGTCGCAAAAGACAAAGTAACGTTTTGAAGCAGATACCTAAACCCCCAGGGAAACGCGCGTCACCACGCGATGAACAGCTCTACCACAGACTTTAAACGGCTCTCAACCCCAGCCTTATCTCTTACTCCGCTGCACTGCCTGTGCCATGCCCTAGGTGTGCCCCACACTCCCTTCCTCTCACGAAAAACCCGGGAATTTACGGGAATTTTCACGGCACGGCCGCCGGCCAGCAGGGAACGGTCCTCGGCCGCGCGCCCGCCGCGAGGCCTNCTCCCCAAAGAGCCGACGACATCCCATTTGCGGGCGTTCGCACCCCGGGAGCAAAGCCCCAAAGCCGCCCGGGGCCAGCTGGAACGGAGCTCAGCTGCAGCACACCGCCACACCCCCTTCGCTAATTAACCCTTGGCCAGGCTCTCCTCTCCCCTTAACGAGCAGGAGGAAAAGCCCCAAACCTCCCAAGTGCTCTGTAGCGAGCTCCATCAATGCCGTCTGCTAGCGGGAAGCGCTGCGCAGTGGCCGCCTCTGTGGCTTTTCGTGACCTTTCTCGTCGCGGAGGCTGCGGCCGCCCAGGGCAGCCGTGCCAGGTGCAGGCTGCAGAGTTTACATTTTGCTGAGCGTAAGGCAGCCAAACCGAGTTTCCCCATCTTTTTCCCTTCTGTCAGAAATTCATTTAGGCGAAATGGTTTTTTTAGTTCTAGCACGCAACCCATTTTTGACAGAAAAGTCAAAGGCAGCCCTTCCTCTGCCCCCAGCTGTGAGAGCTAGGCCTGCAAGTTTGATATATAATTTTTAAAAATGCAATTTTTTTCCAAGAATTGCTGCCAAAGCTTAGTGGTAGGACCACACTGAAGTGAGTGCAACAGAAACATGCAGTAATATCTTCAGATGTCCTTGGATGCATTGCTTCTTTCAACCACTTAACTGATATAATGAGTTAAATGAAAGCATGTGTGGGGTTTTTTTACATTACAGAGCTGCTGCTTACAGTAGGTGAACTAACTCAGTGTTTAATGTAATGTGCCAACCTCTTGACTCTCAACATCTGAAGGAACTAAGCTGTAAAATCTAATAATGACTAACCTGCGGGCTTCAAACTTGGTCTGAATTGGCTCCTGTGCTCTGTCTTTTCCACCCAAAAAGCACACCCCTTGCTCAATCTCCTCCTGGAGTATCCTAAGTTCACATGCTGCTTCCCCACCTGCATCACCAGCAAGCCAAACCTTCCTTCCTCCTCTTATTTCTCCCTGCCGCTATATACTTCCATCATCTCATGCTACAATATCACTTTGGCATAGTTTTGCTTATGTCTTGTTTTGATAGCAATGAACTGATCATTATTCACAGGGAAGACAGCATCTCATTGTTTCACAGTTGCTTTGTTTTGTATAGCCTGTAATTTTTATTACAGGGGTTTTTTGCCTCTTGCAGTGATCTGATAATCTAATTGCATCGTTTTCCTCAGGCATTCTCAAAGCCTTTGGCTTTTTAGGATACTCTTTCTAAATCCTGAAAATAGCCTTTTTCTTAGCATTTCTGTTTAATACTTGCCTTTTGAACTCTACAAGTATCTTCCTTCTGAGGAAGGAAATGCAATTACATGCTCCAGAACAGCCTGCCTTCATCTATTTGAAGGGAAACCGCCTGCAGTATCTAAGAAGTATTTTTTGAAAGTTATTTTTCCATTGGCTTACTGTGTCAATGACCCAAAAAACAACTGGCAAAGGAGCTGTTTATCAGGTCTCTCCCTTGCAAATTGCTTTAATGGGCACACATACCTTGTACCCACATGAAACCTTGCTTGGTGGGCTGTGTGGGTGGACCTGAGCCTCGATTCCTGCAAATACTTGAGGGCACAACCTAGTCACATCCTTACAGTTAAATGTTGTACTAGGACATACTTGGGATAAGTGTACATTTCAGATGATTTTTGGTCTCAGTTTTACACCTCTTAAAAAGTATTGCCCACCTTGTCATCTCTTGTTTGTTCTGTACTTGCCACTTCAGTGTTGCAGTCTGATAGAAGGTCTCCTGGATACTCTCTCAGTACACATTAGGCAAGAGCAAGTAATAAATTGAGTCATGGAAACCTCATTGGTAGGGTGTCTCTGGAGGCAGAACAAATGTCCTACATGCATAAGAGAAGGGTTCAAAAAGGTGGTTTTTAATTATAACTACTTTAGGGAAAACAAAGATGTGTTTGGGTTTTATACATGTCTGACTCTCAGAACTGCTAAGCATGTGTAATATCCCCACCATGCAGAGGAAGCTGAGACTCCTACCTATCTGCAAGCCCATGTGCAAGAGTAGTAGCACTGCATTCCAGCACTGCACTTGTTATTCCTAGCACTGCTTTAGAGATGGAGATTGGGACCTTGATTTCACTTAGTACATGACTGACAGTGCCACTTGAACATCAAAATCCTCCATCCCCATGCTTTTAAGGAATGAGGAGCCAGAGCCTGTCAGGTGGATTAGCCATATGTCAACTCCCCAGTGCACTACAGCAGAGCCATCATTAATCTGTAAAACTTGATCTTAAGCCAAAGGGAACAATTATATAACCTAGATATCTGAAAGGCGAATAGTACAAAAACAAACAAGAAAGAACAATCATCCTTGCTTACACATTTGTACATTTTACTACAACTATTAGGCAATCAAGACTGTAATATAATTGGCTTTTTTTAAATTACAAAAATGATGGAAGGGTTGCAGTAATTAAAAGGTGCAGGCAACACGTTGAAAGGTGATAAATTACATAAAGGCAAAGTGCCGATGAAGCAAAATCTTTACAAGTATTTATTTGCTTCTCCACAATTTAGATAATTTGTGTATTTGCTGTTTGTCTGTTCCTGATTGCCATTATCAATCCAGTGTGAAATTGGTTAGAGGGCCAGAGAGCTGTCACAAGAACTTGAGTTACCAGAGTGGAAGATACTTTAAAAATTGGTGTCGAGTCCCAGAAAAGCTGCAGGAATGAAGCTCTTCACCAAGATAGATTGCATGGGCAATCAGGCACATGCCTGAATTGTCATGAACATCCAAAGCAAACTTTGTAAAACTGACAACAGAAGATAAAGGTCCACTAGCATTATTCCTCCCACATGGTTAAAGGAGACAAACGTGCAATTAATTCAGCTTATTTATTAGGACAGTGCCTAGGGCCCCTCAAGGTGGGGCCTTATTATGTTAGGCACATAAAAGCAGAACAAGTCTCTGCCCCAGAAAGACTTATACAAGTATATCTCCTTGTACAAGGCAGGAGAGAGAAGGATAAAGTATAAGCTGAATGAACTAGCTGTCAAATGGATGTTAAGATATTACTCTAAAGCACACTGAAAATTCTTCCAGAAGGAAAGCATTTACCTAGGTAGTTTGAAAGGCCAGTCTTTCCATACTGCCCCAAAGCCATCCTCCAGAGATCTGCTACAGAGCTAGTAGCCACAGTCAAATCCTACAGGAAGGTCTCAGGTCTGTCGTAAATTCTAAGGACCTGCCTGATCCTCAGGGCTGATTTCCCACAGAATTATTCTCGGGAAGCTAATGCCCCCCTGTTTGACTGTATTAGCCTGTTCAGATCTGGAGGTAAAATGGCTGTCAGGCTTTCTTGCCAACTTTGACACTAGCAGGAAGCATGGAAGCCAAGGGATTGCTGGCCTCCAACTCGTAAAGCCTGTGGCCTGCAAGCTGCTGGCTGAGCAGCACGAGGCATGCTTCGCTTCCCAGTACTTCTCCCTCCTTTCCCATCCATTGCTACTCTTTTAGATCGTGAGCTCATACATAGAGAAGCTGTTTTCTTATTCCATCTATGAATGGCAGAGCCCTGAGCTCAGCTGGGCCTCTAGGCACCAGGTTAATATATATAATAATAGCGTGGTACAAAAAAACAAAGGCATAACAGTTTCATGACGGAACGCATCTCAGATGAGTTAATGCGCACAAAGCACTTTGAAGTTGAAAGGTTCTGCAGCGTGTAAAAGCTGAGCGTTGCTTTCACATGGATTTGTTGATCTTGAGGACTCAGGATGCCGCTCCAAACATGCCTCTACTCAGTGAAGTGCAGAGGGCGAATCCCTGCTATTCACTCCCATCTCCAAATGGAGTAGTATGTCCAAGAAATTCCTATTTGAGGATGTCATTAAGAAAACCCATGTCATTATAAGCAAATATCTTTAGTTTTAGCACCTCTCTATATTAAAAACAAGCATCCCTGGGGAAAAATGCAAATGGGCTTTTCACAATCCTGCTGATTTTGGCATTACCCCTTCTCCGTTGCTTTGAGTCACTCTCACTTTCTGGTTCTCCTACATTAAGTTGCCATGGGAAATACAAAAAGAAGAAGTGTTACAACCTGCCAACAGATTGACATGAATCTTATTCATTCTGGCTCCTGCAGCTGAATTGACTTTCCAAGGCTCACTGAAGCCTAGCCGATCCTTGGCCAGGAATAAATGGCATTTTGTGACTCCATATCCAGGCTTGTTTGGCCAAGCTCTCTCTGGGGCTGGAGCTGAGACCCAGCCCAAACATTCCCCAACAGATTCGAGACCCACACTGCTACTTTGGATCATGCTTGCTATAGTTGCTGTCATACCTCACCACTCCTTTTAGAATATTATATACTGCATTTCAGGGAGCAGTTTAGCTCAGGATAGAGGACCTGTCTCATGAAGTGGCATGCAGGCACACCCAGTGGTGGTCCCAGAGCTCATCTTCTGACTGAGACAAGATGCACTAACTTAGCAAAAGATCCTCTAAAGAAAGCAGATGAGTGAAAGGAAAACAAGGGACTACATAGAATAGCTTTGAGCCTAATTTTGGTGGTTCTGCATCATTTCAACTCTTCTGCCCCTTTTGTGTATGTATTACGATAGAGATCCACAGTGATATGCATGCTCATGCATGCATCTACCCGAAGGGAGAAGAGCTGTAATTAAATACTCCTGACGGACACCCACTGTCCCCACGGGCCGTGTCCCCTCCCACGGCCACTGCCGTCCTGCCGAAGCCGGTGCCACTAGATGGAGCTGAGCAACAAAATTCCTCCCAGGCCATGTGCACGGCTGCAGCATCAGCTACGTTGCCTAAGTCGCAAGTTGCAACTTGTTTCTTGCTTACTGGGCGCTAATGTTGTTTCCCTGGACAGTTAATACAGGGACAAGCTGTGGCGAATTGTCATTAAGAGATTGCAAAACCATACTCCCCAACCTCGCTGATTCACCCTTAGCAGAGGATGATGTCAGTCTGGGTAGATTTGGCAGCCAAAAAAATGAGTTTGGGAAAGGAAAGGAGGGGCTTCTGCACGGCCCACAGTTTATGGGGTAGCTTATTTTGGTTATCTAGGAAACAGGGAGTTTGGTAGCCTCTGCCCATGTAGTGAAAACCCTTCTGCTCATCAACAGCCTCCCGAAAGCCTGGAAGACTAGAGGAAAGCATCTCTGCTTTCCCTGTGCTTGCTTTTCCAGCCTTTTAGATGATCTAGGTGCAGAAAACTGGACACAAAACTGCCTGTCATCCTTGGGGAGGGGTTTTGCAGGAAAAACAATTGTAAAATAAAACCTCATCGTCATGGTCTGGACAGAGCAAAAATTTCAGGGAAACAATCAACATGCAGACACACCTGGTAGCAAAGCACCTGTCATGCCCATCCTGCATGGGGAGTGGTGCTGAGAGGCTGAAAATTGGCTCAGTGGAAACACGACGCCCTGGGACAGCCCACTTGAGAGAAGTGGCACTGCCAGACCTTGTTTACACAGGGCATTAGCTGTGCTCTGTCTCCATCTCTTTGGAGGCAGGCAGGCTTAAGTCTGTCCTGCTCCCCACAGTGGCAGGGTTTTCCCACTGTAAAGATGTTAAAAACATCCCATTTATTTTGTAAACTACTTTACTTATAAATGCTTCCATAACTAAACAAGCGTGGTGGTGTGAAATCTGCTTTGTTAATTTTTTAAGATGTTATAAACAGAGGAGATAAACTAATGTGGAAACAAAAGGAGAGAAAGGTAAAAATAAAACATATTAGCAAATCAGGTAATTGCAACAACTAAAAAAATTTTAGGATGCAGATCGCCAGGCTAAATTTTCATTTTATCTGTTGACAAATATAAAATGGACTGTAGTGAGCTAGGAGCAGAATGCAAACACAACCACAGCTTGTAACATTAAACATTATTTAGGTTATATATTAAAATCAGAATAGGCATAAGCTAAATCTGCATTACAGTGGGCCCAATATAAACCAGAGAAACCAATGTGAAAACAGAACGAAATCTTAGAACTTAGCAATGCATTTATACAAATTACATGATTATGTGAGAAAAAAGAAATTAGTAAACCATGGGATGAATCTGCAAATACAGTGTTTCTGTCCAAGCCTAAATGTATTATCCAAAATAAATCTATTTTTGTATTTACCTTAGCAAGTGGATCTATCTACAAAGATAGAGTATATCATCTCTTATTTTCTTTATTCCACATGTGTGCCATATTATGATAACTTCAGTTTACTATTACTCTAAAATGAATGCTTTCTGCATCCCAGCTCTTGAAGCGGCAAATGTCTGCAGGCAGACACCACTGAGATGTTTTAGCAGTACATTGTGCAGAGCAGGTCATACAGTAGTAGGTTTCTGTAGTGGTAGCCCAGTGGCTAACCAGTCGTATGACCACTTTTTCAAGCCAACAATGCTAAGGTGCTTCGCAGTCAAGGTGTGTTAAAGCCTTCAGGAAAGGGTGTGGAACACTCACAAAAGTGTGTCCGTGGCCAAGGTGTTCCCAGGAACGTGGGGTGAGTCACCAATGTCACATTGCTTTGTTGCCTGTGACAGGTGACATTTGGTAGCTGCATTATTACTGAACAGAAGTATGAATGAACCTTGCTGCATGCAGGCACTGAAGTGTGATGTGACCACCTGATGCTTTTCAGAAAGCCTCAAGGAGCGCACAGGACTGAAGCTGTAGGATCATAGCCTGATAGAAAAAAATGGGCCCTCTGTGCCTGGTGAGCAGCTATGAGGAGATTAATTAATAAATTTGAAGAGTCTAGCCATATATTACCCCACTGTAATGAACAGAAATAGCTTTTTAATAATTTCTAAGCTAATTTGATAGTTAATTTCAGAAAGCGAATCAGTATCTGCTGTAGTTGAAATTTGATGTTGGGAAGCTCTAAAATAAAACTCTTTTTTTCCCACCATATTGGGCTTTAGGCAAACTTAGATGGCATCCTTAGCCAAGGGTAATTCATCCTTTGACTTCAAGTGTGCTACTTGACAGGCAAATGGGAGCTCTGGTGTGTCACTGTCACATTAAAGCCTCCTTGGCTGTACAGAGGTGCTCTGTTTCCCAGGTGCCACATTGCACCATTCCCTGTGCCACCAAGGAGGCTTGCCTCCAGACCTGCCAAGCTCAGCAGCCACCCAGCACGCTTGCACACCAGCCTCCTGTCAGGACCTTCAGTTCTGCTGCAGCACCTTTTGGAGAGGGAAAACTCAGGTACCTTCATGCAAGCCCAGCCCGTCACACCTGTGGTGCTGGAGGAGCCGGACACAGATGGCCCTGAGCCCCACACACCCTGGCTAGGTAGCCCTGGTGACTCTGCAAGAGCAGGCAGGTCCAAAGGCTAAGCATGCCAAAGCCTGCCCCAAGCACAGATGTGGCCTGAGGGGGTTTGAAAGATTTGCCTCTGCCCTGTAAGAAAGATGTGGTCACCTTGCACTTTTGGGGGTCCTTTCTGGCTCCTGCACTCCCCAGTTTTATGGGGCCTTGGAGCAGTCAGCACATGGAACCTCACTGCCCAAAAGCCCAGTTCAACCATGGCATATGGTGCATATGGAGAAGATCCTCACAGGCACAAGGGGATGGTGGCAGCATGGCACTGACCCAGAAGCAGAGCCATGTGAGTGTCCCATCAGAGGATCCCCAGCTCCTGACCCCTCAAACCTGATGTTTTCTCCTGCACATCCAGGCTGCCGAAGTGACAATGAGCACTTTCAGCCACTGCTGGCCTGCTTGCTTTGCAGTGCCATGGACCCCATGCCTATTGACATAAATCTGAGCTGAACATAGCCTCAGGCTTCAAGTCACATTAATCCTACTACAGTGTGGTGCAGTCAAGTAGCTTAGTGCAGGAAATGGAAGAAGATGGAAAGAGAAATAAAAAGGGAGCAGGGAGGATTGTCACCTGTGCTAGGGACATGGCAAGAGACCAGTTGGAGGGTTTCTGACAGACTTTCAGATCACCTTTCATTTCAAGGGCAATCCTGTCCATGAGCGGCAACACCTTAAAAAAGACACTGCATAAAAAAAGCATGAATTAGTTTTGCTGTCTATGGGATCTTGCATCCCTGATGGAGAATGAAAAGGTAGCTGGTGAATCACAGCATGCAGGGAGAGGCACAAGGGGACCTGGTGTCTCTGTTTCTACCCAGAGCCCCTCAAAGCTCAGCTGAGTACAGGGCTTACTGATAGAGTAAGATGAATGGAAGGTACTTTTTTCTCTGAAAGGCAGTGATTTGTGCTGGGAGCAGGAGGAATAGGGCATCTTTCAGCTGGGGGAAGACTGTTAACACTACCAAATCCCTGTCATATGGCCACAGTTCACAGGACCTTCCAGTTACTTACGGAATTGGGCAAATAGCTCTTCCTTGCTAATGAACAGGCTGAACTTGCCCACTAGCTGACGTGAGGAGAAATAAGACTAATAAATTCCTTGTCCTCTGACAGGTTTACACTGGTCCAAGATGATGACTGGCCTCAGGTGACATCTCTTGAGTCCACACACTGATAGGGATAATCGAGGCACAGTGACCCTATAACCACTGCCTATACACAGGCAGCTAGGACAGGGAGATGTAACAGCAACCTCTGCCTCATGGTAGTCACTGGCCAAAACCGTGAGCCCAGCCAGGCACAGAGGTAGCTGTGCTGCTAATTCAGACTGCTGCCATGCCAGTCCTCTTAGATACCAGAGTTCAACTGGGAAAATCACTGCTCCCTGGATGGGAGACAAGAAAATTTGGCTAAAAACTGATGGCACATGAGAAGATTCACCAGGATGAAATGGCAAAGCTTTGCTTTGACTCTGCTGCTGAGCTTACAGGTGACACTGAGGAGAGCTGAACAATCTGGAGACAGAATGGGTTTTTAGGTCTGCCAGAAACAACAGTTTTTGTCTCAGTCTTTCTGTTTGTCTGCCACACTCCAAAATCAATTCTTCAGCCAGATAACATCCAGCCAGGAAGGATGCGAGGTGAGGTGTCTTTTCTCTGCCTGTATATTACCATTGACACGGTTCACCACAGGTTTAACACCAAACATGGTGTTGTTTTTAACTCCCTGCCTCTTCTACTCTGCTTTGTAATCCCCACAACTGGTTCCTGCACTTACCAAGGAGTTGTGTGTCCTCCTAGGACAGGCAAGAGATTAGTTTTAAGTACAGCATCTGTTAGTTACTGTTTACAGTGAAAGCTTCAGCTTTGACCTGAGACCAATGCAATGGCTCTGAGTGTTGGAGAATGTTGAATTAACATAAATCTCTCTGTCATTTCCTTGTGTTCATCTCCTGTACGTGCAGGCTCCAGGCCACAAGCTCCAGTGAAGCCTTCAGAGACAGACAGCAAAAGGAGACATGAAAGACACACACACCCAGTTATACCAAGCTGGTAAAATTAAAGCTGGTTAGAGCAGTGTGAGATGCCCTGCAGGTAGCAGGATGGTGTCTTTTTCCTAGGACCCTTTTTCTGGGTAACAATGAAAGGACAACAGCTGTCAGGGAGGCCTCTTGCTGCCCCCTGCCTTCACATGTAAAAGCCTTATTTGCTTTGCCAAAATAAATCTGGCACCTCTCAACAGCAGAAATACTTATGCCTACAAGTGGCCTGCCTGGCCTCTCACAAGGTATCCCTCGTGGTCCGAAGACTCCAAATCAAGATCAGAGAGGGGCTGTGGTAGATGCTGAAAAGCAAAACACTGGTGCAGGAAGTCCCACACCCAGCCACAATTTCCGTGCTGGTGTGGAACAGGACAGGGGTATCAATAACTGGCTGCAGGTATGGTCACGGCTAATGGCAACTCAATCAGGCTGGAAAGCATGTTCCAGGAACAATTTGATCCTTCGAAATCACTCATAAAGAAAACCAAACAAACCCTTGTACAAATAAAGCCAGTTAGCTTTAAAGCTATCCCTGCCAGCTGTCGGTGTCCCTCATGGGCTGACGCAGACTGTCACAGCCTTTGTGGCCCCATTCTGTGTGGTCAGGGTGGCACAGACTCCTCCAAGCAGTCAGAAGGGCTGTGAGAGCAGGGCAGGTGACACTGCAGAGCTGCCCCATCCTCTGCC
Organism: Notiomystis cincta; assembly: GCA_013398075.1. NCBI lineage: Eukaryota > Metazoa > Chordata > Aves > Passeriformes > Notiomystidae > Notiomystis > Notiomystis cincta. The sequence continues at coordinate 104,090 of VZRX01000254.1, forward strand.
CCAGAGCACATGCCTGCTGGTACCTCACAGAAGGCTCCTTACGCCTTCAGTAACTCTGCCCCCGCCAAAAATTGGGTGGAGGGAGCCTAACCCCACACAGCTGCAAGGCGGTTACAATGGGAACGCAAATTAAAGCCACCCATTTATGTAAACTACCTCAAAGTACTGAATACAAAAGCAGATGCAGAGAAACAGAATTGCAATACCAGTTTCAGGCAGGATCCACTGAAGCACAAGATGAATTACATACATATAGGATTTCAAAGGCGATCATTAGGACAAACTGAGTTCTGCCCATGTCTTAACGACCTGCATAGATTAGCCTCTCCTGCCTCACTACCTTGTGCTATCTGGCTGAGGATTGACACCACAGAGATTTTCACCGTCACTTCAGGCCTTAAAGCAGAGCTTCAGCTTTGGGGGGCAGAGGGAAATGGTGTCTTGCTGCATCCCAAGGAGCTCCCACCACCTTGATGGCTGTGACTTGTTTGCAGAGACAATCTTTGGGGCCAGTCTCAAAGTAGGAAACAGGCAAAGTGAAAGGAGACAGGGCCTAGCTGAGTGCACTTGGGGTGGGCAAGAAAGGACAAGGGGAAAGTATCTGAAATGAAACTTTCTCTGGTGTTTCTCAAGCATCAGTAGAGGGAAGTGAGAGAAAAGAGAACAAACAAAGGAAAGAAACGTGAAGGAAGAAGTATGATAATAACTGGAAGGAGAGTTTACACAAAACCAAAAGAAACCATTCAACAGATGCATGAAGGGCATAAGAGATGCCGCTGCACCTTGAAGATCCTTCCTTACAACAGCTTCTCCCAGTTCTGTGAAAGAAGTGCCTGTTGTCCAGTGGGGAAAAGCTGAGCATGGCTCCTCACAGCCTGCGCAGGGTTTCCCTGCAGGGCACACTGCCCATCCCTGTGCCGAGCAGCTCTGCCCTTCCGGAGCACAGGTAAATAATCCCACGCGCGCACGCCTTGGGGCGAGTACATTTTTCCTGGGTGAATACAGTTTTTCCAAGTGATTAAGATAGGATAACCAGGAGTAAGAGACCAGATTATACAGCAGAGCTCACGAATTTCCATGGAAGGCCAGGAATGCTGTGCCACAGGTAAGCACTGCTGTCACCTCTGTTGTTTTTCAAGACCAGTTTCCAGAGGTAACTTTTGGTTTGTGATAAACAGCCATGGAGTCACTCCAGATTTATTCTCTGTAGATTACATGCGTTGACTGTCCCCTTATCAGGGTGGTTGGTGTCCTTATGATCCCAAGCCTGTAGCCCCTGAAGGAACCCTCCTGTAACCACAGCAAACACCTCATCAGGTTTCCTATGTCCTGCATGCAGCACAGAGGGTCTTAGATGAGCCCACCCCAAAACTACGACTCCTTGCAAAGCAGCAGAGACCTTTGGGTAGGGCAGAACTAGGGCCAATGTCAGCATCACTTAACCCAAGCAGGCAAGTTCAGATGAGGCAACCTGACAAAATCTGTGTTTTACCTCTCTATGCCAAGAAAAAAGCGCAGCTGTTTGGGTTCCCATGGCATTTATTTTATACCCTTTTATCCTAAGCTCTGTGTTCTTTCATGTAATAAGCAAATCACAAGTCTTGCTTTACATATCTTTGCACATGAAATCTCTTTCCAATTCTTCTTATGCTTGTCTGAAAAGTGCCTAGCAAACTGCTGCATTAAACAAAAATTAAATCAAGATTGGGGCTCCTGTACCCAGAGCCCTGAGGATGTATAGAGCTTTCTTTGTGCAGCTTCTATTTCTGTCTGATCAAGCTATCTAATTCTCAGAGGTTAAGCTATCTAAACTGACTGGGTACTGAAGCATTTAAAATGTAAACGCACTGAGCTTTAATCACAGTCTGCAGACCACCTCTCTCTCTCCATCTGTATGTATGTGGGAGCTGTTTCCTTGCAATTTTTGACGTTACACCTGCATCTAGTAGCACCCCACATGCCACAATTAAGCAGAGTGTGCTGGAGTGAAGGATGAGGTGTCCAGGTGTATGGAAGCAATGCTAAAGATGCAGCTATGGCAGCTAAGTTGACCCTGACTCTTCTCTGTGTCCTGCTACCCTCACAGCATCTTCTGTGTTGGTACCCACACTGCTGGCTTGTCCTTGGTCAGGAAACACTGCTGCCAGCATGAAAGTCAGGGAGGGGGACAAAGACAAAGACAAAGCTCCCACGGTAATGCACTTCAGACAAGTGAGAGCTGCCAAGCTCTCCTCCCTCCCAGTACCTCACTATGATATTCAAAAGTCCTTTGATTTTTACATTTGAGGAAAATCCTTACAGAGGGAGTATTTCCAGTTTGGCACGGTGTGTGCTGGGAAAAGAAGGCACACTAGAGCTGTTCTGCAGCTTTGGCCCATAGGAGTTATCATGGAAGAGTGCAGTGAGCGTGATGCAACCCTGCAAATCCCAGCACTAGGCAGCCCAGGGACTTCCCAGGCCACGGGCGGCATCTGCAGCAGCAGCTCTAACAGGCCTCCATAGCCTGCTTTCCCATTAATTTGCCTAATTGCTTTTTGAACCAATGTATAGTTTCAGCACCTGAAGCATCCCATGGCAATGAGTTCCACCAATTAATTATGGTTGGGTGAAAAAAGACTTCCTTCTCTATGCCTTAAAAAAATATCTGCCCTATGATTTCATTTAACATCCCTCAGCTCTTGCCTTACGAGCAACTGCTGCCATTCCTCCAAAGTTCATCACGCTGCAGACTTGTCACAGTCTTGAGTCCTTCCTCTTCTAGGCTAAATCTGACTAATTCAGTCTCTTTTCATACAGATAGCATTGTGCATCTCTGATCCTTCCTGTCATACATCTCTCTGCCTTTTCCCATTCAAGTACAGCCTGATTTTCAAGAGTGCCACACACCCACAATCCCGAGGTTGCTCAGTAGTAACTGAAGGCACTGTGCCTTGCCATCCTTTAAAAAATCATATTTGCTGCTGTGGGTTGTGCTCCAAAACTGACTACAGCCATCTCAGCACATGTCCTGGAGGCATTTGGCACTAACCCTGAGTTTGGTGGAGGGGTGGTAGCACCATGCCTGGCTCCCAGGGCTTCTGCAGACAGCTTTAAAGTGGCAGCCACGGCCAGCTCTGGGATTTGCGTCTTGGTGCCTCGGTCACTAAGCCCACAAACAAGAGGTGACTGCCACAACATTTGTATTTGAGATCACAGGGACAATAGAGGTAATATGCTCATTGAGCAATTGTGTTAGCTCAATGAAACATTTATAGGCGCTTGCAATAGAAATATTGCAGATAGGATGAAGAAATGACCTCAGACAGGATCAAATATGCAAAGTTAACTGTAGCTGTGGACTTCTCCCACAAGATAAACAAGTCTAAGGCCTCGAGGGAAATAGCAGGAAAGGGGAATCCCAGCAAGCTATTCTTGTGCCAGGTATTTTTTTGCAGGGCCTTAGTAGGAACTGTCTGGGAGTCCCAGGATGGCCTTGCCTGAGGAAAATGCTGCTGGACACCCACTTCCCTAGCACCCCTCACCCCAAGCACTGCACACCATGGGCAGAGCAGGCTTGAGCCTACTTTGTGTCAGACACAGATGTAGGCACGGGTTTCGAAAGGAGAGGGGGAACGTTTGCAAGAGCCTGACACTTAAGATGACTTCCTCTTGCTCCTGAGATGCAGAGGTGATTCCAGTGTTCAGTCCCCTCCAATACAACCACAAGGAAGAAAGACAAAATGTGGGGCAGAGAAAAAGCTATGATTCAAAGCACTATGTCCACCTCTCTTCGTCTCTTGGGATAACAACCCATCAACCACTTCTCCAGGCACCACAACTCCCAGGGGGCTGCAGTGGGCCAGCTAGGAGATTACCTTTGCCATCTCTTGGCATTTTACTAACTCAGCAATAATCCATCTTTCTTTAAGTACTCTGTTTTTTTTAAACAGCGTTGCTATTTCCTTCAAAACATAACTCTGTTTATTCAAAACAAGCAAGGGCTGTTTTGAATATGCCATGCCAAATGGCAACTGTGTTGCTGCTGGGTGGCGCTTGACAGCCCTGAGCTGCAGGTGACAACTCCTTTTTCCACTCAGTCAAACAGGCAAGGATATGCCCATAATAAACCACCACTTATCTGCTGAGGCAGAGATTTTTTTCTTTGGTTGCCAGCATGGATTCCAATCTGAACCTTCCTTTTTTTTTATCAGAAAGTATTTACAGACATTTCCACCATTCCTTCTCTAAAGTTATTCTGCAAAAGATGAGCGAAAAAATTAAATTGTTGGCTTAGCAGGAGTGAGACAGCTCTTCTTTTAAACAGGGGATTTTGATTGCACCCTGTAACTTCATCTCTTTAGAATATTCACTAGACAGAGTAATTTTCCTGTCTCTGAACAGTGCTAAGCTGTCAGACTCCTTTTCTCTGAGCAAAAGGTAGTACAGCATCTTCTCCCCACACAAGTGCTTTTTTTGGAGAATAAAAAAGAAAAGGAAGAAGAAAAACACCCTCTCTCTTCCCCAGTGGTCACTTCAAGGCAAGAAGAAAACTGTGTCTGATCATGTAAAGCCCCAGCAGGCAGGAATCCCTACTAGCAGATTGCCACCCCAGGAGAGCCAGCCCCACTTGGGAGCATAGTATCAGGGGACTCATTTAGCAGCTAAAATAACCCACCCTGCAAACATTCTTCCATTTAGTTTTAAACAGCAGTGGGGCTGAAATTCAGCCTCAAGCAGGATGGGGGGATGTGGAGGGTGAGGGATTGGGGCAGGGCCCCAGAGCCCTCCCTTGCAACCAGCGCAGACACTGCCCATGTTGTTTAGTTAATTGTGGAAACAATGTCCTCTTTCAGGGGCTGCAGGTGGCTTAGGGCATTGCAGAAAAGGGACATTATGGCTTCTATGATAGCGTGGTTGAAAGGTTTGGAGCCTATGTACAAAAAAGCCTTTGCTGAGGGTATTGCTGCTGCATCACGTATCAATGAAAGCTGCATCTCTGCTGTTATGAATCCAATCACCACAGAAAATGAATGGGAAGCATTAAGAGTAGCAAAATAGTATTTCAAGCTGCAATGAACAGCATCCAATTCATCACTAAATAGCCAGCCTGGGTCATTGAAAGAATAGCTCTGATTGAAAGAAATATGGAAGAGCCTTGAGCAGTCTGCAGGAGCAGATGTGCAAAAGAAGTAACCAAACCTACAGGCACTTCTGAGGTCTCATGTACAGCCTGCTCCGAGCTGGCAGTCTGGCTGGGCGTAGGGTCTGCAGCTCCCCACGTGAACCAGTTTACAGGGCCTTTAACATCACCACTCCCTTGTCTTTGGAAATTAGGAAGAAAACAACCTGTGTGTGCAACAGCATTTTATCCCTGCAGTTTACCTCCAAATGTCACAGTCAGTCTTTCAGAAGCCAAACTGGCATGAAAAATATGAAGGCATTATCAGCATTTTTACAGCTAGGCAAAGTAAGGGCTTGTGGTAAAGCTAGAAGCACAGAAGACTTGGATGTCCCAATTTCCCATCCCTAATCCTGACCCTGCTGCTCCCCTAGCCCCTGTTCATTTCCAGGATGCTGCAGTGATGAGGGCTGCAAAACCCAAAAGCAAGCCCAGCTTTTTCTCCACAAACGCAGCAGGACAGCCCAGCCTCAGGCTGGTGTCAGTGGGTGCCAGGGACCCCTTGCAGGACTGAACATTTTCTTGCCAGCAGCCTCAGCCCAACTTGCTCCCTTTGCCAGGGCTCAGCAGGCCACGTGCTTTTCCTAGGTGAGTGGGATGCACTCGATGCTGGTGAGACCCTGCTGATGGCACCCTGCCCACAGCTACTGCAAACTAAAGGGAGGCCAGAAAGGCCATGTTCTTGGCAGGGAGCTAATAGGGACTTGGACTCTTAGTCCAATGGCTGCTAGTTCCTTAACTGCTGGAATGCCTTGGGGCTGAACCAATGCCAGGACATGTCCCTCTGGTTTTGCTCTGCTTTGGTCTGCATACTGGACTTTTACCCAGAGATTGCTCTGGCTGACCTCTCTGTGGCAGATGCTGTCTTCAAAGAGTGGTGACACAGGCATAGCAAGAGAGCTGATAAGGTTTGAAGGCTCTTTATTTAGGGGAAATCCTCCTGATGATTGCCCAAGGCAAATAAGACTCAGAGGCTTGAATTCCCAGAGGAGGCATTTATGCACCAGATCAAAGCCTGCTCCCCAGCTGTCACCACAGAGGCATCACCTCCAGCCATAACAGGAGGTTATAAAAACAAGGTCTCTCCCTGACACATCCCAGGCTGCTCAAAGAAACCGGCTCCAAAGAGAGAAAGGTGAGAGAGTCCAGGCTGCAAGTGCACTGTGGACTTTGGGTGCAGAGGCAGGCTCCAAGAAATGCTGTGAGGTGGGGGTTCCAGCCCCAGATGTACCAGAGTCATGCGGGAGCTGGGGCAGGGCAGTGCTTGTTGCTTGGCTCTGTCTGTTTCTTGCCTTAACTCCTGTAGGCAAGGCTGCCTCTGTTTGCTTTCACTGGTACACTCTCACATAAGGGAACTTAAATCCAGAGCTCTGGGAGATAGTTTTTAAACCAATGGGAGCATAGGGTCCTGCTGCTGGCAGGGTGATTTCTCTCAGCTGGAGGCTTTCCAAAAAGCCTTGCCACTGCTGACACGTCATAAGGAGCCTGACTGCAAGTGGGCACAGGCTACACCAGCCCGCTTGTTGTAACAGACACAGGATTGTCTTGCAGGGCACTGTATGTTCTCATGACGGTGGCTGCCTGTTGGGGATGGGCTGCCGGTGCTGCTGGCACAAATCATGCCAAGCTGGTGTCAGGAACAGCTGGCAGCCCTGTGGAAAAACTTGCCTAGTGCAGAAAAGGCCGAGGAGTTGTGTTAGTTGACATTGCTTTAATAATTTATATCGCATTTTATAGCTGTTGAAGTTACAACTCCTTCAAGGTACTTCGACATGAAAGACAGCAAGGTCCCTGCCTTGGAGACCTTACAGTCTAGTACAGACAGGTAAACATAACAAGTAGAAACATTAAACTTTAGGTAGGGAGTGGGGACAGGTTGAGAGAGTATGTACAGAAATTATCTTTGGCACATCAAAGAGCTGGAAGAAGTCCATCAGAGGAACCTTTAGGCTATTTATGTATTTCAGGTAGCAAGATAAAATCATGAATAATGAGTTCCTGCAACCTTTTTGCAGAACCAGGACTGGAGCAAGGCTTACAGAGACAATTCCCTGCAAATGTGTGGCCTATGGAAAGGGAATGCTGAATCCTCCCCAGATTTTTTTTACATTGCTGTCTTTTCACCAGTAACAAGAAAAGAAGTAACAGGCAACACAAGCACACCGGCATCCTTCTAGGTTCTACATGTTGGTCCCTGTCTGTGGCTATATGGTCACATTATTTATTAGCCCAGCAACATCCTTAGCATCTTTTCCTTTTTTTCATTCTTTTCACCACAACCTGCCTTTGCTGAATCCAAGCTACCTACCTGCCCAAAACACCCTATTTTGAAGCCGAAGTTTGCACTCTTTAACCCTGCCCTCCCTCACCATGCCTGATCCATGCTGCCTTCACTGAATCATTGCTAAAAGAAGGAAGTTGCACATCAAAGAGTGGAACAACTGACCCAGCTTCAACAGGGCTCGCTGTCGCCTCAGCTCCTGCAGCCGGACAGTCAACCAGTGCCTGCCTGCACAGCTGCTCTGGATGGGGCAAAGGACTCAGACCCTTCCCTTACAGGCTTTCAAAATTCCAAAACATTGCAGAAACGAGAATTTCCTGGGCAGAACACAAAGGCAGATAACCCACTTGTGCTACACTGTCAGGCAGTGGGAGAGTCAGGCCTCCAAGCACCAGAGACAGCTTGGGCACAGACCAGGAGGTTTTTCTAGATTTGTTCTTATTTGTGAAGGCTCCCTTGAGCAGACATCAGGCATGAGCTCCTTCCATTTCCATTCAGAAATGTATCACCCTAAACCCGACAAACACATGTAGCAGCACTGTAGCTGTTCCACTGCCAAACAGATCCAGCCAAGACGTTTAATCAAATCAGAGAGGAAATCTGTGGGTCCAGAGCTGGAGACCCTTTTCACCAGGCTGATGCAGGTCTGCCAGGTAAAGCCCCTTGGCCATGGTGTGGAGTGCAGGAACAGAAAAAAAGCAGCTCCTGCCCACCCTGCATCTCCCAGCTCCTGTGCTGCCTCTCTCTCCCCACCACCCCAGCACCACAGCAAAGAGCTGAGTGAAAAAAATGTTAATTTTTTTTAAAAAAGTGTTAAAAGAAAAGTGTTTTTAAAAAGTGTTAATCAATTGAAAAGCAACCTCATGAAAACCATTATTTCTCAGACAGATAATTCTGCAATCCAGATCATCCCATAACAGCTCCTGTGAGCATCTTGTCAGGCTCCATTCTTAATTAGTTCCTGAGTAACTGAGTTAGGACTCTTCTACTTGGTGGCAAATAATTGGAAGACAGTGCCACTGTTTGTTTCTGTTTGTTTGGGTTTGTTTTTTTTTCTCTTGACCAGTTTATTGGTTGCTATCTCACTTGTGGTTGCTGTGAGTCCAGGAGCTTGGTGGCATTACGGTATTTTTGGCTGGAGAAGCTCTTCCCAGATAAGTCTGCTTCCCCACAGCCTGACCTCAGGGCACACAGACAGATGTAGGCAGAGCCATGCAACCCAGCAGAACCCAGCCACGATAAGGCTGGGGTGGTGAAGGGGCGTTTGCCTTTGCATGGCTGGGGGCACACAGCTGCCTTGAGAGGCTGCCTCTGCCTTAGCCACCCGATCAACTCTGAGATAACTGTCAAATTTCTCTTTCCCTCCCTTCTTCACTTGTGCTCCCTTCAGTCACAACTGCCAGAGAGCTGCTCTCCTGAATCAGCCAGATGGGACCTCCCTGTCCTGGCAGCTCTCCTGACACCTCTCCCGACCATGGTACCACCCACCAGTTACATAAGCCGGGATACACCTCCCTCCCTGTCCCTTCCCCTCACCTACAGCAAACATCCCCTTGTTTCCCTTCTGTTTTGATGACTTGCCGAACTGCTGTGGCAAAGCAGAGGCAGATCTCCAACACCTCCTCCTCAGGCATGTGGAAAACAGAGACAGCAGAAGGGGCAAGGCACAGCCTCCTCAGCCTCTGCGAGCAGCTGCTGCTGTCTACAGAGGACATACAGATTACCAGACACAAAGTGCTCCACAGTATATCTCACAAGGAGTTACAAAAGGCTTTAAGTAACCAAGTGTTCTCTTTCCCGATTATTTGGCAGTAGACACTATAAATCCATGGTACACTGTAGACTGCAGCTCTGAGGATGGGGTCATCTGCTTGGCCTGCTGGGCATTGAGCCCAGTAGTTTACGCACAGCCATCCCCATCCCTTCCAGGCTCCTTTGCTGATTAAAAAAAGAATTAAAAAGCACCATATAAGTGAGAGGAATCACCAGTCTCTTGAAGGCAAAGTAAACAATCAGAGAGAAAAAAAGTTTCTAAGTGGGTTGGCCAAGAGAAAAGGATGTTTGTTGCACAAATAAAGTGAGTGGGAGCAAGACTTTCTAGCCTGACTACTGAAGGGATCTGTAAATCAAGACTGGAGCTCCTAGCCACCTATATGAATCAATCAAAGCACTCAATGAATCATTTATTTTCAACATAGGCAATCAGAAACAATGGTTTGATGTTCAATTGATTTCTCATTTGTCTTGCTCCCCTGAGTAATGTTGAACAACTCACCTCTTACATGGTGCATGCCTCAACCTGACTGCTCCTGGAGCACCTTCTTCTTCAAGGAATCACACTGGGCACCTCCTCCTACCTGCTGACATTTCGTACCTCTTGGTCACTGCCTGCTGATGCTTTTGTCTCTGCTTGTATCACTCATCTCATCCCCTATGCTGTTCCAACAATGTTCCTCCTTCTTTCTCTCTTGAAAAAAAAATTAAATAGCAAAGCTTTGTTCCCAACATGCAGCAGTAGAGCCAGATTCTTCACTAGGAAACATCAGGATTCTACTTCTCAAAAGCTCAGAATATCAAAAACTGCCAGAAAAGCAGCACAGCTCTGTGATGTTAAACAGTCTAAAGAAAGGAGGGAGTCTTCAATGTATTTTCTATTAGATATATTCACACACATTTCCTTCATCCAAAGTGCCTTTAGATAAAGTAATTTGTGTAGACTCTACCTTGTATTTTGGACACCTCATGGCACATTTCACTAATTAGACCCAGGTGCATCCCAAAAGGAGGCCCTCAGCTCACATGCTGGGCTATGCTGCGGTCTCAAGTAATTAAGACATCATCCGGCAACGAAGAGACCTGCAGTCACAGTTAACTTTAGGGTGTGCATTCACATGGCCCCAGTTCGCCATCCTGAAACAAGACAGCTTGGCTGTGGCTGCTGACTATTCCTGGTGGATACAAGGCACCCCTGGGACCGGGCCAAGAGGAACACAAGCATAATCCTATTATGATGAATAAACTGGTAAAAGACAGAGGAGAAAAAAAAATGGGGCACACAGAGCTTTCTCATCCATGAAAACAAGGTGCCTGCATCCAGCTTGCAGAGCTGAGCACTGATTTGGGGGCACTGGGAATAAGTTTCCTGGGGGGTCCAAGGCCCCAGCCATGCTCACCCAAGTGCTTCTCTGTGGGGAAGGCGGAAGGCAGAGGTGGGAGCTACACTGCCTCCTGTGCCTGGCAGGACTGTGGCCTCGGCTTGGTCATTGCTGAATATCACGGATGGACGACCTGTGCTTCACCTCTGTCCGCCTTCAGTCACCCCGGAGCATCCCCACCCCAAAGGATCCATTCCCTGGCATGAGGCTCTGGGGCTCCTTTTCCCCTCCAGCAAGCCAGGCAACGGACCAAGAGATCTCACTTCTTTTTCTTTCCCCAGCCCTGTGTAGCTCTTCAAAAATAATTTTTGGCCATATTTGTGCATAAAGCAGGCCTGAGAGAGCTGCGGGATCATAAACAATTTGTTTCCTGTGTGCTCAGAACATTTTCAAATATTTTGGCTTTTCAGCCACTTCAGTGGAGAACATCTCAACCCCCCTCTTCCATTTATAGCCACAATTCAAAGATTTTAGCTCCTTTGCCCACCTCTTCATCTCTAAAGCTTTCAGAGAGCAAGGACCACCTCGGGGAACCAGCTGCCAGTGCTGCCCTTCCAGCCCCCGTAGGAGTGAGATGTGGAAAGCAGCAACTACCCTGCATCCCTTCTCATGCACACACTCTGACTTTCTAAAGAAAAATAGCAGAATTTTCAAGACTACCCAGCATGCTGCAGGGAAAGCTGTTGAGACACCTCTCCCACAGTGCAAGCCTTGTGTCAATTGCTGCACTTGGGCAGCACCACGCACGCTGGTTATGACTGTGGTTATGACTCAAAAGAGTGAGCACAGCAGCTAAGAAAGTCCTTTCAAAAGGCTCCAGATTCACCTCCATGGAGCATTCAGAGTTCACTAAGCCTGAATTTGATGTTAGCTGCCTGATGTCATCACAATTGCAGCTCACTTCCTTAAAACCCTGCAAGCCAGAACAGAGCTGGTATTCACAGAGGCCGTGCAAATCGTGCGATTGGTGCTCCAGCTCTGGCTTGGGTCTTGCTCAGATGGACCTTTCCCCAGCAAAGTAGCTCTCCTGGGAAAGGTAAAGAGCCTTCTATCTTACCTACAAAATCATTGGAGAGCTTCCCAGATCATGCAGTGCATCCCACAGGCTTCTTTGTTCTAGTGTAGCAGCTCATCCCTCTTACCAGCTTAGCAATCAGGCTGCTGTGAGGTCGACAAATGTTGAAACCTGAAGCTGAACAGAAGAGGAAAACACAGCAGGCCAATTTTCACAAGTATTTCAGGTGTGGTGCTTGATACCATTGGACCAACCTGCTGCTGAGAACCACCACATTCATCCTCAGCTGAGGCTTTTCCATGATGCAAGACAACATCAGGCCTAGGGAAGGGAAAATTAACGGATGTGAGCTGGGTGGTGCTGTTTGATGGTCTGCAGTGAGGGATCCCTTCTGGGATCATTTTCTTCAGTCCTATCAGTGCTTACCCCAATGATTTCATTATCTAACCCGTGCTGTTAAATGTGGTTAGCCACCAACATACACCTAGCAGAGTCAAGCAATGGAAAGCAGCTGCCAAAATATTACTTTGGGGATTGTCAGCACTATCCAATTAGCACCAGCACATGTAGATGCCTTGCCCAGGAAGAGGGATGATGGCCAACACTCACAGTTCAAGGAGAGAATATGTGTAGGAGTTGAGCCCTGCTGACTGCTCCTCACTGCAGCCCACTGGCTTCCCACACATACTTTGGAGACAGCAGATGTGGCACCTTGAAACCCCAGGGATCTCTGGGAATAAATTTCCTCCACTTTCTCCTGAGATCTGAGCTCCACCTGACAGCAATAGAGGCAAGAAACAGCTTTGAGCTGCCTCATTGTCATAGATGCAAATTCCAACTTCATCAAATCCACCTCCCCAACCTTTCTTAACCAAAAAAAGAGTTGATTTTTAATTTTTGTAAAATTATCAGCCTTGTACAATTTCAAGATGATTAAAAAAAAGTATGCCAATTTTCTGCGTTGGTTTTGATTTTAGAAGTCCACACATTTAAAATAACTAGCCTTAACATTTCAAGATTTTTCTTACAAGCAGGAGCAAAGGGTTATTATTTTTTATATTTGAAATCAGAAAAGACCACCTGATGCCTGCTATGAAATCAGCAATCTCTTAGAAATAACAACAAATCCAATGGAAATGGAAAACTGCCACAAATTAATTTTTAGAAGAGGCAAAAGCACTTGATTTCAGCTGGAGAAAAACTTGAGTAAATGCTGCAGCTGGGTTTGGCAAGTGAGTTTGAACCGGTGTCACAGTAACTCAGCTCCATGGGCTGGACACAGTGTGCGAAGATTACATCATCAGACTTCACGTTGTGATCACTCAGAATAGGCAATACCACTTGGAGAATCATTAAAGGAGATAAAAACAGTCAATGCACAGAGAGTTGCTTAAAGCTAAGTCCTTTGTAGACCCTGCGTCATATCATTCCTCCTTGCCTTACAAGTTTTGTTATGAAAGCCACCTCAGATTAATTCTTTCTATATTGCAGAATCTTCCTTCCTTCCTTCCCTCCTTCCTTCCTTCCTTCCTTCCTTCCTTCCTTCCTTCCCTGTGAGAAGGATCTTTGCCCTGTTTGGTCCTGTAATGCTGAATCACATGCCCGATTAGGTCACCTGAAAGCTCTTTGGTGGGATGCCATGTTCCTGGCTCCGGGAACGGAGTTCCACGTGACTTTATCCTTATTCCACTCAGCAGGCAATGAGATCATCCTTCTGGTGGCCCAGGAATTGTTGCAAGTCCTCTCAGGCTGCAGTGATTCATGGGGAGGCTGCTGGAGGTGGCTTTGGTGGAGCATGGCACCTGTGACTCACCACAGTGCTGGATAAACACCCGTGCTGGCAGGGCACTGGCGCCAGCTGCAGCAGGGCTGGTCCCCAACAGCAGTTGCAGAGTCCTTCATCCCTCCACCCCGCTCCAACTCCAGAGGGTGCAACTCCTTTGGTTGCCATAGCACAGGACTCTGCAATAACATCAATAAAGGAGAATGACCTGAGATGAGGCCACCTGTTTTATAGTCACCTTCAGGCACTGTGGCAAACATGTTGTGCTTGACTGAAAGACGTTTTCCTTCCGTAGCACAAGGAACAGGAGTGATCAGGGAGTAGCACAGCTCATGTCTGATCAAAAAAAGGTAAAAATATTGGTAAAAATATTTAATCTGTAGGATAGCTCAAGGTTTCTCATCAGCTTTACTGGAAAGGAAGGAGGGAACAGAATCAGAGTTCCCTTTTTAAAGGATGTCAGTTATCACTGTCTCCTTAATTACAGAATGCTCAACACAGTCTGGATGGGAAGGGAGAGAGGTTTACTGAAAAGTACATATTCCTTGCTTAGGGACAGGATGGTCAGGCCAAAGAGCTGCAGGCCAGCTGCAGAAGACAACAGAAGGGAAAGTCACAGGGTTTATCAGCATCCACATTGTCCCCATCAGGGAGAAAGGAACAGCGAGTACAACAGGTCTGGCCAAAGACAGCCCTGGTGATTTCCAGCAGCATGAGGACTCTTAACTGGCCAGATAGTGGATGCCTGGTTAAATAACCTTTTAAGCACAACCATCATGTGTTTCTGAAACAAGTCCCCTTTGTTAGGCACATTTTTAATGTAATAGAAACTGAACTTGGGTTACCTAGAGTGGTTTGGGAAACCACTGCAGGAAACACAGATCCAGCCTCTCAGTGCTTCCACTTAATTTTACTGTCAAACTTAACTCTGCTGAACAGGTTTCTGAATTGCTCCTGTGGGTCTCCCTGAGGCCAGCAGGCAGGCAGCACCCTGTCAGCCAGAGCCGCTATCCCATGGCAGTCTCTGACTGCATGGAGCTGAGGGGGACCAGCTCGAGGCCAAGAGTGCCTGTGAGCAGCAACAGTGCCCCCAGTGCCAAAAGCCACCACAGCCTGCTGAGAACAAGGTCCCCCCATCCCACCTTGGCAGTGGGAGCACATTGGGACTCCATCTCCCAAGTGTTTCCACACCCTCATGCTGTCCCTGGAGCATGGGCTGGCCCCAGAGCCATTGTGGATCCTCAGTGGGGGAAATCACAACTCCTTTCCTGCAAAGGCTTAATCAAGCTGAAATATGATAATAAGAGTTTGCCAGTTTGGCACACAGCATTGTAACAGATCCAGTTACCAGCAATTAGACACTCCACCCCGATTAATTTGTGCTAGAAATCCTATGACAGTTTTAAACAGAGAGCATGATTATGTGTTCAAACTATTTACCAAAGGTTGGGGTGATTTCTCTGTCATTTAAAATGCTGTATATTAAGGCTGGACATTTTATTCAGAGATATTTACTGTACTTTAAATGAGACTCATTCAGAGAAGTACTTTCATTAAACAAGAGTTTAAACTCGATCATACAATGGACCTCTGTGATTAGTCATGGACCCCACTGCCAATTCATGCTGAATTTTCAAGCTACACATTCTTGCAAATCTCTGCTTTATGGTCTTTTCTAATATTGTTGTTTGCTTCTGCAATTAGAAAACGTCTCCTGCTGTATTTCCATATGCCCTTCTCCCCCGGGTTGCTTATGCCACATTTCACATTATTTCAGATACTGTCCTTTGTGCAGGGCTGGAGACACCACAACCTCTGGGACCCCACAGCCACAGGGCTGTGCCCAGTGACCTTGCTCCTTTGCTTGTTGCATAGATAAGGAACAGACCAAGATTTCAGGGATATTCCTCACATTAGTTTAAAGAGCTGTCCTTGCTAACACCCCACCCACAGCCTCTGTGCCATATCTTCAGCTGGCAACTCATCTGTAAATTGTCTTGCAGGGTCTGATTTGGTGGTTATTTTAAGAGCTTAGTAGATCCAAGTGGTCAGTGAAAATTAGTTACACTCCTACTGCAAGGTACACACAGAGAGGGCAGGGGTTAAGATTTGGGGTTAAGGTTTGGCTTGTGCAATTCATATTCTCCCTACTGCCATCTCCTTTGCTACCTCAATATGAGGTCCTTCAGAGCATGAATCCTGATCTGGGACCATCTCCACTGGGGTATGAACCAGTCTCACCACCACTTTCAGACATCATTAAAAGCACTATCAGGAGCACTAAATGATCCAGCCCATGCTCCATCCAGTTGAGTTTCAAGTCTCTGGCAACAGATTGCATCAAATCCATCACAGCAAATCGAGCAGTATTTTGCAGCAATGTAAAAATATTTCCTAGATTTCTCAGCTTCCTGGTTGGCTGCTGTTTTGCACACTCCATACAAGTATTTGTACTACTTGGGATGACCACAGCAGCTCTCCTGTAAGGGTGAGGGTGCTAGTTTCATTCATAAAGCCATACTGCAATCAAAAACAAGCATGAGAAGTATCACATTTGTCAGTAGACTTGCTGCTTAACAGTGTATGCATAAAGAGGCATCCCATCCTGCAGGACACGAGCTGGTCAACAGGAACACTTACTGGACCTTACTATTCTGTATGGCCCTTAATTCCTTTAGGAAGAGGGTAAGCAAACCTCTGCCAGGAAAGGTTGATCTGTTGAGCTCACAAGGGTTGTTCCTCAGTTTCCCACAGACTGATTATGGCACTGCCAGCACCTGTCCACATTGATCTGTGCTCAGGTTAACAGTGCTGGACTGATTTTCAGCCTGGCTAGTGAGTATCTCTCACCTCTCTTCCTCTTTCTTCATCCAAACTGCAAATGTCCACTGTTCCTACAAGTCTTTGCAACTTTCAGTGTTCTTTTTTTCCCCTCTGGTGTCCCTTAAGCCACAAAATTCTTTCTTTCTTGCATTCAGTAGGTTGCCTGCTGCTTTTGAGTTTTCTCTCACATTTCTTGCCAAGCTCCTGTCTTTACTTGCTTTACTGACTTCACATCACCATCAGCCACCTCAGACAGGCTAACATTAAAAATTGCAATATATTCCTTGAACTAGGTGGCAAACAGCTTTCAAGCCACAGCCTACAGAAGATCAGCATTTTCCTTAGGGTTTTCCCATCTTCAGAACCCTTATTTCAGTAGCAAATCATACTCCTCCCTCTTATAACTACTTTGTGCAAATAACAACAACTCATGGCACTCAGCAAAGTGACCTATGTGTGAAGTTAGTTCTTCCTGGAGCAGAAGGCTGGGCTGGACAACCTCTGCAGATGCCTTCTCAGCTCAATTATTCAATTGCTTAGGCTTTAACCTCCTGGGAGGAAAGACTGTCTTACACAGGATTCCGTTCTTTTTAGAAAGAACACATGTGAGCACCGAGTACTTGCAGCAATAAGCAGTGCTTAGGGTATGAATATACTATGCATGTGTTCCAAGTGCTCTCCCTTTCACACAGTGATTAGTTACTTTCAGCAGAAAGAAAACTGAGTACACATTCCTCAAGAGGCATCTTTGGGCTTTCACGTGCTCTCATAAAAAGGTTGTTGTCCTTACCCTATCAGAGAAACCCAAAATGTACTGGAGCCTTAGTCCATGCTGTGAAAAGCTACGTGCAAATTTTAAAAACAGTAATACAATTATTTTGCTCTGGTGCACAGGGAAGCAGCACCAAACTGACAGCACAAACATATTTGCTTGTGGTACCAAGACTATGGGTGGAGTTAGAAATCACTTCACCAAATGGCTTTTGAAGCTGTCGTCGACAATCTTTCATTAGGGCTTTTTAGACACCGCAAAGCTAAATTAGTCACACCTTTATTTGAACAGACTTTCCTCACCCACCTCTGCAAAATCACGCCATGTGCTCAGATTCTCAGCTCCCTCATAAGGTGCTCGGTGTAGGGGGTGAGCGACATTCACATAGAAAAGATGCAAAGATGCACTTCTTGGTAATGGCCTCCCCCAGCGACTCGCTCCAAGTGACAAGGCAAAGCTGCAAAATACAGACATGCAAGCCTTAAAAGCCTGAGTTCATTTTGCTCCTCTATTCCCACACCTTGCTGGAAGCTGGCAGCAAAAAGTCTCAGTTTGCAGATTTTGCAGACAGACGTTTGGGAAGGACTCACATTGGCAGAAAGAAGAAAGCGATGGAGCAGAACAGCCACTGGACTCAAGAAACGGAGAGAAAGCAGGATGAAGCAAATGGGAGAGCAGAGAAAGCCTGCCACGTGAAAACAAGATAAAGAGAGGGATGAGTTATTAGCGGATGATGGAAAATTTAAGAGGAATATGGAAGATTATAATACAAGAAACAGAAGTGGGAGGAAGCAGTCATGGGACACAGAGGGGCAAATACAGCTGTAAAAGGGTGGGGAAAAATCAAAACCACATTTACACCCATTTTTCTTGCTAAAAACAGGGATTAAAGATCTGCATAGGGAATACGTCTGAATCAGTTTAATATGCTGTGTGAGAAACACCAGAATCCAAAACATGAAGTTAGCAACGTGTCCTATTTTCAGCCCCAGAACTCAAGCAACTCCAGCAACTCCCAGGCAATTGCTTTCTGCAGCGATTCAGTGGAGTCAGGCACAGGGGAGTCCTGGAGAGTGTGGCTTAAACCTGGAGTTGCCAGAAACAGCAGAGAGAAAGGGACCTGGATGGATTCTGAACATTGTCTCCACTTGTGCCTATTTGTTGTTGTCACTTTCTTCCTTATGTGCACTTTTGCCTACAAACCACACCAGTTACTGGGCTTCAGTAATTCCTAACACTGACTGAGCACACATCCTTGGACATATATTTAGTTCCTTCCCACAACTTGTGCTAGCCCACCTGAAAGATGTAAAATCATACTCCTTTGAAGAAACTACCAAAAGTGCACAGAGTCAATTAATCTCTTTCCCCAAACCTACAGAAAAGGACTATGAGGAGCAAGAGCCAAGGGAAGTGAAGATGAGAGCTTTGCATCCCCCAGCTCTGCTTTGCTGCTCTCTCTTGAAGGTCACCTTTTTACTTCTAATGACAATGAAATGGAAGAGTAAAGGGGAAAGAAAATTAATTGTAAACAATTATTTAGAAGTGGAATCAAGTATTTTCTAACCAGCTCCTTTTGGGTGCCCAAATGAACATTGTCTGGGTTCAGTTGCTAGGGTTTGTTTTCAGAGCAAAGAGGAAACAATCACTGGGATGTGTTCTGGAGCTAAACAGAGCTCTTGCTTTTATGCTTATTTTGTTGCTGGATCACTGTAGCCGCTGAAAATATCTGCTGCCCCTGTACAGCAGAGAGTTATTTGAAGCCAACAGCTCTATTTATGAGTCAAAGTCCTATTGTTTAACAGAGACAAAAACCAAAGTAGGTAGAGTTCATATCTTTGCTCCACTTGACCCACGAGGAAGCATCAAAGTTTCTTGCTCTTTTTTTCCCTCCTCTTCCCAACAAATAAGGATAGAATAGGACAAACAAGGAGCTGTTGTTCAGACCTGATCAAAAGCAGAAGAGGCACATCTCTGTTCAAAGGGAGTCTGTCTGCTTCAGATGGTGTGAATGGTCTCAGAAACTTGTGTAACTCTCTTTCCTCCATGCAGACGGGGCCACCCTTGCTGAGCATTTGCTCAGCCACTGCCAACCTCACCCTAAACACCACCACTAAAGTCAGCCTGCTCATATCCCCAGTGCTTCAATGCTGAAAGTAAGGACATCAAGAGCTGGAGATTGAGGAATTTTGTTTTCTCTCTTTTTTTTTTAAATCAAAGCAAGTTGCCAGCTGAGGCAATCAATGCCTATCCTGCAACCTCAGCCTTCAGGCTGAAAAGGCATGGAAACCAATTATATGGCAAGGAACAACCACTGACTTGAAACTGTTTTCTCTGAGTGCAAGTGGTTGATGCTGGTGGTGCCAATCACACACCTTGCAGCAAGTACCTTCACAGGTCCTTCTCCTCACAGAGAAGTTGCACAGACACTTGTTCAGCTGCCAGTTTTAACAGTATACAAAATTTCCAGAATGCATCTTTCAACCAGGAGAACACGACAGTTTTTAATATCAGTTCACAAGTAATACAAAAGTAACGTATTTTTGGCTATTTAGATAGTGACGTGGCTAAAACAAACTCCTTTGTTTCCAGCAGCTGTTAACGATACCTGTAGGGAGCTGTTCCCAAGGCATTTATCTCTGGCACTGGCGGCAGTAGGATGTAAACAGCATGTATCAAGTTAATGGAAAACATTGTGCAGCCAAATCTGAAAGGAACAGTGTTTAGCTGGGCCTCTCTCACAGGGATTACGTTCTCACATGCAGCAGCAGGCAGGCCTTGCCGGGGGCAGGCAGCCCAGCCCGAGGCACCAAGGCCGGGGGGATGTGCAGTGACAGCCCCGCGGTGGGAGCTCGGGGTCAGCGCACAGGGAACACCTCCAGCACGGAGCTGGCTCGGCAGTGCTTAGGCTGGAGGCACAGGGAACACCTCCAGCACGGAGCTGGCTCGGCAGTGCTTAGGCTGGAGGCACAGGGAACACCTCCAGCACGGAGCTGGCTCGGCAGTGCTTAGGCTGGAGGCACAGGGAACACCTCCAGCACGGAGCTGGCTCGGCAATACTTAGGCTGGAAGCAGCGTGTGGCTGTCTGCATCCATCCACACAGACGGACCCTAAGATTAGAAAGATACAGATGGGGTATTTTGAATGACATAGTCCAGGCTTGTACNTGGAGGCACAGGGAACACCTCCAGCACGGAGCTGGCTCGGCAATGCTTAGGCTGGAAGCAGCGTGTGGCTGTCTGCATCCATCCACACAGACGGACCCTAAGATTAGAAAGATACAGATGGGGTATTTTGAATGACATAGTCCAGGCTTGTACACTGTGGGAGGTGTGATGGGAACCCTTTCTGTCTTTCTTGATAATTTAATGAACTGTTGTAATGAGGGATGCACCGAGCCCCTCATTTGTATGCAGTTCCCACATGAGATGTGAATATTAAATTCCTCCAAGTATGAATCAGCACCTCTTACTCCTACAGCTTCCCTCTATCTCTCAATCTTCACCAGCTCCACAGCTCCAGATTCCCCTCATGGTCCCCTGGGCCCCTCCAGTTCACTGCCACCTCAGTAACGACCAGAGGAGATTGATGCACCCTGGTCACAGTCAGAAGCATCAGCCACTCAGTAGAACAAAGCTGGAGAAAAGGTCTCAGTTCTTTCTTGAAGGAAAAACTGCAACCATGCCCTGCTAGGCCTTCAGGAAAATTGTATGACATGGGAAAATTAACCTACAGGCCATTGCTGGCTCTGACACCTGGTAGTTTAAATAATGAATTGGTAATTATAAACCCTTTTGACATAAAAATGAAGTTTAAAAAAAACACTAACTTTTGAGACACACCTTTTGATGGTGAAGGGCTTTCCCACGTAGATTCCTCCAGCAGCCGTCACTCAGCACTGGCAGACAGCAGGTGCTTGCCACTCCAAACGGGGAGAGACACTCACCAAACTAGAAAAGTCAGGGGCTAAACAAGTTTGCAAAAAGCAGCAATTCCAGTCCAGAAATCATTTCCATAGCAGAGAGGAGGAAGTGCTCCCTGAGGACAAGGAGGCTGGCTGGATTTAGCTTTTTTTCTGCTGAATAGATGTTCTTTTGTATGTAGTAAAGAAGGAAAAATAATGGGAGAATGGGACAAAATTGAAAAATTCACAATTGCAGTGCAAAAGTCACCACCTGCTCCTGCAAAACAGGCTGTTCTGTATTTCCACAGTCCTGGGAGTTGTAGACCAGAATTTCTCAATAAAGTATGCTAAGCTCAAAGGCATGAAGATAGCAACAGATCCAGACTTGTTAGTGCCATGAACATTTGTCTTGGCCACAACATACAGTGTGTACACAAAGTGCTGCATCTACCATCTAATGCCTTCCATGTTATACCCAAACCTGTGCAGAAAGTCCCACCCCAGAAATGCTCAGAAACTGAAGTTCAACGGCGTGTCTTACTATAAAAACAATCCTAGGCTTTTAAACACCACGATTTCTGCTGCAGAGTCCTTCCCAGAGTCACCCACCCAGACTCAGTTGCTTGAAAACTCCAGGATCAAAGCCAAGAGTGTAACAGGAAGGAGAAAGTACAAACCTCATACCCAGTAAATGGGAACTTTATTAAACTACCGAGTTACTCCGAAATGTATAAATGTTCCATTAAATACAGTCAGTTTTCTTTTACACAGATTTATAGAAATTTATTTACATGTTCCAAACATTTAAATTATTTTCCAAGCTTGCTACCAATAAAACTTGTTGGTTTCTTTAAAAAAAAAGGAAAAAAGTCAATCATCTGCTCTTGCAGATGTGCATACATCCACACAGATACAAATAAGAAGGGAGATGCTTTTGTATCTAACCCACAATGGAGGCAGTATCCAAAAAGTTTATCCAAAAAGCAAAATACTTGCCCTTGCAGAAAAGCGGGCTCTATAAATTCTCCCTGTGGGACAGACTCAAACAAGAGGCCCTGTGCAATACTTTATGGTGTTTGGGTATGATGTCTGCATCAAGACTGGCTGGTATGTGGGAGGAGCTAAAGGCCCCTTACCAGATTCAAACCTCAAAGTTAGCTGTCCCTGATACCAGCCCATGAGAATCATGTCAGCTCATTCTCACTGAGTTATGCTCTCCCAGCACAGAGGGATAGAGCAGACAAACAGATCTATCACTAGTATGTCAATGCCACTTGTCCAAGGAGATTTCCCTTTTAATTTTCCTTTTATTCTTAAACGAGGCTTCATTCGTGAGTAAATAAAAGGCAACTCTTTAAATAAAATGCTTAGGAAAACAGCAGTTTCCCCACCTAAATACATTTCTCTTGGGAAGATGCACAGCATGCTGAATGAGTTTTCCCTCATTCTCTGTATCTTAGTCTGACAGAAGTTAAAATTTGTATCTGCAGGAAAAAAGGGGTGTTTTTACTTTGCAAAAAGCTTATCAAAGACTAGTTTAATTCCTTTAGAGTCTTTAAACATTAAAAACCACATTTGAAGCAACCAAAGAACTCTACAAAAACATTGTCATGCGTAAGCTCTGTGTTTCATGCTAAATATTCTTGTTGACATGGAGAGGGAGTGGAGGAGGAGGAGGCAGGGAAACTAATGGCTCAATCAGAGCCATTGCAACATTCAAGTAGTTTGGTAGTATACAAACCAGTGGAAACATGGAATGGTAAGAAAGTGCTCGGCACTACATCGCAGCCTTCAAGAGCTGAACTGCAAACATCCTGATATGTATCATAAATATATGGCACTTCTGTCTGACCAAAAGCTGGCAAGTTTGCTTGTGATCAAAACAAGTCAGGAGTAGTCGTCATGCCAATGGCCCTTCCAACAGGCACAGCCTCCAGCTGTGCTATCCAATGCAGCACCAACCATATCTACTTGTGCATGCAAGACAATGCTGCCACATTCTTGGAGAACAAGCCTCCTGCCCAGCAGAAAGCCTTCCCCAGACACACATACACATTCATAAAACATGCTATAAATTCTTCTGGGAGTTTAAAGACAGCCACAAACAGCAAACGTCTTGGTTTACAATTTTTTGGCCAGCAGTTCCCAGTCTGTCCAATTGCCAGCAATGGACTTTGCAACAGGCAAAAAAGAGCTCCTGAATCCAATTAACTGAAAGCAATGGAAAGCACAATCACCTAAGTTCATTTCAGTACTGTTCCACAGGATTCATTTTGACATCAAATAAGAAACCAACAAGCACAAAGGCTTGAGTCCTAGGAAGAATCTTATGTACACAAAAAAACTGGCCTTTATCCATGTTTTCTGTCACAATGTGTTTCATCTTGTAGTTAAAACTTCTTAAAACTTTTTGGCTTTTGGTAACTTTTTTTATCACAAATGCAAAGATTTGCTGTTCTGCTCACATTTCATCACAGTAGCTTTAAATACATTCAAATTCATAAAAAAGGATTTAGACCAGAACACAGCTACTTGCCCTTTTCCAACAGTGTGCCATACTTCAATGAGCACATGATGCCATGTATTGGCAAGGTTACTGTTTTAAGGAATTTCACTACACAGACATCCAGTGCTTGGACAAGTGTTCACATTCCAAGGTTAAAAAACCCCTCTCCTTTATTTCAGTAATGGCTTCAGTATTTTACCAATTGTGGTTCGGTTTGCATCCTTCAGTTTAAGAGATGCCTTTTCCACTGTTCCCTGTTCCTTTGGTGCAGGCTCTGCTTTCGTGCTGACAGCTTCTGCCTGCAGGATGCTTCTTCCAGCCACTCTGGCACTACTCGCTCTCTTTAAGGTACTCACGCTGTTCTCCTTGGGATTTGGATCATCAGAGGTCGCTGCTGGCTTCACTTTAGGCAGCCTCTGGGACACAGACCTTGTGAAGGGTGGAGGCCTGGATGAGCTGGATAGATCCACTTTTGCACGCTTTGAAGAAGAGGCCACTGTATTCCTCGCGAAGTTTGGGACAGCGGGTGGTGCTTTGGGAATACTGACTGTGGCAACCTTGGTGTCATCTGCAGGGGTCGGGGGTTTCACACTGGAGCGACACATCTTTGTTTCGTCTGTCTTTGATTTGACATTACTCCTAATGGGTTTAGAGTTGGGTTTCTTGAGAGCGACTCTGTCCCTCTCAAAATGAGCACTGCTTGAGGTGACAGTGCCCCTTCGTAACTTTGGCTCTTCCACTGACATGCTGTGCCTGTAGGGACTTCTTGGCATCGTGTCTGTCGTGCCTCGGACAGAGCTGCGATGAGACAGCCGACTTTCCGCCGTACTGCTCTCACGAAGGGCAGGCTTGGCTTCCGGCTTTTTCACACTGCTGGGTGCCCTGCTTGACCGAGAAATAGGTACCACTTTCCTCATACTTTCGTTCTCAGAGGCATTCAAAGTTCTGACAGGTCTAGAAGGAGCTGTGTGGCTAGGGCGAGTACCACTGGATTTTGTGGAGCTTGGAGATCGATCTTTTAGCGAGTTCACCTTTGGTCCTACTGGATCTTTACTTTTTATAGGTTTTTCTTTAGGAAGGGTGTGCTTGCTGTCAGCATCGTCCTTATCGTTCGTAGAAGCGTCAAGAGGCAGGTCCTTGTCAGAGGTGGAATTCAAGTTGGAGAAGAAAGATCTAGCCTTGTGTTGAGCATCATTGCCAGAAGAGCATACTTTGCCAGCCTCACTTCTTATTTCGTTGCCTGCCGGTTTAAAATCATTTCCCTCTTCAGAGTCCAATGTCAAAGAACAATCAGTTGTGGTATCTGACATGTAGCACACAGGTCCATCTTCCCTACTTCCTGAAACACTTGTATCCATAGGGCTGCTGCTGCTGGGCTCTAAAGCTTCATTCTTGCAACCCACTGCCTTGGCTTTATGGTCGTGGGCTTCTCTGGAAGTTCTGTGAGCTGGAGGCAGCTCATCATCAGCAGTGCTCAGGGAATGAAAGCTTAGATCATCTAGAGTCTCCATGTCTGTCCCACCAGCATCCTCTAAATAAATTAAAGGTGCATCCTCTGCAGGCTTTGCTCCTTGAATATCAAACTTACGTAACCCTTTAACAAGTTCACGCTCCTCAATTGCAAGGGCCAGAGCATTTATATCTGTGGACTCCTCGCAGGACACGTTGGAAGTGTGCACGTTGTAGTCTGTGCTCCTCTGTGAGTAATGGGCACCAGGACCGGCTGAGCCACTGAGGTGACTGGGCTGAGCTAGAGGCACCTGCACGGGGCCACCACTTTTCACTTCCATTTCGGATTGTTGGTGTAAGTGCAAGGTATTTAAGTTGAGATTTCTTGTTTCTTTGGATTCTGTCCAGGCTACGTTTGGTCTTGCTTGTCGGGTGTTTGCACGGGGAAGGCTGTTAAACTTGTTTGGATCCTCGTCTTTTGAGATTTCCAGGAAACTCTGCAACTCCCTGTCTGCAGTCATCCCCAAAGAAAGTCGAGAGCGCCTGGAATTTGTGTTTCTGTACAAAGGGCTCTGAGGCCTCTGCTGCAAGAAGGGAAGAAACTCTCCAAGTCCGTTTTTAGCCAACATCTCTACATCATTTTCACTGCTGCTCCGCCCAAAGCTCCCAAGCTCTCCAGCTGCCCAGGATCGACGCTTCTCCTCCAGCTCCTTTTGTCTTTGCAGACTATGAAGCTCCTGGATCTCTCGTTCCCTATTCTC
The DNA here is from genome assembly GCA_013398075.1 of Notiomystis cincta. Classification (NCBI taxonomy): domain Eukaryota; kingdom Metazoa; phylum Chordata; class Aves; order Passeriformes; family Notiomystidae; genus Notiomystis; species Notiomystis cincta. The sequence goes on from VZRX01000254.1 coordinate 129,698, forward strand.
CTGAAGGAGGAAAATCACAAATATATGTCTCAGAGGACAGTGTCCTATGTATAAGAATAAGACACACTCCTTCCTCTCTCCCTTTTCTTCTTCCCATGGAAGTTAGCTCCTACTCCCATCACCTACTCCCAACCTCCAATACAAAGGCATGAGTGAAATCACCATGGCAACCACAGCCTGCAACCATTAACCCTGTGGAGAGCAGCTCCTGGTGTAACTGATGGTGACGACATGTCTGTCTGGTCAGCGTATGAGCCGTGAAACCCAAGCTGATGTCATATCATGTCAAATCTAAGAATCACAGAATATGCTGAGTTGGAAGAGACCCACATGGATCACAGAATTCAACCCCTGGCCCTGGACAGAACCATTCCCAAGAGTCACATCCTGTGCCTGAGAGCATTGTCCAAATGCTTCTTGAACTCTGTCAGCCTTGGTGCTGTGACCACTTCCCTGGGGAGCCTGTTCCAGTGCCCAAATCACACTTTGGCTGAGCCAAAATGTTCCTGATGGAAGATGGAGAGCACCAAGTCCTCACCAAGTTTAAAGGTGGCAGTCTTATCAGGTGAGTAAGCCTCTACCTAATCATTACATTTGTATTTTAAGACAAACTTGTCTGACCAGCACACAGCCAACGTGGTCCTTCCAACCTCCCTTACTACAATTACAATTGTTCCTCAGCAAGTGCAATTTCTACGAAGTGCTACTTTCCTCTAACATTACAGACTGCAAATTTTGTGAAAAGGCATTGCTTAATTGCGTCTGAAAGCAAATAGAAAAGTTAACACAATGCCTCACAATACTTAGACTTCAACTGACACCACTCAAGGACCATTAATCAATGTCTCACTCCGATTCTGGATCTCATAATCACTGTTGGTTTTAAAGACTGGCAACTGTTGTTGCAGAGATTGCCCAGGGTAGGATGGAGATTTTGGCAGCTAAATTGAGGGATTTTGGTTCAGGAAGCCAGAGAAGAGGTAGTTTGAATTTGAAAGACAACATAGTAAACACCTTTTTACTAAAATAATTAGCAGTGATTTACTGTGAATATCAGCATTTTAACTGTTACCTCTAGGCTTCAGATTTAATCTAACTGTACCTTTGGTTGAACTTTCTGGGTTGCTTTCTGAAATGAAGAAGCTGGCTTGCTGCAGCCAGTACAGTTGTAGCAAAAGAAAGAAGGGGGAGGCTAGCCTTGACAGAGGATTCGAAAATCACATGATTTTCCAGCATGTTGTTAAATCTGTTCTGATCAATGACACACTGTTTAAAAAAAATCACACCTATATTTGTCTAAAGCTCTGGGTAGCTTGATCTTCCAATTGTTGTGACAACAGAAGAGCTGCACAACTAGAAAGTCACCTGAAAGCTTTCAGTAAACAAAAGCCTAATGCTTTGTGATGAATGGATTAATCTACACCTCTTAAAGTGGATTTGAGACTACACTGGGCTCTGAAAGATAAGATGCATTAGAGACCTAAGAAACCTGAACATCTAAGAAAGGAAAAAGAAAAAACCTGCATTTCAGGAAAAATGTTTGGCAGGAAGCTTTCTTTCACAGGTGTGGAATTACAGAATGAATTCTTGCCAAATGCTAAAGCTCAGCTTTAAATATCCCATTGTGAAGAGAAATGGTTAAAAATAGTTGCAGATATTATTACCATAGTCCATATTAGAAAAAGAACATTTTAACCTCACCCAGAACATATTTTAGGAGATTTTATTCAATTGAAAAATCTATTTTAAGCACTTGTCAAAAAATAGCAAAAAAAAAGTTAAAGCATTTAAAATATGTGCACATGGCCATTGTGGAACAAGCCTTTTTTTAGACAGTTGGATGTGCTGTCTACACATGACATTTTGTCAGATCTGCCATTTTTATTCTAAATTTTTCTGCTAATTTTGTAGGAACAACGGTCAATCCACAGTTAGCAAGCAAACGTTTTCAAAATTTGCAAGCAAGAGTCAATTTTTAGAATGCTTACTACAGAGAGAGGCCCTCAAAAATCACAGTTATCCAAGAACCACTTGTAATACATGACTATGAATGAAATCCTCAGTCCCAAATATTCGAACATATATGTGGATGAAGTCACCTCTTGCTTAACTGGCTGCAATACCTATCACCATTTAGTTTTATACATTTGTGCAATGTTCACCCACATGTGATTACGTGCTGTCTTGGGTGGTAAAGGTAAACTGATGGTACAACAGGCAGATTAGCTGAACATCCTGTCAGCTTGCTCCAAATTGAGACTGCTCTCTTCTTTCTGAACTAAAGCTTTTATTCAAAGTGCTGCCAAATGCAGATTGCATAAGGGCATGGATCCAACTAATTCATGCTCTTTATAAAGACCTAATAAATAGCTGTAACAACAGACAGACTTTGCTGAACCAAAACTGTAACCAGTGCAAATACTGCTCCTCAATCTTAGTACATTTCCTGACTTATTTAGGACCAATTCAGGGTACTCTGTGAATGAATGCTCACACTGGGAATAAGGTATCTTGCTGCCATAGGCCTGTTTCACTTCTTAAGTTTTCACCCACAAAAATCATTGGAAAGGACAAAGTAGAATACACAGCCCCTACTTTACTTGGTGAAGTGCCTCTAGTCACGTAAAGGAAGGCAGCAGAGGGCCCGAGCTAGTGTGGATTCAGGCCAGTACATCCATGGAATGGTGTGCCACACCTCGAGGCCTTTCCAGTGATCCAACACTACCAGTCTGAGGCCTGAACAGTGAGCCATAGTCAGGATGTCTGCAATCTGGCACACAGCTCAGCTTAGCAGTCACCAACCTCCTGACCAAAAGAGGAGGAAGGAGCTCACTTACAAGCAGGCCAAGGAACAGTCCTGATGTACCACCCCACTTGTCTGGCCCGCCTGAAACAGAAGATGCAGAGCAGCAGAGCTGCTCACTACAGCCATCTCCCACCTGGCTTCTGGCAAGGAATGCTTACAGGAGTGCAGCTTTCTGCAGCCATTCGAGCAAACAGATCAAATGTTACAAGATACAAAATGCCCTTTAAGCAGAAAAAGCAACTTAACTCAGGTGAGCCAATATCCACTTCGCGCGTGTGAGAATCTTTCAGCGCTCTTACCTTAACGGCCGTGTTGAATCTTACGCAGAAGTCCCTAAATATCTGGAAACATTCGTCCAACTTCATGGTTTCTTTGTCTTCACAGAAAAAGTCAATCAGAGCATTTCCCTCCTTTTGCAATTCTCTTTTCTGGTGTTCAAGCTCCTTTAGATGCCTTACAGCAAACTGTAACAAAAACCATAGACACATGAACCAGACAGAAGAATTAAAGACACAACAGGACATATATATATTAGGAACTTGTGAAACTCATGTTCCAAACTAGAAGTTGTTACAGAGCCCAGGAAATTAACATCTTTAAGGAGAATTCATACTAACAAAAGGAAACATGCCATTTCAGCAAACTCAGTAAAGACTGTCAGAAAAAATGGATTAATCAAAATGTACATTCTACTGACTAGGATAGAAACCAGGGAAAAGTTCAAAAGCTCTTGAACAAACTTACAGCTTTAATTTTTAGAGCAGTGAAATCAAAGACTATACTACAACACTGACAGACCTCCTGGGAGCTCCTTAAAAGCTCCTCATTCCTTATTTTCCCATTTCCCCTTCAACTAAGCATAAAGGATTAATTCTTCCTCCTCACTTTTCCAAAAACATACATGAACTGATTCATGGATATGCACCAATTTCTTCCTAAGGTGACCCTAGACCACAATAAAAAAAGCTTTCATGCTTGAAAGGTAAGGAACCACTGGAAATACTTATATTTTAAGACATCCATAAAATATTCCCATAAAGTAGCCCTTTGAATCATAAGGGTAGAGCAATACAAACAGGATGGGAGAAGGTTACTAGAAGAAGATTCAGGAGGAAGAGAGTAAGACTTTGAGCAGCAGAACTGCTTAAAACACTTTGATCAGGAGCCCCTGTCTCCTCTATCTGCATTATCAGCTATCCACTTCTTTTCTTGCACAATCCCACATCTGACACCACCTGCAGCTAACTCAAAGTAATCTGAGAAGAAAAGTTAATTTTTCAGACAAATCTCTTTTCTAAATCATAGTCACTTAAATATTTTTATAATACCTAGCACTGGGGGGGG
>VZRX01000254.1:133930-161626 GCA_013398075.1 Notiomystis cincta
GGGGGGAGAATGCAGCTGGAGGAACTGGTGATCACTTAATCTAAACCTGCTTTCACGAATTACTTGGAAAGTTACACCACTAGGATAAGAACAAATATGACTTGTTAGTCTTAAGAAAAAAAAAGAAAAAAGCAGGGGAAGAAAAAGCCCCCAGTAAAACCTGAACTGAAGATAAACTGGACAACTGATAAAAGCATACATCAGAAACTAGTTCCTCTCACATATTTCAGAAATTTATTCACAAGGGTGAAATAATCAAAGCTGACTTTTAGATCAGCTTGGTTATCACCTGTAATTTAGAAACAAAAAACGGAAGTGTTTATGTAAGGTATGCATTTGTAAAATTTCTTTTTCCTAACATTTCTTTTGGAATGTAGCCTAAACAAGGTTGTAGTGTTACATAAAAACCACCTATTAAATTTTTAAAAATCCCAAACATGTTAAAACATAACATTAAAGAGTCTGAGTGCAATGGATAAGAGCCAACAATTCAGAGTGAATGAGGACAGGTATTTCAATCTCAACCTGCCCCTTTTTTCATCAGCTTTTCATCTCCTGAAAAACTACAGGGACTATTAACTACATTTGCAAGTTCAAAATCAGGGTGGATTAAGTTCCAGATCAACACCTGCGTTCTTTTAATAATTACCTATAGTGTGAAACAGAAAAAAATCATTTAGCTGAAGTATAATATGTATTTCTTGAGGCATCACCATGCACTCAGAGAATACCAAGAACTCTACTTCTAAGGTAAGTGCTTTATACATCCAGGCCTGTAAAGTCACTGCAGTATTTTTAAAAAAAAAAAAAAAAAGGAGAACCCACACGGAAATAATGGTATGGCTGATTAAGAGACTGTGCTAAGGGTAAATTAGTAGAGAAAACAGTCCATTAACCTTCTAAGCTTCTAATAATATCTCTTCAGTCACCTGGCAATCAAGATTCACTAACATTCATTAACACTCCAGAATAACATAACATGCAGATACTATATTTTGGGCAGCTGCAAAGTACCAAACCAGAGACCACTCCAAATTGTCTTATATTTTAACTACTGATCTTGATCAGTAATTTCGCACGCACCAGGCACGCTTGCCTAACAAGCCTTGGGCAATGTACACTCAGTATCCCTCCCTGTAAAAACACAGTCCTTCCAACACTCTTACTTGACAAACAGCGTGAGGCTGGAACACCTTTGCTCAACTGACAGGCCAGGCATATTAAAGCAACGCTTCTGTTTATTAACAGGTCCACACAAATGACACTCAGCTGAGGAATGCTGCTGTGTTCAGGAGACAGTAACACATTAACACAATATCCTACAAACCTGGAGAAAGCTTTCCATCTGGTGAAAGAGTTTGGGGTCTCGTCGGATGCTGTCTTTAACAGATCTTGTCTTGACAGACAGGGAGTGGAGCTCTGCTTCTACATTATCAATGGATAACCTAAAAATAGCATATACAGAGAATGTTTCAAAGGAGAAGGAGTGGCTCACAGGTGAGCCACAACATGCTGCAAAAGTGGATGCTTTACATGAGGTGCAAACGGGCTATCAAACAAGACCTGCCTGTTCAGGAAATCTTTCCAGAGAAGACACTTAAGTTAGGAGAGAGATAAGCACATTTCTTCTTATTTGCAACCTGAAAAGATTCCCATGGGGTGTGGTTTCATGATTAACTCCAGCCAGTCCTACCCACTCTACCCACCTAACCTTAGAAAGGTTAATGCTGCCCTGCCTCTGACCAGGTGTTCCTTTTCTCTTCTGGTGCCTGTGCTAGCATTCATTTTTGAGATTTTTTCATCTGTGAATTGAAAATTAACCTAGGAAAAGGAAAAAGCCAATCTGCTTCCAGATGGATCCTTTGCTTGGTCCAACTGATTACATGACTGCTTGAGTGCAGGAGCTACCACAAAAAGAGAGCCACAAGAGATTGTCAGCCAGGACTACCGATTTTGGCAGCAGCATCTGGCATCATGAAATGTTACACTCTTCTAAGCAGTCACAGCAATGCAGCCCACACAGTCTCAACCCAGCAGTTACAATATTTCATCCTTCTACCACACATCAGCAGCAAAACTGCTGCTGTGAAAGGGGAACTCAGAAACTGAGGATGAGAGGAAAGACCTCTGATCTGGTGTAATCCAAGCGTGTTCCTGGGAGACCCATGTTCCACACAACAGGAGTTCCCACCTAAATCTCCCAGTCACTTCGAGGGTAAATGCTTCTAAACCGATGGCATTTCCTTCACAAGAGAACTAAGCTTTGCCTAGGAATAGAAGCACTACAATTTGCCAAATGATAAGAACTAACAACTGTACACAGGCTCCTCCTAAGGCTGTTTCACCAGCAGTATGACTTCCAAACAGAAAAGCTGAAGAACTTGTGGCAGCCTGATTGAAATGCACATGGTAGCAGACGGTGACACATGCATAACTTTGTCAATGCACACACAAATACAAAGTGTGCTGGTTTTTCTCTGCATACTTCATCTGCTAAGTTTAGTTCCCTGTTTTGGGAAAACATGGTGGTTTTGTAGCTAAAGAAAACAGCAGAAAATACAGGCTACGTTCTTCTGCCTGTGAAGGAGGAAGAGTATGGCCTACAAGTAAAGAAGGCAAGACAACAAAAAATAAAGAACATAATGGTAGTTGTTTTAACATGCTCTAATTGTGAGGATTTATGAGCAACATGTACATGACAGTTCTCTCTAAAGACCTTCCTCATGCCCAGTGGTGAGGTACATATTTAATTCTGTTTCAGTTTCCTGTACAGAGTGCACTCCCTCAACAGACTTCAGCATGAGTTACAACAGAAGATTTTCAGCATTAACAAATGTGATCAAAGAACAAAGTGGTTAGAAAGTAAGTATCACCAAATCTGGGATTCTGCCTGTTCCTCTCCTGTTTGCCAGGGGGCTTGGATGCTGAGGAAAGCTACATTCCCCAGCAGGCCACATGGCAAACTGCCAAAAAGGTGTGTGGGTTGGATGGCAGAGAGCCACACAGGTGGTCCCTCAAAAATTTTCTGATTAACTCCATGGCCACTCCTTTCCTCAGAAGATTTTAGTCTTCTGCAGACATTACTTAACCCTCCATCAGACCTAAGAAACTGGATCCATATTGCAGCTGGGTAAAGAATGTAAATAGATTGCCCTAAGCTCAAAAGTAAGGAAGTAGCAAAACTGGGAACAGAACCTGGGCATTGCCAGCTTCCAGGTTTCAGATTTAGATCACACTGTCTCACAAAAGTAAGTACAGTTACTGAGGTACGAATCAGGTTCAGTTTAAAATTATGCAGCTTAAGACTTTAAGCTGAAAAAATGCAGAGCCACAAACCCTTCAGATTTTCCAGCCAAGACAGCAAATGAAACCTTGAAAAGCATCCAAGTGAAGCCAGGACCAGCACCTGTCCCTGGTACCAGATTGGGAAAGGTATTGTAGCCTGCTCAGAGACTGATGAAAATTGGTTTAAGGGAAAATAGTAACATGCTTTTGGTTCAATCTCTTAAAAGTAATGAACAGGCACATGTATTTGACAGAGGCAGAATTACCAAAAAACCTATGGAGATCATGTAATAAAAAAACCTCATACCTGAAGGCACATTGCAGGCATACTTCTGCTAGTAAATGGAAATGAAGACCTCAAAGCTACAGTAAACATTTGTAAAGATCTGTTTTTGTGCCAAGACTTTCCTGAATAAGCCTCATTGCTTCACAAATGAGAAAATTCCAATTCCAGTCTAACCATAAGTTTTCAGTTTTCTTTTAACTCACCTGGCGGCATCATGAACACTCCTGATTTTTTCTGAAAAGTTGAGAAGAGCAGCATCTTTCTTTTGGGCTTCCTGAAACAAACAGAACAAAACCAAAACACACACAATCCATTAACATTCCACCACCATGCCAAAGTCCCTAAGTCTGGCAGTTCTAAAGCTTCTGGGAGGGCACTTAAAGGTTTCTCTCCTGCACTGTTTTTCTTCCCATTCACTCCTAACACAACTGAGTGGAGGACACCTCTTAAAGAAAGGCAGGAATCACAACTGGAGACTTTAAACAACAGCTTCCATTTTGCAGTGTAAAATAATAGCTGCTTCTGCCAGTGAACACAAGCCAGATGTATTAATAAGGAATGTCAGGGAAAGAACAATTTACTGATGCCATTGTTTGAGCAGATACGATGCTTCCTGCACAAACATCAATTAATACCCTATTGTTTGCTGGCTGGAAATCTGTTAAGCCAGTTTGTACACAGATAACCAAAGTCATATAGATGCATTTAAATTCTCTTCCTTCTAAAATCGAGAAGATTGAAAGGAAGGAAAACTAGCTTGAAAATGTCTGCAGCAGCTTTAAAATACACACATCAGTCATCGAGGAAGGAAAAAAAAAAGCTATCAAAAAGGCTGCTTAAAAGCTTCAGTGGGAAGACTGAAAGAATATTTATCAAAATAAGCCACTTCCATAGTGTAAGAACTTGGGACAAGAAGAGAAAATCCACAACAAAGAAGTTTGATGAAGGCAAGTTTCTACACAATATAAAAACTTAACCTTTCCCACAGGGTTCTGGATAGGATGACCAGGTAGAGGGTAATTTTTGGTGAATTTCATGGCAGGAGAAGAAAGATGAAGATTAGATAAAAGCTGTGAGGAAACTGCTTTTTTCTGGGGCACATGGTCCTTTTTATTGTCTATCAATTAATGAACCTGTATTTCTATAAGTTGCTTATACCAGCAAAATAATTTTTCTATACCAGAGCAACAAAATGCAGCAGACTCATCCCAGGTTTGTTTGCTTTCGTGTCCGCCAGCTTGAGCAGTGACGACAGTTTAAACCCAACAGCATTGCCAGCATAACCTCCCTAAAAAGAAACAATTTGCAAAAGAGCAAATGAGAAACTGAGGCATGACATCAGAGCACTGCAATACTAACAAGGAAGTATGGTCCATCAGCCATCTCCCTTTGGGAGGTCACTTACCGCATTCATAATATTCCCAGCCTGAAGGACCAAGTGCAATATGGAATGCAGTTCCTCACAAGTCATTAACTCTGTAAGGAACAAGAAAATTGCTGTCTAACAATTGTTTGTTTAGAAATAAAGTCAGTTACCAAACTCCTCTTCATCTTGGGCTTTTTTTTATTTTTATTTGACAGGAAACTACAATAAACTGAAGAGGTCGTGGGAAAAATAATGGTACTATATAATTCCAATTCAGGAGCTCAACTGACAAACCTCAAGTGTATGTTCAGACTTTAACTTAGCAAGTGTAGTATTTCCAAGGCAACCTCCAGCAGCTAAGGAAACATTTGGGGCCTAATCCTGCAATGTGTGAAGTGTCTCATGCAAGTGGTTAAGTATCCTCACCACCTACTAATTACTCCAGCTTAAGGCAAGAGTTCTGCACCCTGCAGGATCCATTTGCCATCTGCCAGGATTGGGCTTTTGAACAATTATTCTTTTTTTAGGAGACTTGGCCATAAGGCCTCAAAAGATAACAAGCAATGTTTAAATTTTCCTTGCTTATCCCACTCCCACTGTGAATCATCATTTTATTTCTGTATGATCACCAACTCAGAGCAGCATTTATTTTACTTGTCATATTGAAGATGATTTAGCACAGTTATATTCAGTGTGACAGAGAGTCAAAACTTTAAAAGGCAGTTTTATTCCATTTCTCATCATACAAGCCTGGTTTGTACATATGCTCATTTCTTTGCAAAATGCACAGCAGTGTTCCATCTGAATTCACACATCTTTTCACCCAGCCACATACAAGCAAAAAATAATGTATGTGCAAAAAACAATATATATATACACCAGAGAGATTGCTTTAGAAATAAGATGTGGAAATTCAAAACTGTAAAGGGTTAATAAATGTGGCACAGCAAACCAAGTAACTCCAAATTTGCAGTTGCCTATATGGCAAGAAAATCACCATGAGTTTGTTTTAATGGGAGGTACTATATGTTATACTAATGAACAAAATAAAAAGTGGAATCCTTTTGATTAAAAGTGTAAATACTTTTAAAAACTATTTTGGTTCCAAGTCCACATTCTATGATTTACCCTTCATTCAGCTGCTCAACACAATACAGTAATCAATCATTTTGGAAGCCCGTAGCCCTTGTACATTTGTATTTCAATACTGGCAGTTTAAAAACATAGAAATAATTAAATAACCTTTGATCTAGCAAGCTATAGGCAAGGAAGCAAGGAGGAAGAAAAAGGAGAGAATAAATAAGAGAATAGCAAATTTCACAGGGCAAAGAGGAGAAGGCAAGTTGTAAACACATGGTAAGAGCCTGACTGTGACATACATCCATCTGTAGGCCAGATGAGAATCCACCAGGCTGTTTAGACCATCTAACCCTTAGTGATTATCAGCATTAGAATTGAAATAAATATTCTCGCAGTCTAATTACAGGAAAGAAACCTAGGAGACAACAATCGAAAAGGAGACACAATCCCTAAACAACTTCAGGCCATCAACAAACCCTGAAGTGAAAAGAGCAAATGGAGAAGAGCACATGACAAAGTGGACTGAGCACAGGGAAGGCCCCGTCAGTGATTTGCGTGACTGGCCTGATGCAGGAGTTGGAGACCAAAGTGTCTCCTCTCTGGAGGGAATTAATTCACCAGTTTACATATTCTTGGGTGAAGGACACGAAGGACATAAGGTGTGGCTGCTTTATACATAACATATCCCCTCACATATGTCTGTTGCTCAAAGCACAATGATTTGAAAGAGATCCTAATAAAAGGCCAAACTCAGACCTAATCCTAAGGTACTGCACACTTTACTGAGTCAAGGACAAGTTTCCCACTGCTGGGAAAAGGCTTTTTTTTCCTTTGCTTTCACTTGAAAGGACTGTTCTAATCACAAGCGCTCATAGTTGAATATTTTACTCTTACTGCACTTTTTTGTACCACTGGAAGCAGTCTATGCAGTGATCTAATAGCCTGTCAAAAAGTTTCCAAACTGAAATAGGAATTTCATATTGAGGAACAGGACAAAGAGGCACTCAAGATACTGTACAGGCTCAGCATTAATGCTTAACTTAGGAAATCAACTTAACCAGGAAATCAACTATTTTCCTGCAGAGCAGAAGTCACTACATTACCTTTCAACTAACCAGCTGCAGCAGTTCAAAACTTGAGAAATGTAAAGAACACAACATGTATGTAGAGAAACATAGAGAAGAAAAACAGAAAACAAAGGAATAGCAACAGTACTCTCTACAATGAAGATTTTAACCTATCAATACTGCCACCTCAAAAGGAAATAGCCTATAGAGGAATTTAGAAAATACAGTCGTTTTTTCTATGGATCTCTGAAAGAATGAGCAGAGAGGTGCAACAACCACTTTTCCATCAGAGGGAGAGCAGTGCAGGAGGGACAGCATTGCAGGAATGAGCCAACTGTACTCAAAAGAGGACACCCTAATTTGGTCATAGACATCTTTTCTTCTGTCATTTTAGGATGTATTACTTATAGGCTTTGAACATAAATTTGTTGCTAGTGTACCCAAAGTCTCCAGATTTTTGATTTTGGAAGCAAAGATCCACCAGGCACACCCTGATGGCATTTGTCAGAGGGGAGTTAGCTTCCTTTTAATAGCTAAGGTACCTGAAATTCAAGCTCTGGTCTTCGTAATGCAGACTAATTAACATGCTAACAAAAACAAGAGTATTAGGCATGTCCCAACATATTTAATTACCTTTTGTTGCCCGTCTTATAATTTTCATGTCATCCTGTAGAGAAGTACAGGAGGGTGAGAACTCCCTCTCCAACACCATGGCTTCAATCCTAAGAGCATAGCTGGAGTACACAAACAGGTTTAGAACTGACAGCCAAAAAAGAATACTTATCATAAACAGAACAAACCAACTATCTCCTTACTTTGGCACCTGGATTAGTAAATACATGAAGGAATCAGCTTGAGACAGTTTTGATACATCTCCATCAAAGGCTTTTAATTTCTTTACCTAGAAAAGAGAAAACAACACTAGCAAAGAATTTTATCAAAGATCAGGATTAACCTTACTTTGGAAGGCAACACCTTTAAAAACAAATTTAAATGAAGGCATTGGAAAGTCCACCCCATGACTGAATGGCTTCACTGTCCCAAGAGCTGTCATTTACACACACCCCAACGACAAAAAAAAAATTTAAATGTCATTCTTGTCCCAAAAAATTAGCTACACAGTCCAGCAGCAGAAACCATGATGCCATCATTTTGATTGGTGATTTTGATTTCTGATAAATGATTGTTTTCATCATTATGTTTAAGATACTGATGATGATGTGAAAAATAACCTTTAACTCTTGAACAACTATGATGGACACTTGGTCATAGTTTAACTGTGTTCAAAATATCCAGCAGAGGACTGCCTATATCTTATTGGCTACAATGCAACTAAACTTTAAGTTAGGGGTTTTTTTCAAGATATTGGTTCAACCATGTCCCCTAAAGTGCTGTTAAGGGGTAAACTTCATGATCTCGAGTTTGTATTTTTTTCATTCATATGAAATATTTTAAAGATAAATCAATCTTGCATTTTAAGTAATTTATTGTCAGTACCCTCAGTACTCTGAGGACAACATTTACATGCAAAGGAAATACCACTGCATTAATTTTGTCAATCTTCCTTCCCAGCTCCACCAAAATCCATATATTTGCATGATCTGGAAGCCACTGATCCACCCACATACTTACTATTTGTTTACATAGAAGAACTGAAAAATACATGCACATATGTTTAAGCGTAACAGGAATTTCTTCCACATCTTCCAACACAGCAACTGTGTCCAAAAGCAGAGCTCACTCTCAGTTACACTATTTCTTCGTTGGACCAACAAGTCCACACCCAGCAGCAGCTGCATGTTTCCACTGATTTACACACCAGCCCATCATCCTCCCTTTGTGTAACATCACTCTTAAAGCCCATTCCCAACCACATTTACACAGATGGTCTTCAGTTTCAGAAAGCACAGTAAGCTACTGGAGACAGGACACTACACCAGACCATCAACACTGTCATGATTTAGCAGGATATCCACAGATTCATCTTCAAGAATCAGCCTACAAATTAATCACTTATTTTTCTGTTTTGACAGTAAAAGAAATGACTGATCTGTAGTGGAAGACAACTATGCTATGCTAAATCAGGGTTCTGAACTAGTAGAAGGAAAGGATTCTTTTAACAGCATTTTTCTACTTTATTCCCATTTTTTCCACACCATAAAAAAATAGAAATGCTGAGAATGCATTAAGAAAGAGAAAAATACAAATTAAACACAGAATGGAAAATAATCCATTTTCAAATTAAAAAACACATCGACAAACAAATGAACAGGAAAAAAACCTAACAAAAACTTATGACCAATAAAGAGACCTCTAATCAGAGAGCAATTTTTATTCAGGCTATCTAGCTTCATTTCCTAACACTGCCAACCCCCCCCATTTAACTCAAGACACTCAGACAAAAGCTCTAAAGATAAACAGCATACCCATTTTTTTAGGCCTGAGAAAACTCCTAATTTACTGGGTAATTCAAGAAGTCTGCCAACAAAAAACAGGAAAGACCAGACTTGACATTCCTGATAATTCTAAGGTGTTAAATGAGTAAGAAACAAACCCAAAATAAACACTTTTTCTACATCTACATTAAGTGGGGAGTGGGAGATAGTACAGTATCTGAGTCTTTAAAGGTATCTTTAACCTAGCTTCCCAAAAATAGTGGTCTGCAACCTGAAAAAAAAAGCCTGCAAATTCTCCAACCTCATTTTAGTATCCTGCAAATATCAGAGTTTGCCTGAAAAGGATACAGGCATTCAGATATGGGAGAGAGGGAGGAAAGAAAGAAAAGCAGCCCACCAAAAAAACCCACGCCACCTCACCAAAATCAGATCATATAAGCTACTGGTTAATTATAGGAAGATGCAATTTGAAGACTTAAATGCAAAAAAAGTGAACAACAAGAGATCCTGAAACACAGGAATATTAACTTACTCATGCTACCAGTACTGTATTTAAATATACTTTTGACAGTAAGTAGCAATCAATGTTTTCTATGTGGAATTTTAATTTTACACGCATTGGATGAAATCCTTTTTCTTCTGCCCTCCTAGGAAAAATGCCTGGAGTGGTATGAGTGAGTATTAAATCCCAGAATTAATTCAGAGGAGGAACACTCCTAAAAAAGCACAACAGAAGACACTGATGAGGCTGCCTTCTGATGGGTAGGATGGGGTATTAATGTCACTATGCAAAAAGCTTTGGGCAAGAGTCAACCCACAAGAAAGTCTGTGTAATCAGACTTGAAACAAAGATGTGCTCACCACCTGGTTCCTCTTTTCCCAGCCTGCATCAACCACCTGAACCCCCACTGTCTTCTCCTTAGATATCCCAAACTACCTTTGCAAGAAGCATCAATGCAGCTCACCCAAGAAGCCCAAGACCCACGGATAGTGAACAGTGACCCATGCCACAAACAGAAAAAACAGGAACAAAACAGAATTATCAGGTCCTTTTCATCCCCAAATTCAGCAAACACAGCCTGGTTCTCTATACATGTCTTAAGTTTTTCACACAGAAGACTAAATTGCCTGTTAACTTGGCCTTAAAACAGTAAATAGTCTGGGAAATAGCTACGGTAAAGATAGGACAGCAATTATTTTGTGTTCCATTTTTAAATAAAAATTTCATAGTTTAAAAATAATTCTCACCATGAAGAAAAAAAAAGTTATTTGACTTTCTCAACACTACCAATAAACTAAAAAAAACAAGTTCTGAGCTAAAAATTACTGGAACATATTTTGGATGTCTGTCATTATATAATCCAAGGGAAACTATCCAAAATCCCAAGGAACTGCCTCTACTCTCTGCTGCCATGTTGTCCAAGTACTCCTGAAGAAAACTGAGATTCTCTGATAGCTCCCAGAAGTGGGGGTCAAATTCAAATATCAATTGCAGGCAGGAGCTGCAAAGAAAAAATGGGCATTGACAACAATGTTCACTATTAGTCATGTTAACAGATATAGTAGATAGGTTTAGAACACAGAGCTAAAAAATGTGGCTTCTTATAAAATCATATTGAATAACCCTATCAGTTCTGGCCTTGACCTCCTCTCGTGAAGCACAACAAAAGTTTTCCACAAGAGTAGGCAGCCACGTACCGAGATATGGCAGCGTAATGTGTACAAGCAAGAGAGCTTAATTACATTGTATGCTCAGTTCTCTATTACTCAAATTGGGTGCAGAGCTACTAATTTAATTTTTCATTATATTTGTATATGGAATATGCATTTGCACTGTCCATGCATGCCCATGCACACTAAATCTGATTTTAGATACACAAGATTCTCACATACGTAATTTGCTTAATTTTAAGGACAGTTATGAAACATAGAAAGTCTGATCTTTGATTTGATTTGTGAACAATTGCAGTAGAGATGCCCATTGCAAATATGTCATTATACCTTGCAGACACAAGTCACTGTATTCAAGTTCTTGGTAATTTTTGAGCTACCAGTAGCATTTACAGAGGGATTCTTTTTATGGCATGGAACAGGTATCTTGCAGGATCTGGTGTCTACATAGGATCTTTGAAGAAGAGGAATAAACATTTTCTCTGGGTTTTTTTTATTACTATTTAATATCTCCATACCACTGCAAATATTCAGGGCACTAACAAAAAAGAGAGATAAAAAATACCAAAGCCCCAAAAGGCATCACAGTGGAATCCAACTGCAAGGGCATGTGGGAAAGCAGCTGATGTATGAGGCAGTGATGCACCACGGGGCACAAGCCTGGACAGTGGCAAACCACCATCAGCAAGTGATAAAAAGGGAGAAAACCCTGCAGGTAATCATATAGGGCAAAAAAGAAAAAGGAGATGAAAGCTCTGCAGGATGGTCAGCCCTATAAAGCAGTGGCTGAGGAAAGGAGGGGGCAGTTAACTACAGACATGGTTTGAAAAGGGTAGAGCTGACAGAAACAGTTCCAGTAAAGCAAGTGGCAGATGACCAGTGTTTGAAATCAGAGTACACGAGCAAAGGACAGGCTTGAGACACTAAAAAGGAAGTTAAGACATTGTGTTGATAACCTGGGTGTGCATGTGGGTGGGTGAGCTGATTACCAGTATGATATGCTCTCTTCTGTATGTATTTAAAGTACAAATTCTGGCTATTCTAGCTCGTTAAACACTGGACTCTCTCAACTTTTACCAGTCTGGGCCTGTTGAAGAGTGCAATAATATGCACATAAAAGCAGCTAAAAGCTTCTTCTCTTCTTTAGTCAGGATGCCAGTAAATAAAAGCTGTCAGCCATTTCAACAGGTAATCATTCAGAAACAGCTAGGAATCTTTTCAGAAGTGATACAGCAGAGAAGATTCAGTAAAAGTTCCCTGGGAAAAAAACAAACTGAAAAAAGGGATGAAGCAGAGGAGATTCCAAGTAGGTGTTTCCTTCTCCTTACAAAACAGCTAAGCACAGTATGGTACAAAGAACAGGATTTCTAAGAAGGCTTATACAAAACCAGTGATCTTATCCTACTTATTAACGTATTGAGAATTTTTATACGTTTGCTTGGCCTTTTTTGAAACCACTGTATAGTGGCCAGGCCACACACCCACAGACAGCCCTGAACAAAACACTGAGTGGAGCCTTGCAGCAAGCTCCATCATGGCCAGCTTCAAGTATCTGTCAAGTTTTTCAAATTAAACATTTGAAAATACCCAAATGTTCTAAGCTGTAGGAAAGACTTCACAGCAGTGCCAATATTTCAATAATAGTCTTATTCAGTTTGAGAAAAACATTTAGTAAGGAGCCAGTATTTGCCTTTTACATGCAAAAATCTCAACAGCTTTGATAGCTGCTGGTATTTTTCATAGAAAATAGCTAGAAAATTAGTACTAGCACACCTATTTTTATGTGCCAACAGAGTTGCCACGTTACAAATCTGCAAATAGAGTAATTTGAAAGACAACATGTGTTAAATGTATTTGTTAGCCCAAGTACCTAGCTCCATTGTCAAAAAGCTGGAATACCATCAGGTACCTGAGATACTGTGAACTGAAATGATGTAAAATATGTCACAAACATCACACAAGAGACATGGGGCACATTCAGGTAATGTGACTGTATATCACAACACTTCCAGATAAGATGTGATTGGAGCACAAAGCTGGTGTTTATTCACACTAGGTAAACTGTAAACTTAAACTTCTTGGTAAAATAGAAGAAAAAAGTCAGTCCAGAGTCGCCCTTTCTACAGCTATGACCAGGAATGGCATTCCTCTCCCTCCTTTTTACAGACTAAGGATTTATGGTAAAATAGAAAAGAAAAAGCAGAAGACATCTCAAAGCACAGTTACTGGTGCAGAGCACAAGCCTAGCAGAGGGCACTGGGCTCTCATTCCAACTTGCAAGAAACCTGTACATACAGGTAAAAGTGACTGTAAATACCTGAGCTGCTGCAAAGAGCACACAAAGAGGAACTGCAGAAGCCCACCCACGGTTACACCAAGACAGTCTGCCCAGGTAACTGAACAGCCACTAACCTTTTGGGATCTGAGTGCTTAAGTCTCTGAGCAGAGTAATTCTCAACTCTTACAACAACAAAGCAGGTGTTTAGGAGAACAGGAAGTATCTAAAGGGCAATCCCACGGAATCCTTGCTGAGGATGGGTGCAACATTGTGCAAAGACAGGCCTATGTGATGACAGCTTGCCAAAGCTATCTCATGTGACACGACATGACAAAGAAATCAGGGAGTATTAAACAGAAGAGGGAACAGCAGAACAAATAACACTTCACCTGGTATCTCTAGTGATTCTGGATTATTTGTATGTGGGGCTGTAAGCTTCTGATGCCTTTCCCTTAGCAAATGGTGAATCACTATTCTAAGAGACAGGTATTCAGACTAGGAGAGACAATAAACTAAGAAAAAGTAAGGGGACATAGGAGAACAATGAGCACACATTAAGGGGAAAAATGGTGAAAAAGAAAAAAAAAAGCTCTGAGTTTCCTAAAAAGAACGAATTTTCTAACTGCCTACACTTAAATTTTAGGAGGCACTGTAGTAAATGAGTTACTGGACTCACTTATTCTTTGACCACATCAAGCATGAAGATGTGAAGGCATGGAAACATTTTTCCACACCAGCAGAAGCATTAGTCCCTTACATTGAGGATTTTCTCCCTGTCTTGCCCACCACCACCCACCCAGATCTCAAGGGGAAAAATCAAAAAAGTTAAACAATTATGAGGAGAGTAACATGGAGAAAGGGAGTCTTTCCTTTTTCTGCTGCATGAAATTAATTAAATACATACAAACACCTGCACATTGGAAAGTAGCCTCTTCCCAGCCTTCTCCTGGGAACAGCAACAAATCTCATGTCTAAGGCCCCTTAATTTCTAATTCTCTCCTGTATCATAGAATATCTTCTATTAATTTCTCAAGTGACTCCTTAAAAGCACTTCTTGAGTTCTCTGGCCCCACTGTCTTGAGGCACAGGCTTGTTTTCAAATCTGTTGTCAAGTAAATAAACAGACTTTTTCACTCTTAGCACTACCTATTGGATAGCTAATGCATCTAGTTGTGCATTGCAGACAAAATTGATAAAGTTCAACAACTTACATTACAATTCAAGCTGAATGGCAACAGTTGTATGACATAGACTACACCAGCTGAAAGATTTTCTACTTGTCACAAAACAACAACCAAGATCTAAGCCAGAAAAAAGGAAAACAAAAAACCACTACTTTTCTTTTAGTCTAATTTTCTGACTATACACAAAGTTAACTAGGAGTCACTCTCTTTCAAGTTAGAACTCCACTGATCTCCTCTGTCTGACTTTCAGAAGGAGATAAATTCTGTTTATATAATGGAGTATGTACTAAAATGCAAACAAAGAGGGAATGGTTTTGAGGTCCCAGAACTACTGTCACCTGGTTTGGGTTTTTTTTTGATTAATTACATTTCAACTTGTTGATATCCCCTCAACTCTAAGAGATCTATTAATCAAGCATAGTAACGTAGCACAATTTTTACAAGACTCTCTGCAAAGATAGCCCAATTTAGGGTCCTAAATTTGACAGCAAAAGACTGCAACATGCTCTACTGATGACTGGGTCTGAGATTTGCTGCTGCACAGAGGAAACAAAGTGCTTTGACAGTATGACCTTGAAGTGGTAAAGCATGTGAGCTGAGGTTGATCTGTACGTGGACCTTAACTTAGCAATTTCCCAAGTTTGAGCCACTCACTTTGATGTGAAGCACTCAAGCAATTCTAATGCTAATTTTGTCAGGTTTGTGGTTTACATTTCTCTCAAGTACACACAAATGGGTCAGTGCCAATAGCAAGCAGGCAAGGAACTGTACATCATTAAGCAGGGCTCTCAGGTCAGTTGATGAAGCTTCACCTCTTTAATCATGTGAATAGACTTGAAGTTTGGGACTAGGAGGGGAGAAAGCTGCCCTTGGATGTTGGTCATATGGTGATCACAGGAACATTGGGAAGGTACTGCTGGAATTCTGTGCCTTCTAACACGTCTGCTTTGAGCACTAAGCCATGTTAGCAAATTCCATGGGTGCTGCACACTGGAGCTGCCCTTCTGCCTTACTGAAACCCAGTGACCAGGCCCAGGAACAGAGAGGTCCCAGATGCACCAAGCAGGCAGTGAAACAGAAGGCAAAAAGGCAGTAGCACAGGGCTACCAATATTAAACTCACAGGCACTGCAGTGGGAAAGCATGAGGCAGGTACCAAAGAAGTGAAATTTGTTTGCTTAGAATATACTTCAATTCTGAATTTTCTGACCTCCCTGGAGCAGTTACCTGCACAGAAGAAGGCTCCAGGTCTTGCTGTTTATGGGACAAAAAGGACATCATAAACCCAAAAAATGTCTTATCCACTCCTTAAAAGCAGATGAAATTACTTGAAGTAACAATGAAGGGAATGAATACACTGAGACCTCAATACCACAAGTCAAATGAAGATTAAATATTTGCACTCAGTGGTTCCCTATTCCCTAGCCTCAGGAAGGTGCTGAGATTCCTCTTTTACAAAGCTTCATGTTGGAACCCCAGTCAGCAGAGCTCTACAAAAAATAAGTTCCACATAAAACCATTATTTACCTCCTCTGCTTCTGGTAATAATTTAAGAAATTCATGTAGCAGTTCAGAACCATAGGGCTGACTTCTTCCATGATAAATATCTTCAATGATGGATTCAGCAGACCTTGAAAAAACAATTGAGCATACACATTTCTAACACTTGCAGGGCAAACAGTTACACAGACTGAAAAAACCATGCCCAGGCTACTCAACAGAGTTATAAAGAGGTTGTGGATGCATCAGTGTCCACAGCAGCACTGCTCTGACACCATTTTTGGTGATGGCTTTACTAAAGGGCAACATTACCAGTGAATACAGACAGCAATGAAACAGCTCGCTCTTGAAGAAGCTCCTCACACTGTCCCTTTCTAATGGTTTATAAAGAGAGGAAGCCAGTGAAGGGCAGTTCACAGGCAGTGTTACATGAAGTAAATGGGCTTCCCCTAACCATACCTGAAAACTCACATAAACTGCTTAACATCAGCAAACTCTAAATGTTTGATGCTAAGTCATAAAGGCACTCAAAATTAAACATATGAGAAAACAATGTCAAATTACTTTTGAGAAAACTGCACAAAACTTCAAACTCCACAAGGAGCCGAGCACAACATATATATTTTATGAGAACTGCAAAGAATTCTTACTTTTTGAATTGTTTGAGAAATATCCCAATGTTCATACTTCGTTTTGCATCCAAAATGGAAACCTGAGAGAGAAAGCAAGAGAAATCAATCTAAGAATATCTAAGAAAATAGCATGTAATACAGGTATCATTTCTTAAATTGCTACAGATAACTGTTTCCAGTTGCCACCAAATCCCAGGCCAAATAAATATACAGTCACTTCTTATCAACAAAGCTCATATACTACAAAACTAGTTTTTACCAGGGAAATATATAGTGCACTCACATCACCCTTCTCAAACTGAAGCAAAGAATTCCATAGCAACATATAACGAAGGAAGGAATCAATATTTCTATTTCATTACAAAGTTAAAAACATTCTTCTTGCTTATTCCATAACCCTGCATCTGCAAAATGTTGCTTATCAGGTAAAACATTATATTGCATTTGAAGTCCCCAAGGTCTGAACACCACACTTCAAAATCCATGTAAATTCAGAGGTTTTGTGACAAATGGGAGGATGGGATTTCTAAGCAGAGGTCAGGTACATTACTGATTTAATTCATGCCAACTAACAGCCACATTGATTCAGAGGAAGATTTACTAAGTTGATCTTGAATCAAACCCTGAAACAGATAATGCTCAAATATGTTTGCTTTACCTAGAAGCCAACAGAAATCCATAATAAAGTAACAGTCTCTCCCAGCTTTGTATTTCAAAGTTGGTTTGCTGTATCATCTTACAATTCTGAAGATCAGGCAGACAGAAAAAAAAAAAACCAACCCATCCCACAATATTTTCCTCTAATTTTGTAAAAAAATTTAAAAATCAAAGTGTCTCTTGTACACTAGTTTTTCTTCCTATAACAGCATACAAGTTTAAACATGAGAGGTTTGCCCTGCTTTAGCAAACTGTGTCCTTAAGGTTAAAATTTTACCACAGCTATTTTGGTGATAAAAGCTACAGAAGTCATGAGATTTACAAGGACAAGAGAATTGTTTCACCTTAGCAGTTCCACCTGACTGCCACAATAAAAGAGCTCAGTGCACATGGATGTTCAAGACTACTGTTGGACTCGTATGCTGTTTGTGGTTTCGACAACTGGAAAGGCGCTCTGACCTTTGTGACAGTGCTCAGATTAGAAGCAGATATAGAAATGCAACATTGGCATTGTCACAGAATTGAATTAGCCTGCAGTCAGCTGTGACAGTGAAAATACAGGGATGATTAATGGGCTATCCTCAAGATACAGTCAGGAGACAGCCTCTTCAGCTGCTGAAAATAGTGAGTCATATTGAAAAGTTTTCTGAAATTCTGGGATTTCCTCTCTTCTGAAAACAGCAAAGACTAGAAAACACAGGAAATATCAGCATATTAGTTTTAATTAGATGATTGGTAGCCTGAAGCCCTTCAGTTTTAGCATATGCAGAGATAAGGGGACAGATTGTGGTTTATTCTCCTGTTATCTTAAGAGTTGAGAGGCCCCCAACAGATCATTAAGGAAAAAGCCCCTTAACACAGGACAGGTTCAGCTATCTCTCTCCCTGCAGTATCTAATCTTTTTCAAATGTTTTACTGCAGGGACCTCTCTCTGACCTCTCTAGCTGTAGCTCCAGTCTCCAGTTGCTCCGGTCACCCCTAATTCTCTGATTTCTCTGTACTAGTTTAAGCCTATAAGCCTTACCATCATTTGGCTTTTGGTTTGTTTGGGGTTTTTAAGCATAATCAGAGTTAATCTTGTGTACATTTTTTAAATCACAGTCAGTAACTGTTACAAGAAGGCTGATCATCAGCTGAGTAAACCTTTGTTTCCCATGGCACAACACAGATTTACAGTACAACCTCAAACAAATTACATAATTTTTTTAATATCTTCCCCTGAAGAAAAACAACAGACAGGAACACATACAGCTGCATTTGTCTACCAGCACAACACAGAAATGTCACAGCTGTTCTTAAGTACCAGGATCTTACATACACTCCTTGCTCTGTATTCTATTTTCTCTGTACTCTATTTCCTCTCTGATTTCTTGTTTAAGCACACAATCAGAACAAGTCTCAGTTTTTGGTCACTCTTTGAAGGGTGTCTACTTCAAGCTTATCACAAGTGTTTGAAAATGCTGTCATTACTTCAAGGAGTTTCCAGATGGGAGCCCAAAGAGAAAAGGGGAACCTGGCAGATATTCCATAAATACAAGTTCCTACTCCTTGCACACAAATACACTATCTTCCATCTCACATTCAGTTGCATATTCAATTCATAAGCTCAGCCTGAACATCTGTTCACAATGTCTACTCTTCTCCACTGAGATTTCATTCGATTTCGTTCATGCAGAGCACTGTCTGCTGCTGCTTTTTACCCTTTAAACATTACCACAGCTTTTTCTAAATTCTGCTCAGTCTGCTCCTGTCTTCTGTTCACACACACCTTCAACACTGCTGCCGGCACAGCACGTTTCAGGTCTCTGTTTGCCACCCAAAGAGGTTTTAAAGTGCTGTCCACCAGTAATACCCCTGGATTTCTGGACTCAAAAAGTTACACTGGACTGTAACTGAGAATTGGGAACAGCCATTCCTGGTCCCACTTGGATTCTCTCTAGAAAAAAACCTCTCATATGGTTTCTTATGATTTATTTTAAATAAATTCGGGAGAGCTTTCTCCATTCTCATGTTCTACTCTCTGAAATTGGAAATACTACAATTCTATTAGATACTTCCACCATCTCCACACCTGCACTTTGCAATCCAAGGCAAAGCACCACAGGTCACACACACTTGCCACCTCTGCTTTATAAACAGCACAAATCTCTAAACCAAGAACAGCAATTCACTCATGAATCCACTTTTCATCACCAGAGTATTCAACCCAGCATATTTCCAAAACCTGCAGCAGGCACAGATCACACAATACCAAGCCTCAGTTTGATAAATGTTAATCCACCACAGAAATATTCAGTTTTCAAGGTACTATGGTAAGGGGGAAATTAGCCTGAGTACCATGGTGAAGCTGTGTTGATACTCCTGAACCCCAACACAAATTTGCAATCAACACAAAAGATTCAGAGGAGCATTCTGGGACACACAAAAAGACACACATCAAAACTGACTTTGTAGTGACTGGAGAAATGCAACAGGAGTTTCTTGCCATGAAATCATCAATGAGGAACAGAAACACGATATAGTGCATTTATAACAGATCACTAAAACAAAACATTGTAGGTTTTCCTTGCATAAGAACAATGGGGTTTCATATGGTGGGATATAGTTTACAAATTACAGCAAGCATGGAACAGCCTGGTGGCTCAGGCTTGGTGCTGAAGGTTAGAAAGAATATAAATAACTTCCTGTTTCAACTTCCACTTCACATTACAACACACTAACCATCACTTCATGCCTGGAGTCACAGCAGAACCTAGCAGCTTACTAAAGGGCTGTCCCACTCTGTGTCATCCTCCCATGTCACGTTCCTAGCCTGATCTCTCCCTTAGGCAGGCACTGGTACTCATCTCATTTGGTTCTTGCTGTTAGTTCTTTGCTGGATTAACAGGTTGAATCAGCTCTCAAGAAGGTGGAATGAGCATCAGAGCCAGCAGAGGCAAAACAGAGAGAGGGCATGACTAGGAGAGGGGACAAGAGACATCCTGTTCACTCCTTCCATCTTCCTTCTTTCTCCTCCTCCTGCTATCCCCCTGCACAGGTTCCGGAATTCCCTGCACCCTTTTGCAAAGTCATCGAAACTCACTCAAAGAGCAGAAACTACTCCAGTAGGAAACAAATTAAGAACCCCACAGCACTCTGCTGAGCTTAAATACGTTTACAGAGGGTGCAATATCTGTATACTATTATCCAATACCTGTCCAGAGCCAGCAGACAGGTGGGGTGAGGTGAGAGACAGGAGGCACAGTTGGAAGGAGAAAGCAAGACCAGCTCCTCTGGCTGACAAGAAGCTGTTCTGCCCACTCCGCTGCCAGGCTAACTACAGCCTGGGTGAGTGCCTGCTGTGCCACACTGGGACACCACTGGAGGATGGGGAAAGTAAATTGGTGTGTAAACTTAACCTTGCACCCCCTATTTTTCAGAGCCTCAAATTACATGGAAACATAGGGCAAATTAAGCCTTTAGTCAAGAAAACATGTTAATTAATCTCCTAAGGGTTTGGTGAGGGATTGTTTACAAAAAGGAAAGCATTTGCTGCAGGAGTTTGACTCAAGCCTCAAAAGGGACTTCTGTTATAATGATGATGTTACATCTAAATTCCCTGTATAAATCACTGTCGAATGAGGAATTAAAAGGACACACAGTAAGTTCCTACATGTGCAGGACTTTTACCAAAAGACTACTCATGATTTCATAATCAACAGTGATCTCTGGTAAAGGTGTGAAAGCCCAAATCTCCTCCACAGTCTGTAGGGCAGTGCCCTCAACACTGACTGAAGAGTAACTCTTCACCACTTCCACTGAAGCTACACCATCACACCAAGAGGGACCTCATAGTGACAACAGAGCACTCTCTGGCCATGCACTTTTCTGTACAGCACTTTGCACACCTGCTGCTTTTTTCAGATGTGGATCTAAGCACAGGTTGAGTTTATGCACTTGAAGTCCTTGAAAATTCATTGCTAATACACTATGCCAACTAGGCTAATTCCACTATATAAACTTCAAAGAACATTTTTCATTGCTAGGCCAGAAAGTACTGTCTAAAACCAACCATGTTTTACACAACAGGAACAGAGGTACTGAAACACAGAATGTTTTGCCCACCTGCCCCTGGCTGGCCAGCAACACGGCCACACACAGAACTAGAGCTCCCTCAGCCTCACACCCACGTGTTCCCCACAAGACCACACTGACTGCACACCTCAGCCTGCCCCCAGCTCCTGCCAGCCTCTGCAGCCTCAGAGTGAGCTGAGGATAACCATCCCACACTAAAGCCATGGCAGCTGACAGCACTGGCGGCAGGAGTCACAAACAAGGCCTGTGCCTCCCTCCTCCAGCCCCTTGCCTGCACTAGGGCTGAGCACGTGAGCTGCTGTGCGTCTGCACTTCCGCACTTCCAATAACACACAGCTCCCCAGGATTATCTCCTTCCCTCCTTGCTAAGCAGATAGGACTGCAAAGTCCATTAACACATAAGAAATTGCTCACCACTGTCTGACACACTGCTGCAGCGTGCTTGACAAAGCTTAGCGAGTGAGTGGAATGTTTTGTCACTTAAGTGGCATCACTCAGAGGCAAGTCCTGTTGCCTTGTCACCTGCCACGTGCAAAGTCACCAAGGGAGCCCTGAACCAAGGGACACAGGCATCAAGCAGTGCAAATGCACTGCATCACCATACCAGCTCCAGACAGACGCACAAAACCCATAACTTTTAGCAAGACAGGGGTTTGTTTCCAATGCACTGTATCTTGGAGAATCCCTGGTTTTGCAGGGCTCTGACTTTAACCTCTAACAGTGCATGAGTTCTGGAGCACACTGGGGTTTTCTCTCACTCACCTACTGCACACTGTGGGCCACATTCAGTTTATGAAACTTATCGTGATATTTACTAGATCTTTATCACACAGCAGTCCTGACAGGGGGAGCTTCTGAGGAAATGCAGGAGGCCAGAGCTCTGTGCATCTGTACTCAGCACAGGAAGTCCACTCACTGATTGAAAGATGAACATAGCCTGAAAACAGCGCAGAGCTTAATGACTACCTCTGATGATGGCCCCAATTACTACCTCCTCATGACAGAGTTTCAGAGCCTACAACACACATGACTTTTTAAACCTTTAATTTCAGTATGTACAATATGCATGCTATCAGTGCACTGGTTTCTCATCTTGTCCCTTCTGATCTTATTTTGACATCTCCTAAACCCTGCAAGATATCGGCAACTTCATGTCTCTATTCTCACACTAAAAACTGATGCATTGTTACATCTCTTAACCCCGTGCCCTGTGTGTTTTGTTTACAAGCTGACATGTATGTAGACACACACTAGTGATTAAATCTGCATTTCAGCCCTCCAATTACTTCAGAGAAAGATCACTTGAGACAATTCAATTCAGGCTTCACAAAGAGGCTGTCTATAAATGAGGATTTAAGAACTAGAAAAG
This sequence comes from Notiomystis cincta, assembly GCA_013398075.1. Taxonomy (NCBI): domain Eukaryota; kingdom Metazoa; phylum Chordata; class Aves; order Passeriformes; family Notiomystidae; genus Notiomystis; species Notiomystis cincta. Next base: position 156,775 of record VZRX01000254.1, read on the forward strand.
CTACTTATCAGTTCCCTGGAGAGTGTCTGAACCTGGGAGTACTCAGTACAGAGTACTCCTCGCCACCTGAACAGAAATCAGTGGCAATCTTCGATTCTTCTTGGGAGGTTATCTTCATGTCCAGAAAAAGCATGGAAAATGAAATAAACTTTTCCTAGCAGGAAGGTCATGTTTATGGAAGTGGAAACTTAAAATTATCAAATAAAATATACCCTTTATCACAATATTATGTTCTATATCCTTGCTGCCATACTGGCACTTCCCTTCCTGATGTCTCTAGGATGCTGTGGGCATATAAAGCATTAACCCTTGCAAATCAGACTCTCTTCTCTCCTGCCTGATACATGTTTGCATGTACAACATCTTGTTTGCATCACAGGCAAAGAGAAAGAGTTGAAGAGACAATATAGTTGTGTTCCACACTGGAAACTCAAGGACTATCCAACATGAGTAAATACAGATGCTTTCAGCTAGCTCCCTCTGCTTATTCATATTTATTTTAACAGGTGATCAAATCACAGCACTTAGCAAGTTAAAATAATAAAACACAGTTAGCTCTTTGAAAAACAAATATGTGCCACTAAGAACAAAGAGTTTATGCTTCCCATCAATCCCTTTTCCTTTGAATCAAGACAAATTTGCCGTAAGGATGAAACATGACAGAGAAAGAGAAAAAGGCGAGGCAGAATTCACATCAACTCCTACAGCATTATGTAAAAAAAGAGGTTTTACTTAAATTCTTACCTCCTCTTTAGTCTCTTTAAATGAAGACTTTAAAGATCGGTTTCGGGAGTCCTGGGGCTTGGCTTCTTCCTGCTGCCCAAAAAGTTCCTCAATTGTCTTCGTATCAATTTGATACTGTGGTCTTGCAGCAATTGTCCAGATATTGTTTTTACCACGGACCTGCTCCTCAGGGATAGTTTTCCAGAAAAAGCTCCGCATCCGTTTCTTTTTGCCGTGGCTGTCGTGCCCGTTGACCAGCTGTGGAGGCAGAGGTACGTTCGGGCCGGGCAGAGGANTGCGCGCGGAGAAAGTTGAGGCGCTGTCGTCGTATCCTCGCTCATTAATCCCGTTGCGACTGGAATAGCCCCATTTTCTTTATCATTGACCAAGGAGAGACAATTCATAACATGCATTTTACAGCCTCCCCGAAGGGGAGAGTGTTACCTCCTGGGACGGGTTTGAAACATTGAACAGACAGCGCGGCAGCCGCTGGGATCACGCCCTCTCAAAGCCTATCTGCCAGCGGCGGCAGCACAAGGGGCCACTGTACCATCTCCGCAACCTGCGACAAAGGACAACAGGGACACTCAGATCACACACACCAGACATCGTCCCTCGCACTGAAAAGACACCAAAACTAAGGCACAACAGCTATCAGGTGTTCAATCCAGAAGGGAAATTTAGTGAATCAGAAGTCTTTCACAAGGCAATTGTTTAGCACTTATCCACACCAAGATTTTGAACAGCTTTAGGTATCTAGATTTCAAGAACATATCTAAAAATAAGAATACCTCTAAATCATCCACAGTAGGTACCAAAACTACCTATTAATCTCAGTTCAGTGCAATTCTGTAAGAGAACATATTTATCTCAAATCATTAGAACAAGTATTATTCCACTGCTAACTTCAGATATGCTTTTAAAGCTGACTGCACACAGTACTAACTATGGTACCGGATTAACAGCATCAAACAGACCCTGTCTGAATCCTTTGAACTCATGGTTCAAATCCAAACTGCGTTAAAAAAGCTAAAACTATGCTGCTGGTTTAGCAATCTAGCCTAGTGTACTACTCTTTCTGCCTTTGTATTTTTCACACAGTTGTCAAAGTGTGCGGTCCCTAAAGTCTCTATGTTCACTGAGCATGAACTTACAGCATTACTGGTCTGGCTATGCTACCTGCCAAAATACACTACAAGAAGAAAGACCACAGTTTGATTAAGCTGTCCTTCATAATTTACTTCAGCATCCAGGTTAACAGAGTCAGTTCAATAACAGAGAGAGAGAAAGGACAAATAAGCTGGTAGGTACAGGACCCTACAAATCCTAAGCATTGCACATATGCAAAGCTTTAAATACTTGGGGAAGTTTTTGCCTCTAGATTATCTCATAAAGCAACAGGAATCACAATGGGTTTGAGCATTTTTCTTATACTGTCACCCTCTAAAAAAAAAGGTTTGCTTCTCATTATCAGCAAACCTTCAAGCAGGAGCATGACTTCTGCAAACCCCACAGTTTTGATAAGCTGAATCTACTGAAACAGATTTAATTCATAAGTCTCAGAGAAAACAAAGTGTTTCAAGTACAGACTCATGAGGAATCTCACGATTTTATGGAAATTTGGAAGCTATCTCAAAAAAAGATTTGGGAATTTTCAAGAAAAAAAAATTTAAAAATTCAAAGATGTTACACAGTACAAACTTAGACAGAAGACGGATAGTCCCTGAGCAAAAATCAGTCACAGGAAAACTCAACAGAAAAAGCTCAAGCAATGCACTGGCACAAGAACAACATCAAATCAGAAATTTGGCACTGACTTAGTGGTATACCTCCTCAGCAGGGTTCACATGGAGCTAATAGCAACCCAGATCAATTTGACATTGTATAATAGTGATGAAAAAAACTCACTATTTTTGCCAGAGATCCATCACTAGACTGTACATGAACACACAGACCCAAGTCACAGAAACAAGCCTTAGGGCAAATTCTCTCTTGGTCTGCAAGGACTCAGCTACTCACAGCTTCACTGAAATCAATGGAAAACAACACAAATCACCCACTGTACCTTTCCTTCTCAAAAGCTTGCACAGGTAGCAATGAACTCCTCTCTCCTACTTCAGGTTTTCTAATCTTATACCTTACGTTATCCGGGTGTTTACATGAATACAAAACATATATAAAAACCTGTATGAGGTTTAAATCATGGGAATGATGGAAAATATTTTAATGGCATGGTAAAGAGGAGAGAAGCTACAAAGAAAGTGGATCAGGATAGAGTGTTTCAAATTTAAGTCAGCATTAATACCCAGCTGCTATTACAGGGCTCTGTATGTTCACGCCTCTCCTCCCAAGTTCATGATCATAGAAGCAGAGAGGCATAAAAAAGCAGGTGCAAGGTGGTGGAAAGAGATTAACCACTCAAAGCAATTAAGTGTTGCATTAATTTAAAGAAATACTCAACTAGGAAAAACACTTTTCCTCCCTACTACTTATTTAAAAATGAAAAATGTATTAGCTAGTTTTCCACCATCACAAAGCAGTATTTGACATTATTATTTTCTAACTTGGGTTCCCACACATTCACAAAAAAAAAAAAAAAGAGAGACAGACAGACTGACCGACCATGCCCCAGGCAATGTTCAGGAACCTCATTTTGAGACTTTCAATAAATCCATATGCTTTAGGAAAAACAGGATCAAATCCTAATGGAACAGTTGTAGGAGATGAATCATCAGAGTCCCAGCACTAACACACAGGAGTGGAAAACGACTGATCTCAGACCTGAGCACCTCTGAGCTAGACAAGGGACACTCCTAGTGAAAGGAGTGGAGAAGGCACGGGGAAGAAAACATCCCAACCTAGATGTAAAGATAGATAGATAGATAGAACAGAACAGGAAAAACTGTTTTCAATCCAACGAGCCCTGTGCTGCTTTAGATGAGGTAACAGTCAGCCAGAACCAGGAAAGGGGAGGAATCAGCATTTGGAAGGAAGGCATGAAAGGAAAGGCACAGCATAAAGGCTGGCATTCAGCTTTGTTTTCTGACAGAAGCACGATCCAGGTGACAGAGGTCACCTGCTTGTAAGAGGGTGGTGGACTCGAGTTACCAGACACCAGGAGACTGGTGAGAATTCCTTTCTTCTCTGGAGGAGCGGCTCAAAGTTGTTCCCAGCGGAGGCTCCCACCATTACCGTGGGTGGGAGAGGAGAGGAGCTGGCAGCCAGGACAGGTTCTGGGCTGCTTGCTGGTATCAGCAGGTGCCTCTGAGCAGGAAGTGCAGCAAGAGGAGGTGGGGAACAGCGCAGCCGTTCCAACTGTGAACTACAGATTACCAAGACACGCTGGGACTGGGATGCGTAATAAAGCCAAGCAAAATTTTAACTCCTAAGGAGCCTCTCCACACTTTTCAAAGGATTAAAGGGGGAAAAAAAAGTGGACTGAGGAACAAACTTTTAAGATGTCGCAACTATACCTAATTATTGCAGTTTTGTTATCCAAAACAGCCCGAGAAGCACCAAAGCTCTAAAGTAATGTCTTTACTGCACGTTTTAATTGTGTCCATATTTGGAATAAAAGAAATATTTTATTTCTTTGTCTCATTCATTGTTTTAGCCAAGCTAATCTAATTTGGAAATGTAATTTAAAAGTTAGAGGGTGGGGACAACTTTCTCCCCAGGTAAGAAGAGAAACACTCTAAAGTAATCTGTTTCTTGCAAAAAAGGCAGTTGCCACTGAGACGGACATAGATTGTGTTTGCATACACAAATTAACAGGTGAAGTGCACGATGCACCGAAAGGCATTTCATAATTCATACTGCAAGACGTGACTCCCTTTAACTCACACCTTATGTTCTCCCCTGCCCACGTTTCTGTATCAGGCACCCTCCAAGTTCTCATGAGAACAACGCCGAGCCCAACCACAGCATTTGGCTGTCTGTGTCTCAACAACAACCCTACAAAGAGGCAAAGGGAGCAACTAGTTGCTCACTGCAGACAGAGAAGCTGCAAACGCCAATAACCAACCCCTGCTCCTGCCAAAACCTGCGGGTTACAAAGAACACGCAGCTCACGCTGTACATCCCCCACTCGGTGCATCCCACAAAAGCCCTGCACGGCACCGCGTCCCTG
>VZRX01000255.1:0-65132 GCA_013398075.1 Notiomystis cincta
AATAATAATAATAACAGTAATGAAAGGGATGGAGGCAGTTTGGAGACCAGGATCAGAATTCTGTGTGATGGTGGCCAGTTGGAAAAATGAGGCTGAAATGCAGGATCCAGCTAACCCAAGGGATGAACAAGGGTCAGTAATGCCACACATTGAGTTGACGAACTCAATAGCACAGTGGAATGACACATTATGAGTGCCATACTTAAGGTACACCAAGCCTTGCCTTCATCCTCCACAGCACTGGCACAGCATGTAGGAGTGTAACCTTTGAGAGCACTGCACTGCCAGAAAGAGGAACATGGGACTGGAGAAAGTTCAGCAACCAGCAAAAATTAGCAGAGGTCTAGAAAACACAGCCTTTGAAGACACATTGCATGACTTGGCATTGATTAAAGTTAAAAGAGAAGTCTGAGGGGAGACATGATAACAACTGTTAAATATGTAGAGGGTTGCTACAACAAGCAGCTGATGAAATTTCCTCTGTACCTAATGGATTAAGACAGAGAATAATGGGTTTAAACTGCACCAAGGGGATTTCCCCCCTGGGGAGGATGTGGCAGAGGTTTTGAGGAGCTGTTTAGACAAACATCTGTCATAAATGATATAGAAGTAAATGCTTTGGACTGGTGGGCTGGTCTTTGGAGATGACTTCCCAGGGGTTCTTCCGTGACTGCATAACAGAAACAAGCTAATTGTCACATTATTTTACAATATCTGTGCTTTGGAATGTATTTTCATCCAGCAAAACTAAACCCAAGAAATCAAAAACTCTCTCTTGTTTGGACAGAAGGGAAGGCATGAGTTCACTTGTTTACATTAACTGAGACAGTGGAAATGTTTCATTGTGGTTCATTTCATTTCAGACACATAAAATTAATCTAGAAGGTCTTAATCTGGGAATGGAATGTATATTGCTTAGTTAAATTGAATTCATCATAGCTATAAAATCTAATTTATGCCACATGATTTACTCTATTTGGTCGAGTATCTTCCTTTAGCAACACTGAGTTTTCATGAAAATATACAAAAGAAAGACCTTCAGTTTAACACTATTTTTTGAACAAATGTGGGGTTTTTTTAGTTAAAAATACTATATTCACATCAAACATAAAGATTTAACATAAACCAATAAACACAGGACTTGCTTATCATCAGTGACTTCTGTAGGCCTTCACAGGTGTATCCAGCTTTTAGACCCTGTACTGTTTTGTCACCAAAAATTTGTTATTAACACTATACTGTTCCCCCTTCAACATCATTAAAATGCCTGAGACAGAGGTCACTTCTAGCAGCACCTCGTTCATAAAAACAAGCAGAACTCTGGCCTTAGTCAAATGTAGAATTCTGAAGAGCAGAATTTGACTTAAGTGATCATGGGAATGCTGGTGGGTAGAAGTTCAGTGTAGACAATAAGATAAAAAGCAGTATCTCCCAGAACAACATCATACATTGTCCTGAAGAAAGATTTTACTTTCAAACATGCAAGGATTTCAGGGAAGGTCTTATTTTAGTCTTTAATTTCTGTTGTTGCATGTTTTTGGACTGCCATTCATGCATTGAAGCAAGGCATCCTAAATTACATTTTAACAGAAATTCCCTACCACTTCATTTTTATGTATTAGGCACATGCCAAATTTTTTTAAAACAATTTAATTTATTTTTATTTATATTTTCTGTTTCCGCAATAAAACACCACAAGACAAACAGACCTATTCCTTTTTTAAAAGGGAAAACACAAGCAAAACCACAGTTCTGAAAAGATAATTTGGTATGATTAAATGAAAAAAGAATGGAAGAAAGAAAAGAATAAGTGCTGCTGGCTACTTTCAGATATTCCAGGATTATATAACTTTGTATCTAAGTGCAATCATCATGTATAATGGAAAGCAATATAATCTTGGAGAATACATCCAAAACGCACTTCTTTCATGGTGAATTAATGAAATAGAAAAGGCCAAGAGAAAGCAGAGTTTGTGGGCTTGCTCTTCCCCTCCTCCTGACAGTGCAGCCCAAGCTTGCCCATATATTTGATTCAGAAAACTCAGTTGTACCTGATATTTTGCAAACCACTTAAACAGTTTTTAACAGCATCTGCTTCAAAACAGTGCTGGACACCCTGCTGAGCTTTCTGACCTTTACAGCACCAGAAAAAAACTGCTGTATAAATCCATTTTAAGAATTCTGTGGCATTTGGTAGATGTTCAGCTGGGAAAGTCCCCCACATAACAGCACAGAGAGCCACAGAAACACCACTCCTCTCCCCAGCATATAGGACATTCAAGGACAGATGACACAGCAGATATTTAATGAAACTAGACTATTCTTCTGCCAGCTGTTTCCCTCATGTATTGCTACATATTTCTTCAGAGCACGACTTCTAATTTTCTTAAGCTATTTGGGAGTTATATTATAATCACTTTTTTCCCTAAAAGCAGTCTGAAAGCATTCTCAAAATTCCTTAAAATGACCTATTAATTATTTACTTGCAGCTGTTTGTGTCAACTTATTTTTAGATGAAACATGCTATCCACCTTAACTAACCAGGAACATTTCCTATCTGTTTTGGGGACCTTCTAGTTTCAAATAGTTTTGTCTTTAGAACAGAAACTGAACATATAAACTGTCAGGTTTGCCTGTTAAAAACACAAATGTATAGGTGATGCTTCTGTGGATATACTCTTATGACTTTAACTCTTTAGTAATTAAGTACACCCTCCTGTGTCCTTCTATCTCTATCTATCACTAGGAAAATCTAGGGATTATGAAAATTCCAAATACAGTATTATAAGATGGTAACACCATCCACAACAAGTTTTTCCTCATATTTGCCATTAGAAAATCTTTTTTCAAGCACTTAACTTTGCCAAAATTGAAGTGTGTCAGCTAAAGTTTTCCATTCTCATAACCACAAGCATTCAAGCATTTATGAGGAGTCCAGGGGGGATTTTTTTATTTTTTAAGATGGAAAAAAATTATAGTGAATTTCCATTTGAAAAGTTCTAGTGCCTGTGTGGTAGGACAGATTCTCTATCTCCCCTGAGGGAAAAAGGGGTTAACAAATTCTTGGGCTATGGAAGAGCTACACATCTGCCAGGGCTGAACAGATGAATGTCTCTATTCAGCATGGATTGATGATGCTGTGGTCACAGCCAAAATGCCCCAAAGGGCTTTTCTCTCCAGAAAAAGTCCTTGATAAAAGTAACCAGAAAGCAGCAGACAGCTGAGTCTCACTTTAAGGAAAGAGAGATAATACATTATGTTTGGAAGAAGAGTTCCTCCTCCAGAGATCAAACTAGCTCAAGATTAAGAGGAGTTTGGGGGACACACAGTTTGACTGGGCAATAACAGCAGTTAGTTCTAGAAGGTAAGAGATCTAGAAAATAGAAGTATTTCCCTTTTATTTCAGTCCAATGGAGATTGTGACAACCTCCGTGCTTGCAGCAAGAGTTAATAGTTTTTCTGAGTGTGTCCTTTGCCTTAAGCCTGAGAATATTATTCTCCTGTCTAAAAATGTGGTGCTTTAAAAAAAAAAGTAATAATTACTTTGACATCTCTTCAGCAGATGTTCCAACCTCCCTGAAGAGTCAGTCACTACTAAGTTGCAACCCATGGCTCAGAAGCACTTTACTTGCAAATACAGCTATGGGCTATCTTCTCTATTTGATAGTGACTCTTGGTGTGGAGTTCAGAGCATGCAGATAAGAAAATTAGCTAAATTAAGTGTGAAGAACACCATCCTGAGGATCCCTGTGGTGGAAATTAAAATTTAAATCTTGCTAATAATTTATGAGTGTAGCACACCAGTGTGTAGCTGCAGAACATGATGCAGATGATGATTTCTTGATTAATCTGATTTTGAACTGAAAAAGTTTTTAGAAGTATTGAAGTGGGTTATTCCACATTTGCTTTGATCACACGAAACCTGATTCTGATATTCAGAGTTCTGCTGAGTATGACCTGACTGCACTACTACACTCCTATAGTCATTGATGAGATCACTGTTCTAGAGAATACCTGGATATGATACAGCATATCCTACCAGTGTATGATTTTGCTCAGCACAAAACTGCTAAATCCTTTACAAAACAATGTTTGTTATGGAAACTAAACAACTCATAGAAATACCTTGATCTACTTCTACTAAATATTACATGGATAAATAAGGGACATCTATTAAATAAAACATTCCTTACAGTACTGCAAGTGATCTGGCTTTACTGATTTGTGTTAAAATGGGGGTAGAAACTCCAATTTTTCACTTTTTTTTTAAAGTAATCTAATTAATAAATTCTGTTCTGGCAAATTTAACTAAAAAGGCAGCATAATTTTGCAAGGATAAGAATAACTCTGTCTCCTTTCACCAGTCAGATACATGCTCTCTACTCTTAGCAAAAGTCAATTCACAGTGAGAATGTTTAGTCTAAAAACAAAAAATGGTTGCCTAAAAACTCTTTTCTAAGAGCCATACAAGTAAATTAGAAAGAATACAAGAAATTAACATTTTTTTCTGGTAATTTTATTTTCATATTACTTTAACAATTTTGAAAATATTTAACAGTTATTTAAAAGACAGAAATAATTTCTTTTAAAGAGAAGATATTTGTTACATAGTCCCTAAGAAATTTCCAGAATATAGTATAAATAGTAAACCAGTAAAATTCTGCCTTCCAACAATACCTATGCTGATTCCAGTAACCCCAAAGAAGTAAAACAGAAGGACTCTCATGACATTTCAGAAAGACATACAATCCTTCTTTCTTTCAGATTAATTTAAAAATTTGTCACAAACGGATCTAGCTTTAAAAATTGAACACTTGTCATTTTACTTGCATTTTCAGTCTAGACTAAAGTGATCCCAGTCTAGCAAAGCAGTACAGGATGCACCTAATTATAAGCACCCAAGAAGCCCTTCAGAAGCCCCTTCTGTGGTGATTTGCTAGAATGAAGTCAGACTGAGTAGTCTCTTCCTTTTCTTGATGTTTCGCCCATATTTTTGCTAACAGACTGTACAACAGAAAAACTTTGAGAACAGCTTGAGGAACTTCCTGAAAATAAAGTCAGAAGAAAACTGTAGTTTAAAAGTGACTACTATGCCACTTGCTTCTGGCCAGTTAGCAGTCTCCTTTCTCTGAGCAAGTCATTATTCTCAGGGTACCACGGCCAAAGCTCCACAGGCTGGCAAGTATCAGGGCAGAAACAATCGCAGTTTGCCATCCAAGGTGGCTGTGGTGAGCTGCAGTTCAAAAGAAAAGAACATATGGCTTTAATGAAGATCTTTCCAGTAAGCACAGTTTGCTTCTGAGCAACAAAACAAATGAAGGTCATTAAGATGATATTTAAATTACTTCTATGCTAAGAGGTCCAGGATTCATTTAAAAAATAAAAAAGCAAACTTAACCCATAGACTCTTCTCAACAAGGCTAATCTGAAAATTCCATTTCACTTAGATTTTTGTTTTCCAACTATTTTCAAATTTGTGTCAACATCCGCTAACACATCAACAGTCTGTAAAACTGAAGCATATGTTAAAACCACATAGAAAGTCAAACAGACTTCACTGTGTATGACTCAAGAAGGGAATATGGAAGAAATAAGAAAACGAGCTGGAATAAATGAAGATGGAAAATACTGTGAATTAAATCAAGCATACCAACAAATACAGTTTTCTGATTTTTATTGGTGTTAAGTGTAGAGTAAGAATTTCCTTTGTAAGAAAGTATGTTGAAAAATTTTATGAAGAGGCAAGCCTTGAAGACATGCATAAAGAGCCTTCAGCTGCATTAGCTTTCTTCACTGGGCTCAGAAGACATTAGTTATAAAATAAGAGGCAATACTATTTTCTGCACTTACTCCTGCAAGCAAGCACTGGAAAACCTGCTGTATCTCAGAAAGGGACGATCTTCAAATGACACCACTTATTAGTCATTAAAAATTCAAGGTGCTTACTCCTTGCACATTAGGATTTACAGTTATTTCTCACCAGTGATAAAAAATCTGAAGGGCTGGAACCAAACAGACATCTCAGGCTCTGACCAGTTCATTTGGTTAACTTTTTGCATCCTCATTTTTCTTGATCTGTTCTTTCTTTGATACATTGACTCATTTGTTTTATTACTTTGGATACAGGAACTCTGTGGTCAATAAATTATCTTCTTAGGTTTGTATTCCCTCCTTCAATATCTCCAATGATCAGTTCTTCTAATCTCTTATAAGTGTTATCTCCCAACACAGGGACTTACATTCCCTTATTTTCTTTATTCTTACTCTCACTTGCATAACCTTAAAGTATAAATACCCAGAATCAACCAATCTAATTTCTCCAGCTCTACTTTTTACTGCTATCCAAGATTATTACATACTTCCAAAGACTTCTAGTATGTCTATATCTACCTCTGCCACTTATTATCCTGTCGTTATTTAACCCCAGACAGCAACTAAGCACCACACAGCCACTTGCTTACTCACTCACTCCACTCCCAGGGGAATGGGACAGAGAATCAGAAGAATAAAAGTGAGAAAGTTTATGGGTTGAGATAAAGACAGTTCAATGAGACACAAGAGGAAGAAAATAACAGTAATGTTAATAATACCACTAGTGATGAAAGAATTATACTGTAGAAAACAAATGATGCACAATGCTCACCACTGGCTGAGGGATGGCTAGACACTTCACAAGCAGAAGCACTAAGCCAGCCTTCCCCTCAGCTTATATACACTGAGCATGAATCACCTGGGATAGAATATCCCTTTGGACAGTCTGACTCATCTGTCCTGCCTGTGTCACTCACAACTTCTTGTGCCCTTCCAGCCTTCTGGCTGGCAGAGCAGGAGAAGATGAAAAGTCCTTGACTTGGTATAAACACTACATGGCAACAACTAAAACATCAGTGTGTTATCAACATTAGTCTCATACTAAATCCAAAACACATCAGCTACTAGGAAGAAAATTAAGTCTGTCCCTGCCAAAAGTAGGGAAAGTACTGGAAAGATGATGAAAATGTAAAATATCTAAGTAATGTGTCCTTTCTAAATTTATGTAGCCATTTCTTCTGTGCATGGAAACAAAAGAAAAGGAAATGCTTTTATTATTATTTCATATTATCAAAAGAAAACTAACCTAACCTGAGAAATCGGAGATTAATTCTTTTCTATTACAGGAGATAATATAGAAACGCTGTTTAGCTTTCAATTTAAACCAAATTAATTTTAAACAAAATAAAGTTTTACAAGACCCAAGGAGGTAATCTTGTCCATCTTCCTATTCTAGGTGCAACTACAGAAAACATTAGATGAGCTTAGCTAGGGCTTTGTCTGGATAAATCTTGAAAAATATCTACAAAATTTCATGACTCATTGCAATGTTTGAGTGCCTTCCTAGTGTCTTTCAATTATTTTCCCTAGTGTCCAACCTGAACCTCAAAAACTGCAATGTGTGGTCAATTCTCCCATGATATACTCTGACAGTGCTGAAACACAGCTTGGCTTCCACCTGCTAAATGTATTTGCTACACAGCTATTACATTCTGCTTCCAGGGACCTTCTGTTTTCATTAACCATAAAAAATTATCTTTCTACTCCAACTAACCACCTACACACTTTTGGCAGCACCAAACCAATCACTGAATTATTGGCTGAACTAAAAAAGCCCACCTTCTGGCTTTAAGATATCTCATGTGCTCTAAACTTCTGTTTCTCAAGCCCTTCTTCCTTTTCCCTTTCTCTTACTTTTCCCACCTGTTTTCCTTGGCAGTTGATAAAATGAGGTTGGCCTTTTATTGCAATATTCTCCTGAGAAGTGTTACACTCAATATCTTGCCTTGAACAAAAGCAATATACTGTATTTACAGAGACAGTAGTTTTTATTTAGTCCAACCACTGCTTTAAAGCCTAACAAAAATAAACCATTATTAGGCAGTTAACACTCATAATAAATCCCTAATTAGTAAAGAAAGATTTAATGAAAAATAGAGGGTTTGATGGGGTCAATTAGTCATTAGCATCCTGAGTTCTTTCAGTGTTAATGGGGATTTTCCTCCTCAGAATGAGTTTTTCTTGGGTTCTATATTTAGACATTATATGGGTTAATGTAAACTAGCTCTGCTTTGGTTCAGTGGATTGAAAGTCAGCACACTGAGCTCATTTTCTGGTTTGACATTGTCAGAGACCAGCCCAAAATGCACCCTCACTAAGGATACAGCAATGAGATATGGAGTGGGATAAGTAGGGACAACTAGGAGATCCAAAAGCACATTTCTGATCCAAACTAAATTGCTAATACACATTCAGAGGGAGTCCAGTTTAGCCTTCAAATTTTAGAATAAATTCCATGCCTGACTGCTGGAAAAGCATATTCACTTGTGTAAGTGGCATACTTTGTAGAATCGCAGAATATGCTGAGTTGGAGGGGTCCCACAAGGATAAGTGAGTCCAACTCCTGGTCCTGCACTACCCCAAGAGTCACATCCTGTGCCCAAGAGCTCTGTTCAAACACTTATTGAACTCTGCCAGGTTTGGTGCAGTGACCAGTTCCCTGGAGAGCCTGTTCCAGTACCCAACCACTCTTTGGGGTGGAACCTTTAGGAACCTTTTCCTAATGTCCAACCTAAACCCCCCCTGACACAACTTCAGGACATTCCCTTGGGTCATCCTAGAGAAGAGATCAGTGCCTGCCCCTGCCCTTCCCCTCAGGAGGAAGGTACAACTTGCAATGAGGGCTCCCCTCAGTCTCATTTTATGAAGGAACTGAAGATAAATTCAGAACATCCATAACAGTTTTATACTGTGTTATATTTCAGGCAATATAGAAATTTTAGTTAATAGTAAAATAGCAATATAATAGGAGTAAAAAGTTAATTGTAATTTGTATTAACATAGATAATAAAAGCTACTAAAAATCTAGCCCATAGGAACCTTGAAATTCCTGATTTATCACAATTAAGAGCAATTAAAATTGATTAATAATGTTCTCAACTGTATTTAGAATCCATAGAAATCTCAATAAGATGTTTTAAAAAATGTTTAACTTATGCCAATATTACATTTCCAAATAATGCCACCATGTTACTTCATTCAAACCTCTCAGCTCCCAAACATGCTACTCCAAAACTGTTTTACATTATATTTGAAATTCCTACAGTAGTTAAATTAATCTACTACTTAACATTAAAAAAAAATCAAAAAACAACCAAAAAACAACACACAACAACAACAACAAAGCAAACCCAAATGAAACTAAAAAACTCAGAATAATTATGTCTTACTCTTACATATTTCAATCTTGACATCAGTTCTGTGAATAATTTGACACGTGTGTAAAAGTTTCCTACGGGACAAACACTAGAACATTATGGAATATTATGAAAGAATGGACTATTTTTTATATCAATGGATATATATGGGAAGAAAAGATCTTCAAGCAGAGGAGAGAAGAAGATTGAATTTTTGTGCATTTTAGAGCTTTTTACAAAAAATTCAGGCTTTAAAAAGTACCTATGACATTTGTCACTAGAATGAGGAGGAGAAAAGTTCTTGAACAAAGCTCTCCTCTACTTCATGGTCTGCACAACATATAAATGTTTATCAGATATTTAAGCTAAACCAGTGACCTGCAGTGTTGGAAGGCTGTCAGTTAACTAACAGTATGATTTTCAAGACATTATCTACTGCATTACCTTTTATATTAACACAGTATATATATATATATATTTTTTTTTTTCTAGAATTATCTTTGGTTGGAGGGAAATTTGTTTCTGTAGTGATACCACACAAAAAACCCCCAAAACCCCAAAAAACAGGCTGCAAATTGGAGACCTGGATGTTTTTTAAGCCACAAGCACACAGCTGAATTTGTATAGAAATGCATCAAACTAATATTCTGTTTTAATATTTCACACAACACACAGATGTGTGTTATGTATATGGCAGGCTTCAAGACATACCATACTTCAGCTGGCTTCACATTATAGGTGCATAATATGCTTTTGCTTTCTTATAGTTAGTATAAGGATGCATAATACATAAGTAGAGACAAGTTTTGAAAAAGTCCACTAGCTGCACAGCAAAAAGTATAATCTTGCCAAAAGTCCAGTATCTAAGCAGAACAGATGGGAATATAGTTTTTAGGGGGTTGGTGTTTTCAGCTTTCATTATTCAAACTATTCTATGAAAATAAGAGGCCACAAATAGAACCAATGCTACTGCATTTTGCATTTATTTAACAACTAGCAACAAGCAAAAGCAAGAGGAAAAGGAGATATTATGGAATTGGATTTTACTATATTTTCCTGTTCAGAAAGTGAGGTCATCACCTTTACTCCTGAAGATCTATAGTTCCTGAAAGCTTTACCAACTCTGATTCTGTGGTTTAAGCTAAGAACAGAAGACTTGTAAGTAGCACTTTGGAAAGATTTTTTTTCTTGAAAGATGAGTGTTTAATTTTACAGCTGCATTCTTATGCATTCAATCAGTTAGATCAAAGCCACGCGACTTTTTGGAGACAGAAGACAGAAGCTTTTATTGCTAAGATAGCTCTCCTATTGCAGAAATGAGAATTGAGGAGAAAATATAAAAAAAACAGGTAAAGAGCTTTTAACCATAATTCATTGAGGTGTATCATGCACACAGAACCATATAGGGGTAAGTACATGTAGTGTCACTCGAGCTGAGAACTTCAGTTTTTCTAGCACATGTAGATGACATGCTCACATTTTTCCTCCCATTATGCTCAGTGTATGGATAGGGTAGATAGATTTTAGTATCTCTAATTCCTGTATTTTATAGGCTCTGCATATCAGGGATGGCCTGCCTATCCAGAGGGACTCAAGTTCAGAGGCCACCATGAATAAGACATTAAAGAGTTTTTAAAGGACCCATTGATGATGTTTATATAGAGATGGTCTAGGTGGGCTTTTGGCCTTAAAGAGGAGAAATTTTTTTCTAGAATTGATAGGAGGGATAATTGTATAGAAAGCCAAATTATTCAGGAGATTGAAGTTGTAAGAGGAAAACAATGTCTCAAAGTTCGTAAGCTGGAGCTGTAGAGAGGCCAAGGAATAAAAACACTTTTCCAGACCATCTATATGTGCAGAACCCCACCAGAAAAATTATGAAAATGTAACAGATCCACCATATCCAGTATTTTCACTAGTCACACAAACAAATGAACAGATATATTTAAAGACAAATAGATATAAAAATAGTAATTCTTCCCATACAGGACTGGAATTTCTGCCTCTTCAGGACGCATTATTGTTGAGGTTTCTTAATTTGCCTCTCTTCTATGTTGTCTTTAACTGAAAGCCTAAGTGCACTGCCAGCAAGGTGCAGTCTGTGCTCCCTATACACTTTGTAGCCATGTACTTGGAGTGCCTCCACTGTTTATCCTTCTTCCACCAAACTGGTGATAAGTCCAACAGATCACCCAGGGCCACCTTCACTCAATGCTCTCGACTCTGTTCTCCCATCTTATTTTTTCAGTTTTATAACCTTTTAATTTTCCTTATGGCTCAGATTAAGTTCATCACATCTGGATGATCCTGGAATCTCCTGGGAAGTTTCTCTAATGCATAATACTTTAAATGTATTACCTACTTCAGCACCTGCATTTCTTTGCTGTCAGCCTTTAATAAATATTATTTATGTTCTCAATAAAAGCAATATTTTCATCTATTTCATTTAACATGACATTTTTATAGGCAAGTAAAACAAGTAACTCCCAATAATTCTTTTGATGTGTTAAAATTACTTGATCAGCCTGTTCTTGGACTCTTAATTTCAGTTTTGTAAGATCCATTTTAAATTATGTTCACAAATCTGAAAATACTGAGTTTGGATGGGTTTGTTTTCTTTGGGTTTTTTTTTTTTCTATCAATCCCTATACACTGTTGATTTCTTCCATATTACTTTTTTCTCAACCTAAATAACTAGGAAAAAAACTACCAGTAAAGCATTTCTTTCTCTCTAATAGATAAACTGAGTTGCCTGCTGAACATTTGTTCAAAAGGCAATCATGATAAATCTCTTACTGCATATCTCAGGTCTAAAATTAAGAAACTATAGATGTAAAAGTTCATTAGGAAGAACTGAAACTTGAAAGATCAAAACCCAGTAAAATGAAATAACTTATTTAATCTTTTCCTAGGCTAAGGAATAGAGAAGAGGAATAAAACACATCAATATTGGTAAAAGCATTCAAGTCAAAAAAGGAGAAGAAATTTCAAAACAAGACTGAGCCATTTATGTCTAATTCCTGCTCACATCTGAGGTTCAGGCAAACTGTAACTATCTTACAATGCATTCATCTTTATTTAAATTAATAAACAGGCCCCCATATATAAGGTAGGGATTTTATCACTTGGTAAAATTCCAGTTGACTTTGTGGGGGCCAGGACTGTAATTAAGATCTTTAATTTTCAGTTGTGTGTATGTAAGCTTCTTTATCAGTTGTTCTGACTTCCCTTGCAAGATTTCAGATGCACAGAAAGCTGACCCTTACTTCAGATTACTTAATAATACTTCTGCTAAGTTAATTAGCAAATTTCTTATCAAGTTAAAAGTTTTGAGGTATTTTGACTTGTTTAAAAAACAGAGCTGATGTGGCTTCAAAATAGAAAGGAAACACATCTCAGGCCCCAAAATCTTACAGCAAGGACATTTCTAGTTTCCACAGGCTTCAACATTTTAATCCAGCATTCCGTACAGCCCCCGCAGCCTGGGAACCCACATCCTTCTCAGTGAGATGGTGGGATACCACATCTTATGTCTAGTCCCAAATTACACACTAATCCACACTGGTTTGACACCAGAAGTCAAAGTCAATGTGTCTGACTGTAGCAGAGCAACACAGCAATACTTCCTGGTGTGGGAATCCACACACAGCACAGCTAATTCATGGACAAGGGAAGAGCCTACAGTGAGTAAGGGCTTCTGAAGGGCCACAAAGAAAGTAGCATAGTACTGCCAGTGTTGAGACACAGGTGCTGCAGGCAACATGAGAAGAATCAAAATTGTTTCTCTCATCATGTAAGAATTGATGAGTGATTCTGAGGTCTTGGTCATCAGTGATGCAATTTGTGACATACTGTTCTTCACATATTATTCCCCAATTTGCCAAATATGCTTCTTGGCTGCCTTGTACACAGAAGTTTGTCTTTCCTTGGCAAAGGCTACATTGTGTTTGCATCAAGCTTACTGGATTCAATAATAGATACCATTTCTTGAGGCCAGTAGAGCATTTCTTGAAATGCAGTGTCTGAAACTTGCTACAGTGTCCCACGTGGTGACTCAGCAGCACTGATGTAGATGGGATAAACTACCAAAACTGATTGATGTCTCACATTCATATGTTGCTATCCCTCATTCAATGCACTTAGTGCATAACTTGGCAACTGATAGTATGATTTCATGTGTCAATTATGTCTGTATTCCAAGAAGTGAGTTTCTAATTTACCCTAATTAGAAGAACCATGCTAATCACCTGATGATATTTCAACTTTATTTCTGTCTCAGATAAAATAATTTCTATTCCTATGTGTCATTACCACTGCTAATTCTTCTTTAGCTTCCATTTTCTTTCTATTACATCAACATCAATAAGAAATTAAAAACATACCTTGAACATTTCCTCTTCTACTATAACCTTGCTCTATTCCCCCTATTGGTAAAATCATGCCATAAATTAACAATACACGTTAATAAGGACATTTAGGCATGAGTTCATATCCATATACATACATAGAGTTTATTGCTATTTTCTTCAAACTTTAAAAGTTGGTTATGCATTGGTTGTGTTTCAGATAAAGAACTGGTTGTGTTTCAGATAAAGAATACCTCAGAGCCTTTCTTACTGAACCCAAAAAGGTTCAGAAATATGATTTAAACAAGAGTGCTATGTTAATACTACTATACCTCTATAAATAGACATCAGTTAACATATAAAAAATACACAACACAATTTAAAATACAGCTGGCTTGCCTCAGGATATTACACTGAGGAAATATAGGAAGTCTTACTTCGCTGGTTCATGTACATAAAAACAGTAGAAGGAATAAACCTATCCATTGTTAGACTAACCCAACCTAAACTTTTACACTTTGTTGTAAATCTACAGGATCTAAACAGCCTGTTAGCATTCATATCTGGAATTTCCTTTGAGAGTTCACACTCAGAGTCAGCACAGCTTTGCTTTCTGATAAAAAAGCTGAACAGTGTCCATGTTCCTGGATAAAGCCATGCTCTCAGTGGAATTGAGAGGAAAGTCACCAGCAACTAAAAAGAGCTGGAAATAATTTCTAGGGTTTTGTGGTTTATAACACCACCAAAGACTACTACTTCTGCTTTAGGTATTCATATTGACCGCTTCATCTGCTTTATAGTCATAAAAAGAGACTCACAGAGCTTTAAAATCTTGCAGAGATTGAGACATGCAATAGGAACACCACAAAAATATTTTCAGTTGTAAGAATAAAGAAAGACTAAGGAGCAGATTCTCATTCCTAACCAGATTTAAACTGGACAATTCTACTGGTTTCCATGTTGTAACTCACTTTTTCATTGCTTTGAGTCCTATCACAGTCAGTTACATCTCAGCTGCAAATGATGCTTCTACCAAAAAATTTGACCATGGAATTAATTCTTTAGATGGTCACCTCAGCTCTACATAAAACAGCATAAGAAAAGTAAGCACCTCAAAAAGGAATCCAGAGCAGCACACAGAGTAGGAAGATATTTGTCAACAGAGAAGACAGAGGAACTATGAAAACACAGAAATGTCTTAACTTCCATCCTTTTCCAGGGTTTGGCTCCTTACCATGGATGAGGCAGTGGGAAGCTCATTTAACTGGGGATTTATGGTCTAGAACATGTGCCTGAAAATGTTTTTTTATGGCCTGCATTGCTGTGTCTATGGGCTGATTACTGCAACTCATATGGGATTTTCTTTCTTTTAGATTCTGAATGTTTTATTTAATATTCACTTTACATATATACATATTTGTGTATGTGTCTGTGTATGTTTATATACTACGAACAGCTAACACTTTTACACCAGGATCTGCATGGGTTTGGGTACTACCAAAGAATGATGCTGCACAAGAGGAGCTGACAGTAGCAAGGGAAACTCCAGTAGAGGTTATGGCATGTGACTGCACTTATGTGCAGGAGCTGGCAGTGTCATTCATTTCCAGATGAACTAAACAATAACCTGCACTGACATTTTACCACAAAGAAACTGTAGGACATGGAATGAAAAGAGTATTCTAGATCAAGAAACATTTATCTGTTTCATATATGATCAAAATCTACCCTGCAATTAAAAGTCTTTCTATCCCTAAACTTAAAACTAGAAGTCTATTCCAGGTCCTCACTCATTTGATTACTAGGCAGAAAACCAAGAAAGAGATTTTAAGCTTTTCCATGGCTGTTGTTTCTCAGGAACACTTTCTGAAAGTTTCATGGATGGACTAGAGAGTTCTACTAAGAATTCCACATAATTTCAGGCAATTCTCCCTTCTCCATAGTTCTCTATCTCAAGTGCTGTGCAGCAGACATAGATTTGCACAATCAGAAGACAGTTGTTAATCTGGCTGCTGATTTTTTCCGACACCTATCCCCTTCCAATGTGGATCACTGTAGTAAAAGAGTTGTCATAATTACAGCCTGTTAAAGGCTATCTTGCAGTCACATTGCTGTCCATTTGCCCAGAGAGATTATGGAGTCTCCATTCTGAAGATATCCAAAAGCTGACTGGACATGGGTCTGAACAACCTGCTGCAGGTGGCCCAGCTTGAGCAGAGGGCTTGGACTGGATGACCTCCAGCAGTCTCTTCTTTCTGTGAACCTCAACCTTTCTGTGATTCTGTGATATTAGATTGGTGAAGCAGGAATATGAAGAATACTGCATGATGAAAAACAACAAGGAGCACAATGCAGTTATTTGGTTCAATCATTATTATATGAGAAAGAAAGTGCCAATACCAGTCAAACTTGTGTAGATTAAAGTAAAATCCAATTAATTTTTTAAAAAATATATTATTAGTGGTAGTTTTAATACACATTTAATGTAGAAAACACTTTTACTATATTCTTACAATTATTCTTAGCAATTTTTGAACGTCTGCAAAATACACTTGGAACTCACATGGCTGGACAAATGATCAGGAATGATTTCCAGATCATTTGTTTTAATGACAGGTTTGAAACAACTTAAATGTAATCTCAGACATTTTTCAAAAGCCTGCCATAATCTTTGAGGTTACTAATGTTTGGATGACATCATTGTCATTACAATCCTGTCTCTTCACTCAGTAACTAAATAAACTGAGGAGAACATGAAAAAGAGTTTTTACTAGCATCCTACTCAGGTGTATAATTTCAAATTCCACTTCAAAATCTGGACATTAGCTCACAGGAAAATACACTAAAAAACCAAAATTCTTTCATGCAAACCTATCCACACAAGTGTAATCAGGCACTCCTCTTCAAAGAAGTCATTTTACACCCCTAATTATCCTTGAAACACCAGAGGAATGGATTTTTCTTTCTAAAACTGAAGTTTGTATCAGAATTTAACAGCCTCACATTTCTTCTTTTATTATTCCATGCTCAAATGACTGAAAATGTTTACTCAGAGTATACTGTGGGGGTGTTTTACCAAAACTTAGATATTCTCATGCAATTTCCATATTTTAAAAGGAAATATTCCATTCACTTCATTATGAAATAATGTATCACAAAAGACAGACAATTATCAAGAGTAAACCTTTTGTATGAAAATTTATCTATTACTTCTTGCATTCAACATTTTCAAAACAAAAAGCAAGACCAAAAGGAAATTCTCAATATGATTCATCCTGAATAGTGTTGATTTTATTCCCATATGATATTTACAAAATTAGTCCAAGTGGCATAAAATCTGTGTTACAAAAGCTTTGAGAAAGAGCAATTTTTTTTTAATTAGCTGTTAAGTACTGACCACAGAGGCCCCAAGCAGCATAATGAAGTCATTTGTGCCTGGCAGATCTAGACTCAATTTCAAGTAACTGCAGGTGGATGTATTTCTTCAGTGTACTTACATATACAGTTCAAAATTGTCACCATGGATTAAAAGGTTTTGAAATAAAATGTATCAGATTAGCTGTTAAAAGACAGGGATATCACAGATCATTAAAACATTTAGCAATTCCCACAGTGGCTGGAGGCATCCTAAATTTTGCTGAGTTTTAGTTTATTTCTGGGTTAATATATATAAAGAAAACAAACAAATATTAGTTACTAATCTTCTTATATGCTTATACCAAAAAATTTACTACTGAGATGAGTGAGTTTATTTCAGCACATATTGTTTTTTAAAATACCATCAATATAATTTTTTAAAAAATATTAAATTAATAGAAATGCTCAGTTTTGCCCTACCCTACAAAATACAGTATGATCTTTTCATGTAAGTTAAATTTACTAAAACCTCCTAATATTTACTAACAACCTTTAGGACATATATTCTGAAATTTATTAAAGCAAAACTACAATGATTAAAAAAATAATTCTGGATGCCTATTAATCTCACCTAAAATGGTAGAAAACAATTAAATTTATATTTGCACCTTCCATAAACCTCTGTATGAAAAAAAAGTTAAACCTGAGATCAAAATTCAACCTTATACATAAACTTCAGAATTGTACCTTCCTAAACAAAGTAGTAGAAATGTAATTTCATCAAAAATCATTCCACTAGTGTAATATTATCACTTTCCCAAAGAATGAAACAGATTCTAGTCTGTTAAAAATACTTCTGGAAGCAACCACTGAAAGTAATTCTTAAGATGAACTTTGAAGAAGAGGAGAAGCCAAATGTGTTTTCCATATATAATGAAGTACAGTTGTTGGCAGTCAAAAACCATAAAACATAATGAGATGTCACCACCAGAAAAAAGTATCTTCCCACTCCTTAGTGACACATTGCAGCTGTCTGTACATGAAAGAGCCCAGGTGACTCATTAGCAGCAGTGTGAGTGTGCCTTTATAGCCTCCACAGGCTGTATTCTGAGAGCCATGGGCTATTGTCACTTGGAACCTAACACGCTAAAAAGCACGGATAAGTCCTAAATCTGAGTGCTTTCCTGCCTTAAAATGGGAAAGCTCTCTTGTCAAGAAGTGGAAGATGATTTTTTACAGTGCAGGCAGCTAAATGCATCTACAAGTCTCTACTGCAGGATCAGGTGCATGACATGAATTTTCCATTCACAGTATGTGAAATCATCTTGAGGTGAAGGCCATCATTCATTTCACTTTTGCCAATCAGCAGATGGTTATTCTAATTTTTTTCAAATAGTCTTAATGTTTTGATATTGTAATTATTAACATTAGTGACTACAAGAAGAGTGCCAAGATGTAAACTTTTAATGGCAAAATAGGGCACAACTGTGGACACATAAATGTAGATGACTCTTGCTAATTGGAACTTCTCAAAGAGAATGAAAGACCTGGTATACCACTCAGGATATCACAAGAGAGAAAGAGAGAGAATTTACATGTGTTATACAGGTAAGATATTTCCAAAAGTATTGTTTTCTTGAACTTATAAATATATTCCAAGTTACATATTATAATACAGAATGTGGAAAAAAAAATCTAGTCCTCTTATGATCATATTTAATTTTATAAAGAAATTTTTAACATGATTGAAGTCCTGTGCTGATTCAGCTTTAAATCTTTTAAATCCATAGTCTAATGATACTTAAATATGTCTCTTCAATAGTTTCCTATTCCTGTGCAAAATATTTGATGAGGGTTTATATATTTCTTTACTTGTAACCTTGCACTTTTACAAAGAGTGGGTCATCACATCTGGAATACTCTTCACTTCTCCACCAACAAAAGAAAGCAACAATAGAAGGAAAATGTGAAGTGATTTTGCTTTTCACTTTCCATTTTAACCTCATTCAAAGTTTAATCTTTCTGGTAGCTAAAATAGACTCATTGAAGGTGCAATTTTAAGATTCCTCAGCATTGCAATTTTAATAATTCAACAGTAGGCTCTACATGTGGAATTATTTCTTCCATAATATGAAGATTATTTATAAACAAGTATTTAATGTTGCTTGCTGCCATTTGGGAAATAAGAAATAGATCTGAAGTTCCTACAAGCAACAAACTGCTGTTTGCTGGTTCCTCATTAACCTGATATTAAACAATTTCCTTCCCAGAACACTGGGATTTAAAAATGTTTTTACAAGTATAAGCCTGGAAAGCTGCATCCACTCACAGAAGTATGTGTGACACTACAATTACTATTGGTACAGCCTTATGTGCAGTGATCAAGAAAATCCTTTATATCTTACATGCAAACAACATGAGAATCCACTGCTGCATAACACAAATTTGCTCCCAAACAGCTATCAGAGCAAATTCTTTTTCTGTTTAATTAATTTTGTTTTTTTTTTTATTTTTATATCATTATTGTAATCAAGTTGCTATTTAATTTTAATCAATTATTATTTCTTATCCTTGGTGAAATGTATTACATTTCTAATGTCATTGTCTTGCAAATACAAGGCATATCTCTTTTTTATTCACCTCATATTTACTGATGTGGTTTTGTATTCTTTCATTACCCTTTCTTGTTTTAAGAATTTTTCATCTTATAAAAATAAATGTTCATTCTATCCTTTCCTGCAGCTTTAAAGCTTTGCACTAGAATTGTGTGTGAATACACAAATTTTTTTAATTTTTTCTTTCCTTCTGGATTCTGTCCTACTTCAACTTCTTTTTTGTTATGTTTGGTGAGTTTAATTGTATATAACTGTTTTACATAATGGTTTAGTAGTCATAGTCTGGCACGATAAATTTATATTACTTCTTTTGGAGGTTAATTTTTACTCAAATCACTGTCAAATATATTCCAAAGAACAAGCTTGTGATCTTGTTTTTTTTTTCTCTGTAGTTTTGCCTGAGTCAGATTTCTCCTTTAGTTCATAAACAGATCAAAACCAGGGAGAAATCTTTATTACATTTTTACCTAGTAGATCTATTCCCTTTTCAAAGGGAAACAACTAATCTTTTCTCCTCTTCTTTTTCTCAAGAGCCAGTACAAAGTCAAGCCCATTAAACTGTCAAGGTTTGACAAGCATACCCAGTGCTAATGTGTCACCTTCCAAAGGCATCTTTTGAATAAATATAAGCAACCAGATTTATAATATGTTTCATATACAAATACAGGGTAGGATGGTGCAATTAGCCTTCTGAGAGTTCAATATTCCATATGGGACAACATAAAGTATAACTATTTTGGCATGTAAATACCTAAACACTAATGGCATAGTATGAATTGTATTCATAAAGCAAATCCTTTGCCTTGGTTCTTATTACATTTGAAAAAGTCAGAACTTAAAAGAGTTGTAAGGCTGACGGGTCACTCTCAAACAGCATAGCCTTGAGCTGCCATCATTCCTATAAAATTTTGTCCATAAGGAATATTATATTGCCCTACACAGCTAATAAAAGGCTTTATTTGAGAGACTTAGACGTATATATGTTAAAATTGAGAGGAATGCATTCTAAAGACTTTTAAAGAAGACAACTCTACTCCATCCTCCTCCCCAAAAGCATGAGTTTCACAGCACTTTGCATGAAGATATGTAATACCCAAAAAGATTAAATAAAAATATTCATAAAGACCTTTCTGTATTTTTCATGGAAAGTTATCTCTTACAGACTTATGAGTACAGATTTCAGACACAAGTTCTACTGAAGCTAAAACATAGGTTAACAGGAATTGCAATTGAAGTACTCAGCAAACCCTTGCCCTAATGACAGTTTAGGTTTGTTTATTATGTATGAGGATGAAGGAGTGACCTGGCTAACTGTGCTGCTTCAGCTTTGCAGATGAACTGGAAAGGTTTAGCTATAGGAATGGTCAGCAAGAGTTTCAATAAAGAATCTGAGAATCTTCTTTCTCTGCTTTTGGTGAAGTTACTACCTTGGCCATATAATGCTTCTTTTCTAGCATGAAATTTTATGTTTGTAATCCCTATAGCTTCTTTCCTAACCATGATTATTTCTCCACAGTATTTTCTACTTTTGTCTTTCTTTTCTTTTCCCCTACTGCAGTGCTTCCTTGTCAGTTGAGATATTCCTCTTCTCTATTCCTTCCCTTGCCTCAGAGGCCCAGTCTCACACATTAACTTACTTCCTTTATTCTCTCCATTACTTATTAACATATCAATGTCATCTGACTCTTCCTCCTTCCAATATAAACACTCCTTAGTTTCTGTGTCCTTAAAAAGCCTGCTGTTGTCCACACTTGTTTCTCCAGTTATAGATCGTTTCTCATTTACTTAATAAAGCATGCACTGTTTGCAGTCAGGTTTGGTGAGGGTTTTTTGCAGTCCTCTTGTCTAACATAACTTTGGCCCTTGAATTTCACTGAGATTATTCCTGATATTCTTTCCAATGATCTGTTCCTACACATAACTGACAATAAATGTGTCATCCATACTTCCTTCCATCTATCAAGCTGCCTTCAATACAGCTGAAAAGGCTTTCCCTAGATTTTAGATCTCTCTTTGATTCTATGTTTCTTCTCTGTCCTGATTATCTTTTATCAGTCCCTCAGAAGAGCACTCTTATATCCCAGTCAGTTCCCAATGACATTTCACAAAAATTGTCCTTATTTTTCTCTTTCCCTCACTCATATATTAACTTTACATAATGTCAAGCCACTCTTTCTCTAAGCATGATTCACAGTTAAAACTCTCTTCCAGACCAATCTCCATGCCAGTCTAATGATCACCATTATTTCAATTCCAGCAAGGTTAGAACAAGGATCCTGATTTCTCTTTCACTGCAATTTTTGCTCAAACCTCCTCCATCATTGTAGACAGTAACTTGTCACTGGGACAGGTAGATTGGAGATGATCTGCAACTTCAATTTCCTTCTACATCGTCACCTCTAGTTATGTGCTAGTCCTACAATTTTTTTTCTCAAAAGAAAAGATCTCAAGGATAAGGTCTTCCAGAATAATTTAAACAGTTAAAACATTTATCTAGGTCTAGAATTCTATGCCACCATGTCCTTTTAACTCAGTTGGTTAATTGCTTTCATCCTTCCTTTTTTTCACGATTGTCACTCCTTGATTCAAAACAAAACTGTGACTATGCACCACCTTCCCTTCCTATTTTTCAATGCAAGATAATAATTTTCACTACCAAATTTCCAAAGTATGTTCCTGCATCAAGCTTTGAGCATCTTGCTTACAGGAGCACAACTCATCTGTTGCAGACATAAATGCAACAAATAATTCCTTAGCCTGTCCTTGTATTCAAAGAACCAAACAGTTGTGGAATGCTACAAAGTGTTAATTAGTACCATATCAATGTACTTTTACTTGCATGGATAGAAATTTGAAATTCAAAACTAAATTAATAACTATCATGGGAAAACAGAAAAGATGATGCTTTGAGTGCCAAAGAAAATTACTTCCAAGAAGTTTATAAATGTAATTGTAATAATCTTTGGGGTTACCTGTCAGGGTAGTATAAAGTAAGAGAATGTAATGTACACTGTTTTCAAAAGTATTATACCTGGAAGGTTATTAAGAGAAAATATTCACATTTGATAAAGTTTTATCACAGAATGACCAGAGCCTCCATACAGACTTACAGACAGAGAAATTCTTACATGTTTACTCTGAGCAACATAAAGAAGAATCAATTGGAGGCAAGATGAGGAAAATAACTGTGATTTAAAAATTTAAAGAGACAAGTATTATTCTGGAATAATACAATTCTTAAAATTGAAAAGATTTACTGTTTTGAAAACATTTCATATGTAGTTATATATAACCTATAGTCTTTATATAACCTCTCAGTTAAAAAAAAGGACCATATTACATCAGCACGAATAATATTACTTGCATGTCCTCAAATAATAGCCCAAAATGGGCATTCAATAAAAGTTGCTAATGCCAAACACAGATTAAGGTTCTTTGGAATGTGAAGATTTAGCTTTGGGCATGCTGAGTGTGGGACAGATGTGAAATTCCAATACTCTCAATTGCCCACACATTGACCATAGAATTACTCCATAGCAGGAGACAACAAGTGCAGGTAAACAATCTTTGAGTGCTGTGACAAGCAGACACAGAATGAATTCATGAAGTCATTTAAAAAAAAAAATGTTCTTCCCTTATTGCAAACTCTCTGACTCATCTGTTGGAGGTTTAGAAAATTCCCTAGCGCTTGTCTGAAAGAAATACATCCTTAACAAATGGCTAGAATTCAGTCAAAATAAATCATTCTGTCCACTTTATTTTCCCTGTTGCTTCCTGCATTTTCTTTCCCTTCCTACATCTTTCTTAGCTACATTAAATTCACTGTCATCCTTCCTTCTCACTTCCATCCTGCTCCACTTCTGACTCGGCACCGTGCAGTTTCCAAAGCAGTTTCCAGATCCAGCAGTTTTGCAGATCCAAAGCGATGCAGAAGCCTAGATGGTGACTGTATCTCCAGCAACATCACTGCCCTGTCAATAATTTTGACAAGCATGCAACACTTGACAAATAATAATTTCTAAAGGAAGCTGGCAACTTGAAAGTTGAAACTTTAAGTTGAAACTTGAAAAACCAACCAGCAGATATGGGAGTAACAGTTTGGTTTTGCTGCAAATACTTTTATGACTGATCATGTTCTGTTACTTGATATAAGGCAAGGAACAAAATTAGAGAGTGTTGATAATATCAGGCTATCACTCATTATTCATTCTCAGCATCCATGGTCCATTAATATGAGACAGAGACACATGAGCTACTCCACAAATATTTCACTTTCTGAAATATTTGTTTGCATGAGCTCTCTTAAAATCCTACTACTGAGCTGGCAGATGTTATCAACAGTCCCTGAAACAGCTACAGTATTGCACCTTTGTGTCACTGGCAAGTGATTTTCAATATGGACAGTTATATCAGGAGCTGTATTGTTAACTAAGCCAATATATACTTTCTTTTCAAACTGCATTTGGGAGCATTTGCATCGACTTACAAAAGTAAGCCAAAAATGGCATATCATCATTGCTGAATTTCCAAAGCAAAGTACTATTCTGCACTGTCCAGCTGAGCCACCTACCAACAAGAGATTCCTTGAAATTACAATGGGGCAGTTTGGATAAGGACACATGGAAATCAAAAAGTGCTGTCAAAGTCCCACAAGATTTAATTATCCACACGTGGTATCAGATCTAGCTGTGCAAAAAATATTTTTTCAGCTGTGCTGACAGGAAAAGATTGCTGCCTAATTTGACTCTCATTTATTCAAAATCAGAAATATTCAAACATGGGAAAGCACAAAAAGATCATTAATTTGCTTTCAAATTAATTTTACTTCCATCCCATGAAAGACTTCTTTGCCATTATCCATCAGGAAAAAAAAGGGGGTTATTTTGCTTAAAAAATTAATTAACTGTCATAAAATATCTGCATTTCTTTAATAGTATGAGGAAATAAATGTGTATGAGGAAATAAATGTGTACAACGACAAGTGACAATGTTTATAGTATCACAATTATAAACAGACTATAGTGGAAGGCACAAATGGTTCAAGGCACTGAATACTAGGTAGGCCTGAAACTTTCTTCAAAATAGGATGGCAAATTATAGACTTTCTGATGATCTCTACAAGTGTGTGTACATATAGAAAGTCTTATTCATGTACCACACAACAGTGATATGAATTCAAAATCAAAAAGGAATAATTTACTCTTTCATCAACATTAATATACAGAGGAGTGATCCAAGAAATCAATTGTGAAATTAACCGGCTGCAAGATAATAGTTGGTTTCAGATTTACATTGTGAATTTTGGAAACAAATGAAACCAAAAGCTGATTTTTCTGAATTCTTTATCAAGCAAAATTGAAATAAATTCAAGTATGCTGTCAAATTTTAGCTTGCAAATTCAATGACCGATGTTGATCTAGAAATAACCTTTCAGTTTTGTAGCCTCATCAACGAAGGTTTTCTAAACAGCAAATGACAACAAGAAAGAAAAGAACCCTAATTGCAGCTAAAAGAAAGACTTCACTAGTCTGTCTCTATTCTCATATTGTTAGGGAAGTGCAAGAACAAATGGGAACATGTTACAGATTTCAATAACTAAATGGACTGCTTTATATGCTTGTACTAACCATAAAATTATCGATAGCTCGCTCCTAACTGCCCTCAAGGCCACTTTGCATGTCAGAATTAACCAACACTATTGCTTGTTTCTTTCTTTGTGATCCCTTTTTTTTCCCCAAAAACAATCAAGCAGCTGTCAGGTTTACTGCAAATATACAACATAATGCAGCAGAGAACTGCAACAGGGTCTTCTCATGAACCTGTGAAAGATACTTCATGAAAACACTAGATCCTTGCTTATGATTTTAGCAGCTATTTCATGTTACTGAAATATTTTTCAAGATGGACAAGAGCAAGCACAAAAAAGTGCAAAGAATGTCTTTTTGCTCACTTTTTACTTTAAAAATATGCGAACATTTTTTCTTGAGAGCTGAGAAAACATGTGTTAATAATTTGTCCAAAAAGAAAAAAAAGTCAGAAATTAGTAAACAAATGACACTCTAAAATGAAAACATCCACAAAACTCTAGTATGATTCAGCCTTAATAGCTGTTTAGAGCAACATGTTTTTTCTGGTTTTTCTTCATTTGTTTCCTCTTAAAACAATTTTTTTTCTATTGCAGGATTTGCATTTTATAAAAAGAAAGACATCAGACTGCTTTAATGAAGAATAAACATATAGTACCTAGACTAATGAAAAAAAAAAGGCTACTTTACTTGTTTGTGATGGCTAAATTTCAATTTGCCATCTCTAACATAAATATATTAAAAAAACCCACTAAGAATTAACAAGTGCATTGGCATATGAGGAATATATGGAAGGCATTGAAATCATCAGCAACAGAAGAGATTTTTAAACAAAGGAGCTGTACTACTGGAAATAGTGTCATTCTTAAGAAAGTGTCAACACAAAGAAACTCTGATTAAATAACAAGGTAACCGAAGTGATTCACTTCCATACTAGGAAAACATAATTCAAATCAACATTTCCCCACAGAATTTTGGCACACAAATTTCTTTGAACTTCAAAGTTTGGAAAAATTCTGTGGTTTGGCAATAAAGCAGCACAAGGGTGCAACTGTATACAGTATTGTGAAGTAAAATTGTGTTCTTTCAGAAAAATGCAACTATACCAATTAATGTAAAGAGTTTACTTATTTTTAAAGATATTGCAAGATGTATAATCAAATATTCTGGTCTTTCACTACTTTACCACAATCCAGGAGCCATACCTGCCTCCATAATTATAAACTGAGTTGTAAACTGATTTTCTTCACTGAAATATAAAAATCCAGTTTACCAAAGTATGCCCAAAAACGAGACTGTGACCTGTGAGACTGTTTCATGTGGAGTTACTACATATGCAGTGTCTTCTTTTTCTGTAATGTCTCCTTCCCATATGAGTGGCTGTCACAAGGTTAGCCACGCTTAGCACAGTTAAACAAAGAACACATCTATAAACAGAGAGTATTACACTCATTCAAGCCATAGTGTTTCCTCTCAGGAAACTCTTGGACCACCCATGATACATCCTTTTTAGGGGCTATTGGTTATTGATGGATTCTCCCAGACTGCCAATATATTATGACCACCCACTGTGGGTTGGCTGAAGAATGCAACTCAGGCCTTTCAACAACAACAGTAAGAGTCTCCATGAGTTGAGTTCAAGGACTGAAAGCTCAAACACTGAATTAAAGATCTAACAAATTAATAAATGGTAACTAAATAACTGACTTAAGAGCAGCTTCCAATTCCATCTTCAAAAAGGACCTGTAAGCTAGAAGCCTAAGTCACTTGAGTGGTTTTATATCCTGCTATTTAGTCCATAAGCCAACATCTGTAGCAGATACCTTACACTCTTTATGTATGAAAGCCTGGAAAAGTACAAAAACTTCTGATTCATTAACATAGGCTAAATGTTTATGCAATCTACTTACATTTCCAGACTCCAATATCACTGTTAATAAAGAGCCACTGCTGTCTTGTGAGCATCTCTGTCATGAACATTGCTGTACGATCCAGCTACAGTCCAACAGAATATTGTTCCCACCAACTACTGTATAAATCTCAGTCACTTTGCTGTTCTCTTAGTTTTAACTGTAGTGGAATTTATCTTTGCTTTCAAATCTTTCCAATTTTAAAATCTAGACATTTGTAACTTAAAAGCATGGTGGAAATGAAAATGAAAGGATGCACATCGGTCATGGTTTGAATATCATCCATTAATGACCTGTAACTTAAATTTAGCTCTTAGGAAGCCCTTCATTCTACATCTTGACTATAACTGAAGGACCTTCTCATTTGTTCTCCTTTTGAACTGTAAGGCTATACTTTGTGTCCATCAGGCACCAAACAGCAAACATTTAATAAATCAAATAAAGTCAGAAATAAAGGCATACATAGCTAAGTGGAAAGGCACTCTGCCATCTAATATATAATTTCCTACTAAATTAAAGTAAATTATTTTCAATGCTGTTTTTTATACTCTACTCATTGGCACTGCTTCTTTGAAACCATTGCATGTTAAAACTCCCAAAATAACTCAGTGGAAAAGGAAATGTTTATAGAAGTGGGACATTTAAAACTATGACAATTTTTCACTTCAGCTGTAAGCACTGTGACAGGCTGGCCAGCTGTTCTGATGTCAATCAAATGCATTTCAGATCTGATATCATACAGTTTTTTAAAAAACTTTTCATTGAAATAACTAAAAATCTCTGGCTTCTATAAAGTTTCCCATGTAGTGTAATAGGTTAACAAAAAGCCTCTTCCTCTTCTAGCATAAGTCCTAGGTATGTAATTTAACAAATATATTAACATTTGTTTTCTTTAACTTGTGCCTGGAGAACAGCCTCTTTTCCTTCAGACTCCATCATGTTCTCTTTTGTTTGCATTTCCTTTTTAAAGAGGCCAGAAATGCTAGCTCTAGCTAATTGTATTACCTCTCCTTACATGCAAACAGGAGATGACTCATTTCGCTGTACAAAACTCCATCACATTGGTCAATTTTAATATATTGGTTACATATTAAGCATATTTTCCTGGCAGTTTAATAATTATTTTTCCTTTTAAAATAACATGTGAAAGATTTCTGCTGTTCCAACACACACCACAGTTCCATTATACACAATCTGACTTAGATAACAAGGGGTTTTATTAATTCATCATTGCTTCCTTTTTATAAAGGTTTTATTTTCCTCTGGACAGTAATCATCCTCTGTGGCTGAGAGATTTGCAATATCTATATGTGCTTGGATGATTCAGCCTGGGACTCAAAATATATTTTGTTCATTAATAATTCCATGCTATATCTATATGTCTGCAGAAAGTTAGTTCATTTTATTGCTGGGTAACTCACTTTTTCTGGAAAATATTTGTCAGATAGCAAATTCAAAAGACAAACCACGGTTTTAAATGACATATTGCATATTTAAATATTTTCAAGAAAAAAAGGATATTCTACTTAAAAATAATAAAGGCATGTAACTGACACTTGAAGAAAAATGGAATCATATTTATTTCATACAGACCTTTGTATCTTAAAATATTGCACTCAACATTCATGAAGGACTTTATTATTTATAAGTTGTTTTAAAACTCTGTGTCCATATTTAAAGTAAAAGTAACAGGAGCTGTTCAAGTCATGGGATAGCAATGCTTGCATAACACTTGGTAAGTCAGCGGGAAAACTGGCTAAACATGCCAGACTAGCAGCTTCCCAATGGAGAGTGTATCATATTCTGCAGTGCAAACAAAACATTTTGAAGTTGAGTCATTCATAGACAGAATTTGTTCCAACCTTCAAATATAAAGTCTGAAGCTTGGAAAGAGAAGGCATTTGAAGTGAGAAACACTTCTTTCAGTAAGTATCATAGCTGCTTACATAAATTATTGATGGAAAAACCTTCATTTCAGAGCAGATGCCAACATCTCAATAGCTGGAACCTATTTGAAACTTTCAGATCACATCTAGATTACAAGCAAAATAAATGGCAGTCCATGTTCATATTTCACACTAAAAAACAGTATTCTGCAGGGCTTTCAGAAGGGATGTCAGAAATCCTTATGAATTCTGTAATGAACCACAGCTTGGGTGTCCCTCATTAGGTACTTTTTTAACCTGAAGATGAGTACTAAAGATATTTCTCTAAAATGGCCCTATGAAAAATTGATTTTTCTAAAACAACACTTTTTTTGTAACTATCATTTTTTAGCATGACTGGCATTTTTAGGAATCTATTGTTATAACTGAGGTATTCCTATAGACTTTTGGACTATAGGAAAATAAAAAAAAAATTCTCAATTTTGTATCAAACTTCGTATTAAAACACTCCTGAAAATAAAATTGAAGGAATTCACCTTCTAGTTAGAATCACAGGAGAAAATGTTATGTGCTCCAGATAAAATAAAATGCTGCCATGTATAGTGTGAATTTTAGTTTACAGTACATCTTCTTGGAAGTTCTCAAGATGTGTCTGATAGTTCTATGTGTAATACTCCTAAAGAATTTTAATAGAAATATGTACCCTTGAAAGGTTACATTTATGTCATACTCTTTGTATAAACTGTAATCTTGCTATATGGCTTTTCTTAGAATGATAGGTCTACAATTTCTGCTTCCCTTTTTTTTATTATTATACTGTTTATTATATTTGGCATCATATACTTATTTGAAAAATTCTTTAATATAGGATGGTTAGCTAAAATCTGAGAACTGGAATCAGATGTTGCTTTTAACTACTACAGGCTTCTCACCCTCAGTGTTCTGTCCAAATTCAAAGCAGGTAATTAATTTTCAATTGCTCTGCTCTACAAAGGCTTCTATACTACATTCATCATCCTACCTCAAACATAGAATTTTAATTGTGAAAAGGATAATCTCATTTTGCAACGGCACGTGTTCTGTTCCAGTGTGATCTATTTTAAACCAGTGAAGACCAACTGGTGCCTTTGCAGGTCCACTGCTGAGGCAGAGCTAATAAAGGCTAATGGACTCTAACTGCCTCCCCATGATCAGCATTTGTACAAGGAATCCCTTACCTAAAATAAAAGGTTTAATATAATATATATTTTTTTAATTGCCTTCAGCATGCCAGGCTGTATAGAACTAGGGAAAAAATGGTATGGAAAGACCAGCTTTCACAACTTTTGAACTGCCATAGATATTCAAGGATAGCTCTCCCTATGGAGTCCATCAGTTATCCTGGGAGGAACGTTTTCATATTGATAGCACATCTACTAATTTTCACCTTATTTATGAAGTTTCTGAATACTGAAATATCTCCAGTAAATTTTAACATTCTCAAAAGTCCCTCTTTTCTTTTTCCAAATGCTTAAAAGGAGAGAAAACACAAAACACAAACTAACAAAACACTCAAAAATGAGTGAAAACAGAACTTCATAACTGAAGACAGAGAAGAAGGAAGATCCTTAAATCTTTAGATGATCCATGGAGTTTATGTCTGAGAAACCCATACTTGACAGACTTGTTCTACAACTTAGGAAAATTCCTATCACATTCCTATGTGACAATGCAAGGTCTATTCCTAAAAAACACTGTTCAATTTATGCCCATGATTTCTGAATATATACTGTGAGACCATAGATGATTCTGTCTTGACTGTAAGCAAGGGGGAAAAAAACCCTATTTTTGCTGAATATACAAATTTATAATTTGAGATTTTAAACTATGAGCACTCTATCTGTTTTTGGATACATAAATAAAAAGCCTTTGCCAGAAATTTATCTTGGCATAACAGTGAGAAACAAGATTCATATTTCACTAGTCAATTTTTAAGACCTGTGTT
Organism: Notiomystis cincta; assembly: GCA_013398075.1. Taxonomy (NCBI): domain Eukaryota; kingdom Metazoa; phylum Chordata; class Aves; order Passeriformes; family Notiomystidae; genus Notiomystis; species Notiomystis cincta. The sequence goes on from VZRX01000255.1 coordinate 30,911, forward strand.
AGTAAAAGTTGCACAGGAAAGTAATTTTATTTTCCACTTGTTTCAGAATTTCATATTTAATTAAATTGCTCAATTTGAAAGTCAAGAAAACAACATATTATAAATGTATTAATAAAGATGTTTTCTCTAATAAGGGTCAAATGTCTGTAGAAGTAAAAAAGCCAACTTTTTTTAAAAAAGTTTTTCTGGCACTATCAATTCAATGTAGAATTTCACAGCTTTCACACTATCAGGAAAGTGCTTCTTTCATTAGTTTAAGTGGGACTGGTGGTCTCTAATATCTTTGTCATTTAAAAGACAGTGGGATTGACTGCACCCTCAGCAAGTCTGCAAGATGACCTGAAGCTGGGTGGTGCCACTGACACAACAGAAAAAAGGGATGCCATCCAAGGGGACCTGGACGAATTTGAGAAGTGGGCCTGTGAGAGCCTTGAGGTTCAGTAAGTCCAAAGGCAAGGTGCTGCACCTTGGACAGAGCCATAAGACTGCAAGCACTAATTGAGAGCAGCCCTGTAGGGGAGGATTAGAGGGTTCTTGTGGATGAGAAGCTGAACACGAGGCAAGAGTGCGCTCACAGTCCAGAAGGCCAGCCACATACTGGCCATGAACAAGAAGCATGGTCAGCAGGTCAAGGAATATGATTCTCCACCCTCACTCTGCTCTCAAGGAGACCTAACCTGGGGTAATGCATCCAGCTCTGGGGTCCTCAGCACAAGAAAGATGTAGACCTGTTGGAGTATGTCCACAAAATGATCAGAGGATCGGAGCACCTCTCCTAAGACAAGCTGAGAGAGCTGGGGTTCTCCATCCTGGAGAAAAGGCAGCTCCATGAAGATCTTACTTTGGTCTTTCAATACTTCAAGTGTTTTATAGAAAAGGAGAGTGACCTTTTATACAGTCAGATAGTGATAAGATGTGGGAGATGGTTTTAAATTAAAAGAGAGATTTAGATTAAATGTTTGGAAGAAATACTTTACTCAGAGAGTAGTAGCAATGGCACAGGTTGGCCAGGAAGGCTGTGGATGCACCATCCCTGGAACAGTTAAAGACCAAGTTGGATGGGGCCCTGAGCAACTTGGTCTAATGGGTGGCAACCCTGTCCATAGCAGAGTGATTGGAAATAGATTGAATTTAATGTTCCTTCCACCCCAAGACATTCTGTGATTCAGGTTAAAGAATCACACACATATTACATTGACATTTTAAAAGAGTCTTTTCATAATTGTCATTTTCATTTCTCCAGATCTACCTTCTCTCTGCAATGAACAGGGTTGGTCACTCATTACCTGGTCACAGAAGAAAAAGACAATGGCAGAGTCAGTGTGATTCTCTCCAGATTTTAGCAGAGGGGCAGAAATGAAGGCATTAAATGTTGGAATAAGTCCCAGATTTATGTATGCTTCTGGTGTGGTATAATATGGTATGGCATGTTGTGGCATGGTATATCAGCAGGGAAGTTATCTTTTTCTTTCAAGAAATGTTCTTACATCAGTAAGTGACTAGCTGGACAGAATACAGCTATAATTCTGTGAAAAACCATGTCACAGTGAGTCTCAGCAACTACAATATACCAAACAGATACATTGTGAATGATTTATGAAAAAGCATAGATTAACCATCTCCTTCAGGTGACAATATCAGCATTTTAATGCATGTATTACCATGATTTTTAAACATTTCAAATGCCACTCTTCAGAAGCACAGCAGCTAGGAACACTGGTGATTGTAGATGTTGAATATTTCTATAAGCTAAGAAAAAGAGGGCACAGGATCCCCTTATCAACATATACTTTTCCTTGCCTACCCCAGCACATATCACAGCCCTGAAAGCAAGAAGGCAAAGCAAAAGTCCCCCCAGCTGCCAGATCAGCTCACAAGGAAAACTTGATAGGGAGTACTGAATTAAGCACTTCTAAGACTGCTGTACTTTATGCAGTGTACTGGAAGAAAAGAGGCACAAAATGCAGCTTTAAAGAATTTCTGCTTCCCGCCTTTCCCCCTTTATGCTGAACATAGTTCAGATTCAGCCAGGAGCTGGGCCAAGATGTTTGGTGTGGCTATATCATACTCCATCAGTCAGCTGGAATCATTTTATGTTGCTATTTTAATTCAAGACAGAAGTTGAGTCTGTTTTTCTTTTCATATTTAATCTGTTAGCTAAGACTTAGCTTTCCCTTTTCCAAAAGCTCATTTAGAATGCAGCTTATTCCACACTTCATTTTGCTTGTATTTCATCTAAATATATATTTTAATGGCTAAACTCTGATTTGTTATACATCCACTATACCTTTGTATCATGACTGCCAATTAATTTGGTTGTGAATTTCTCAAAGATTCTGTAAGAAGGGAGAATCTTCTTGGAATGCAAATGCTTGACCTTTAATTGAAATGGAGAAAAAAGCTTTGTACCTGTTCTACATGAAAAGCTCAGAAATTTTAGAACTGGAACTTCCTCCAGAATGGTTTCTAGTATCAGCAAATGTTCAACTCCTTTGTATAAATGCTATCTGTTGAGTGAGTTAAATGCAACACTTTGCAAGATAGAAAAATAAAATACTTTGACAGCTTCCTAAAGTGCTATATAAGATAATTAAATTGTAATTCCAACTTCTCTATAAAAAATGTAGCTGAACAAACTCCTAGCTATTGGCTTTTTAGTTCCTCCTATTTGGCAAAGCTTCCTCACTTCAGCTCCTCTGGACAGAGGAGGAGACTGTATTCAAAGTACACTTCAAGTACTTTTCTACATGTCTCTTCATGAAGCATGAAAAGCAGATGCTCACTTTCGTATCCCTTTCAATATTGTATTATTGGCTCTTACAAGACAGTTGGGTAGTGTGTGCAGGGAGAAGTGAGGTTTAGCTCATCTGGAAGCTTCCCTTTATATCCTTTGAAAAGTTCCAGGTCACAGGCATCTCGCTTTTCCTGTCTTTTTCAGAAGAAAGGCTTAACTAGAAGTGCAGAAACTATAAGTCTTAACCTTGCAGCTATCATCTCTTACTTAGGGCTTTCGTTCCCTCCCTCTAGGCACACTCTCCATCTCTCCAACATCATCACTTCACTCCATACATATGTTCTTTTCCTCCTGTTCTTAGTCTCCACCATTCTCTCTTCACTCTATCTGACAGTTTCCAAGAAGCTGTCTGTTCTCCAAATTATCCCTATGACTACAGTTAGTGCCTTTCCCACCCCCTCCCAGACAATCCTCTCTCTTTCCAGTCCACAGGGAACCCCGTCTAGATACTTAGTAAACAAAATTCACATTAAACAGCTGAGTAACCAATTGTTCCACACCAGCCCTTTCAACCTAACAGTGCCATTCAACAAAGTATCTACCCTTGTAAGAAGTACCCTAAAGATTTTATGACAAATATGCTATGAATTGAGAAGCTTGCCTCTGCAAGCATATTTATCTAAAATCATGTGGTCTACAGCTGTTGTTTGCTGGCAACACACTTAAAATGAATGTTCTTTCTAGCTTATAGAAGGTTCTTTCTTTTTTAAAACCTGCCATCCTTCTTCATAGGTTTTCATATTTATATGCAAGAATTTTTTGGTATAAACAAATTTTGCACTAAACAACATCAACTCATATTTTACTATATTGATACACACTATTATTGGAGTTTGTTAGAAACTGCAAAAGAAATTAAATTTCTGCTATAAATAGAGACATGCATGTTCCATGGCAAACTCTTAATTCTGAATTCTCAGGGACTGGAAGAAACTCAGTAGCACTATCAGCTGTGTCACACTAGTGGGTTACCCACAGGCTCAGCCACCCTTGCAGCAGGAGAGTGGAACAGCCCAAAGCTCTAAGTTCTTTTCTGTCAAAGCAGTTTTTAAGATGGCCAGGGCTAAGATCTGCAAACATAACCAGTGGCTTAAAGACAGCAGCAGCCAAACAAGGAGCTGTAGGAAACCAAGCCCACTTTGAGGATTTCCAAAGGTGGGTAGAGTTGAAGATCCTCTTTTCCCCCAAGATACTTACACTGGCACTTCACTGATTTGACTCAATTTCTAAACTCATTTAACTGTTGAAAGTTTGAAAGTTGAACAGTTATGCAATTCTCCAAACCTGAAGACTATCTCAAGATTTTTAACATGTTGTAGGCTTGTGTACTACACAGTTGTATCAGTCAATGACTGCTAATAATTTTTTTAAAAAAGTCATCTTACATAAAAAACCAAAGGTTTAATTCATGGCACAATGATTTTTTGTTCAACAATACTCCAGGTGCTGTTCCCTTTTCAAGAGATATTTTTACCTGATTTCTCCCTCTCATAAATCTTAGAGTCTCACAGAACAAGGAAGGGCACATGCAGCTGCCCTCAACTGCTTTACATGAATGCCTTGGTACCATTTACAAGTTGATCTGGAACAACCCATGAAAGATTTAGACAAGTTGCATTAACTGCCATCCCTTTTTTTTTTTTTTTAATACCATCATTATAAATCTGTACATTTAAGGATGAAAAAGAGAAGGATACTGAACATGATGGTGAATAAAAATGAAATATTAATAAAATTTAATCAGATTGATACTTCAGTAATTTGAAAAGAAAAAATAAACTGGTATGTTCTTTAAATTTAGGAAATTTCCACTCCATATCCTCATTCATTTCAGTGAGGTTAACCAGATGTGAATACACAGATTTAGCTAACAGTTCAAGAAGACAAGGACAGAAATACATTTAAATTCAGAAATCTAGTAAATGAGGTCAGCATGAGACTTTCTTTTTTTTTTTTATGCAACTGTCTCCTTTGGCTGGATGTTGGTAAAGGAAATAACTTCTTACCAGAGGTAAACTGCAGTACAGTCTTTGGCAAAGACAGTCTTCCTACAAAGACTGCATTACTCTTAAACTGTATAAGGAATATTTAAGGAATGAGAACAGGTCTGTGAAATGAGCAAAGAGTTTAAGAACTGATATCAAGACATATAAGAACATGCTGGCTACTCATTAAACAGGAAAAACATTAAATAGTCTCTCTCTTTCTTGGTCACCTCTGACTTTTTACCCAATTTTAATCATACTCTGCATCAGAAGTTTCTCACCCAGGCCAGTTGATGGACTGCAAGTGCAGGCTTAGCTCACCAAAAGCATGAAACTACCTCTCAGTGTATCAATAGGGTGGTAGCAGTGTAGACTGATTTCAAAGTCATGATTGTCACATGAAAAAAAAACTTCCATCAGAGTAAATACCAATATTCAGCTTCACAAAAGCCAGCAGATGACAGTAGTGTTCCCATTTGCTTTTATCTTCCTTAAAAAATATTTCAGAGATTATTTATTGTTCCCTTATTTGGAAGACTTGCATCTTTTTTAACTTAGACTGACTCAAATGTGTTATAGTTAATAGCACACAAAAGTTATTATAGTTAAACAGTATAATAACTCTTTATGTATATTCCCTAAAATAGATTTAAATTGTACTAATAGTTTTGGTAAGATAAATATTTTTCTCTATATAAGCTTGAACAGTGAGTGAAAACCAGGAAGTGACAATAAGGAGCTAAAGAAATCATCTTGAAAATTAAAATAAATGCAAAGTTTCTAACTTATTTCTCTTCTCCAGCTTTCATAGCAATCATTTTATAAATCATTGCAGAGTACCATATGATGAAAACAACAATGCCCCCTCCATAATTATATTATATCCATCCAGGGTTTTTTTCCTTCTTTTCTGGAAGAACACTTATGGAAGTGAGAGTTATAAGAATGGCTGGAATAAGCTACCTCATGGACAGGTGCTGGGCAAGCAGCAACTGAACTGGAGCACTGACAGAACACCTCACTTTTGGCTGGATGTTTCCACAGCAGAAAGCTTAGCTATAATGTCTGAATTTCACTCATCAGCCACTTTCTTTTTTCACCCATTTCTCTTTCCCCTGCCAGTGTTTTCCCTTTGAATGCAATGGAGCTTTATGCAGTGGCTGTTCAGAACTCAATATAAATCTTAATTGTATTCATTCGAGCATTGGATGAAACAAGAATAGAATTAATTTTAAATCCCTAACCAGAGTTAGCAATAGGTACAAAAATCTTACAGTATTGGAAACTCTGACTGCCTAATATAAAGTCTTTCTTTCAAGGTATGGGATTATACTTTTCTGATTAATTTGTGGTTTTCTTCTTTTCTACTCCACAGGCTTAACATAGCATTGCTTAGCAGCTTCTCCTATTGCCCTGGAATGTAACTTCTTGCTAAATTCTGTGTTGGAAAGCCCAGGTAGGTTTTCTGGTTTGTGATGCTTTTTTTGGTTTGTGTTGGTTTTTTTGGTTCTGTAACTCCCCCAAAAATACTTAATTAGAAAGCATTTTGGAGTCCTTATTATGCAGAATTACTTGGTTAATCAAATTTACATTAATCCTTCAAATCAGCAGTTTTAGACATTCCTTGCTTTTTAGTAAAGTGTTTCTAATAATATAATCTTCAAAATCTTTCCCCAGAACAGTATCTATGGGGAGATTCATCAGCTGGTTCAAGACCACAGGCCTTGTTTCTCAGGAAAGAGCTCTTCAAGAAAAGAGTTTGTGGCTCTGGAACTTCAGATTTGGCTCTAACTATACTATTTAATTGACTGTGTGATGTTTCATAAAATTCAGTATCAAAGGGTTTGTGTCCCAAGGTACACTCTCATACCAATCTGGTTTGGAGCCACAGCCAAAGTTTATTTTACACTATTTATAGATTCTGCATCCTTGATCAACAACTGATTTTCCTTAACTGAGTTATTTCCAAGACTCGATTCATACTATTACTGCAATTGAGCCTCTAGACTTTTAACAGTTAAACTCCAATCAGACATTTGCCACCAAAATGCATTCCAACAGCTGGACCACAGCTGGGTCAGCATGCTGCAAGACTACAGTCAGCTCCATTCTTATAGTATATAATACCTTTTTTTCAGAAATATGTTCAGTGCTAAACTTTGCACTACTCTTAATTTGGGTGCAAAATTTAATAAACCATACCATGTGGCTGAATATAATTGCTGAATCCAAAGATCAGAAATACATAATGTTCACCATAAGACAGAAATCAACAATTTCTCAGTTTAAACAATATATACATGAGGAATAAAATTTCCAGAAATTCTAAAATCACAGCAGTGTGCTAGCATCTTTATTTACAAATGGAAGGAGATATGTAAATGTTACAATAGTCCTACAGGTAAAGCAATTTTATTTACTCCATTAATAGTTTTAATAGTAACAAGTATAGCTACCAGTGAGGAGGTAGTGAAGTAAACAGGAGCTACTGTTTATATATATAATATATATATATATATAATATATATATATTTACATAAATATATATAGTGACCATTGTTTTGTCTTTAAAATAAGGAAAAAAAGTAGAAACTATAAGGCTTCAATTCAAATGCAATACATGAAAACAAAGAAGATAAATCCCTAGGATTAAAAACAGTATACAAAGAATTCATATGATAAACTAGCTTCAAAGAAGCTTAGATGTCAAAATAAAACTTAGAAAACAAACTTCTTTGTATACATGGCTGCACTATAATTAATTCATTACACTGAAATATAATGCTGTTAGCATAATATTAATGATCACTAAAAAATATAGAAACTGTTACTGCATAATGCCTAACTTCTTAGGGGTACTTTTAACCTATAGATAACTAAAAGACTCAAAGCACAACAGTAATAGTTTTTCAAAATATTGTGATAAAGCTATTTCAATATTTATTCTGACACAGCACACTTAAAATAATGTTGCTTTTTAAATCTTTCAGCCCTTTGAGTAATGACAGCAAGCCTGAGGCCCTTGTCATTTCCTTGTTCCTACTTATTTCTCTCCTATATTCTCTGAATTAACAGTCTGTTCAGGTAATTTGATATGGATGTACCTTTTAACAACATCCAACATGCACAGGTTCATAAGAGTTCCCAGGCCAGAAGACTTCTTTGCAGGCCCTTAACTGGGGCATTTTTTCCTTGTAGCATGTGGAATTTTGCATGAGTTTATAATTGGCACACTAACCTCTCTGCAGTTGGAAGTAGATGAACAGCCCTATAGATGCACAGCACATTGGCATGTAAATAAAAGAGCAGACTACAGAATAAAAAGCAAGACCACAGAGAGGTAGTTTTTTCTTTTTTAATTTTGTAACTTTAAAATTATAAATTTACACAGTTATTTTACATATTTTCATTACAAAGAGGGAAAAAAGCAATGGCTTACCTGTGGAGATGAGGGACTAAAACTGACATTGATTACAGGTTCTGTGTGTCTCTCCACTTTATGCAAAAAAGTGCTTGAACGCGTTTCATATATGTAAGCCTAAAAAACAATGAGTTGATTTTTTCACTATTTCAAAAATAATCACATTCTAGAAGCACTAATTTATAGTATAGGAACACCAAATACTCAGCCTACAGAGAAATTAGAAAATTTTAATCATAGCTAAACAGATGTGAAAGTCATCAATATCTTAGAACTGATTTCTGTAATTTGGGATAATTTAGCAAATGCTTAAATTAACTCAAAGTTTAAAAAGAAGTTAGAAAGAATAATGCACTCTTTCCCCCATAAATAACTAAAAATTACATGTACTTCAAGAAGAAGGTAAAAAAATTAACATTTTAAAATATCCTAAAATATATTTTAAATGGTATTTTTTGGAATATAAATACTTTCTTTTAAGTGGAATCTAATACATTTCTAAATTTGATAACTCCAATGTTAAATAAATTTTTTTCAGTTTCTACACAGATCTCTGCAGTGTTTAATTGAACAGTGTAGAATTGAATACCAATTCAATAATATTATAAGTGCTGCAGGTATCATCAATGAGAAGAAGTATACTGCCTGCTTTGTTTCTCAAAAGAAAAAGGGTAAAGTGCTTTCCAAGGAAAAAATTTAATTTTATTGGTACAGGCTCAAATGATGAAAAAGTGTTGATGCAAAACTGCATCAGAAAACCACCCCAAAATTCAGTGAACATCATGTATGAATACTACTGTGATATTAAATCAGAATTATTGCACATTAAAAAAAATACAAAAAATGAAATAAATAAATTTGAAATAAATAAAAATAATTGAAATAAATCCTGTAGTATAGATTTTCCACACAAGAAACACTTATGAGAGTCACATGCAGACTCAGAAAACAGGATTGTTTTAGACTGTTCCTTATCTAGTAAAATAAGTAGCATTTGTAGCATAGACTATGCATATACAAGGCATATTAAAACAGACACATTACATGCCATCTTGTTTGGTATATTATAAATAAAATTTGTATCTCAAAAGTTAGAATAAATTGTAAAGCATGCAAAAAATAGTCAAAGATGATAACCCAAACTTACAGGTTTCAATAAAAAAAATTAAGTTCCATCACCTTTACTAAGTCTCTGACATTAATGAATATGGAATTTAGATTATGACCTCATATAAACAAAACCAAACTGTGTATAGATTCTATTACAACAGTGTATTACCCTTTGACTTCAGTTTTTTTGCTGATAGTACCCTAAAATAAGTTTAGCCAATCAGACTCAAGGCAGCTGAACTTCCCCTAGCAGACAGCAAATAGCTACATTTCCCAAAAGCAAGTGGACTCAGCTGACAGTCTTACCAACTTATGAAAAGATTCATGGATCAATGCCAGTCCTGAAAAACATTTAATGAACCACTCAGAAAACAAATCTTATCATTCAACACCAAAGATTGTCTAGTCCTAACCAGCACTGAAGAAACACTGGATTGCTATCAATGTCAAATATTCTGTTCACAGACATTTTCACTAGGAGACAAAAAGAGAAGCTAAATGTAAATCTGCTTAACTGGATGCAGTTTATAAACCTCACATATCCCAGACACAGTCCTGAATATAGAATTAAAACCATCTACTGGAATAAATGGAGTACTTGAAAACAGACAGAAATATAGGTATCCATTTTTAAACTCTTGTAGCATTACACACAGATATTGCCATACTCAGAAAGCAGCAGAATCTCCAGCAATGTGCTAAAATCATTGTCGCCTTCCTAAAAGGATACAGTAAATGCTTGTAAATTACAAATCCTTCTTTAAAAAGTAAGACCTTTCTCCCTACTCTAAAATATCTCAGAAAATCTCTTATCATAATGAATAGTCATTGCTAGTGGTATTAAAAGCAGCAATTTCTATTTCTTTGTTGTAAAATATATAGCCATAGCATAGCTACTGTCACTATGGGATATGATCAGCTCACAAGAGAAGAGAACAGTAAGTGGAGCCCAAACAAGATAAAAGTGATAAAATGACACAATGGAAAGCATTCTGATGTATCTGTTGGAAAGAAATTGTTTCCTCTAAAGGAAAGTACAAGCCATGTATTAGAACAATCAGTCTGTACACAGGACAGCTCGAGTTTTTTGCTGTTACCATACAGAAACTGAAGAAAAGCTCCTTGTAAATACCTCCAGTTGTTTTATTGACATAAAAGAATTAAGTCACCATTGCGTATTTACTTCAGATCCTAAAATGAATACAATATTGCCAACCTATTAGGCTTAAACAGAGAGGGTTTCAGAGGTCAGACATAATAGTACCCTTCCCTTATTTTACAGACCACATCCATCCATTCTCCTCCCTCAGCAGTGACTTTCCATTCTCCATTCTGAGGATACTATACCATGACTCCACTAGTACCAAAACTATCAGATGCTGACACTTATGTGATATCTCAGTACCTGTAATACTGTGCTCTCCTCTTCATACCAAGCTTTGTCACACTCCATATTGCACAACCCTATTGTCCAGACTTCCAACAGGTCTTCCTTCCATGAACTGAGTGCTAGAAATTACCTTTGTACTTCAGCAAAGATCAGGTGTAGAGACTGCAGTCAGGTTGTACTTCACCTCCACAGCTCCAGAACAAACTACAGAGCTCATGGTCACACAATTAATTGGAATATGCAAGTCTCAAGAAAATGAGAGAGAAGATGCTGTAGAAGTTTGTATTCCAGGGAAACTCCAGAAAGGAAGGAGTACACTGAGTGAGAGGTGAGCACAAAGCACAGCAAGCTGCACTGCACTTTCCAGGACAGGATGCTCCTACACATCTCACTAAAGAAAAGGTATTTGTGAAAACAGGGAGAAATCATTCTTACCCAACAGTCCTCTGAAATCCCAAGGACCTCTTGTCAAAATAGTTCAACAGTATCAAAATATTTAATAATGTCATGACAATTTAAAGTTTTTGCATCATAAAATCCAGTCCTATTACTCACAGCTAATGAAAATATCTATCCCCTTTGGAACTGTGGGAATGACCAAAACAGGACAAATACATCATGTTTTTTTAACACACTACAGAACTTTGTTAGAAATAAGAACTTAAACAGAATGGAACTTTACTGTAGAAAATAAAATTAAAATTCATGTGTTTGGTACATACAATAAGTCATCTGGACTCTGCACATCTGACACATGTGGTTCTAGTAAAATAGATTGCTTTACTCTCACTTCTCCTCTCCAAGTCTACTCTCCTTCCCTTTAATGGAAGGAGGAACAGAGAAGAGATTAAGTCAATGACAGCAAGAATCAAGAGCACAAAATGCTCTGATTCACAAAGAAACATGCTCCATTTTTTAACCAAGAGAACATATCACAGAGACACATGGTTAGTGAAGCTGAAATTTTTCCATCATAATCTAGTGGCTTACAGAATGTTGCCAGAATTATCTAATAAAAATTAATTTTCCATTCCAGGCCCTTCGTTTAACTTGGGAAGGACCATGTTTATTTTTGGCTTAATCTTTATGTCCCCATTCCACTCTGTAAAACAGACGTGGTAATATTTCATTAGTTGTTGAACAAAAATCCAAAGTTTGTTAAACCCAGGTATTCTATGGTAATTAATTAATTCAGATAATTTATGCACTTCCACATGGTTTCTAAATCAACCATTTGGCTCATACCTTTCTTTCAAAATAAGCCATGAAGCAGTCGTGCAGCTTCATTATAATCCAGCAAGTGTGTATTTGGTGCTGTAGTCACACTTGTCAGCCCAAAAAGCAGTCAAACTCCCAGCTCCCACCTTTCAAGAAACGGTTCTTAGCCCTGAGCTAGAGATGAGCTCGTAGAAGCCCACCTGTGGGTAACCACTGAAGCCCTGGAAGACATAGGAAACACCAGGCATGGGAGAGCCCTTTCCTCTGACCTTTACCACAAAGACTGTGTTCAGAGAGAAAAGATGCCAGGAGAAACTCACAGAACGTGGCTGGGAACACAACCGGCCCATTGCACTTCTCTCTTACAAATCCATCCTAATGAACTACTGCTAAACATCTTTCTGATTCTGTATTTCTAGCCCCATAAACCTTAAATATTTAGGTGTTATGGTTCAACTTCAAGAAAAAAGGAGCAGAGCCTCTAGCTACATACAAGAATAGTTTATTACATTGTGGCAGCTATCATCTCCTCTTCCAGTAACTGATATAAGGAAAAGCAATAGTAATAGTCTGAGTAATTTTGACATGTAACACAATAAAATCTGATTTAAAGAAAACATCATCCTATAAAAGTATATAAAGCCAGCTTCTGTTTAAGTAACTCTAGCCACAGATATTTAAAATAGCCAGTGGTAGTCTGAATTCTGATATTAAAAGTTAACTTGGTTAAAGATTGAAAGTACATTTATTTTTAACTTCAACAGTTTAAAAACAAAACAAAACATAAACTCCAGAGAGAACTGTATTTTAGCAGAACCAACACTCATAAGAAGAGGAATAACTCCAGTATAAACATTATTCTACTATAGTCTGCCATCATTTTAGTTTTGCTGTATTTTCTGATGTCATCCAAATGGTTTTTCTATTCTATACTCACTAGATTATTTTAGCATAGTCTTCTCTACAGAAAAAAAGAAAAGAGCAGTAACTGAATTACAAGTGATACCATAACACTAGCCACAGAAGAACAAAAAAAAAAAGCTTGGAAATATTAAATCAATGACAGAGGAAGAAGAGATTTTCAGCAAACCAAATGTAATAAAAAAGAAAACAAAACAGTCTAAGACGCACTCAGCAATACCCAAACTGCATATGTGCATATAATGTTTTAGACTTTAGCCAAAGTCAATCCCCTTTTTTTATATTAAGACCAATTTTGTCTAATAAAAATACTGATTCAGTAGATATTGGTATTTCCTTTCCATTTCTTGCTGAGGGTCAGCCAAGAGTAAAAATAATTTACCTGTACCAATAGCTTCCAAAGAAGTTTCCTGGACCCATAACCACATAGTTTCTTGTATTTCCTTTCACTTGACATTTGAAGAAAATTTGGAGTAGTCATTTTTCAGTAATCCAGAGAGTGAGAGTGTTAAATACACCTTACAAGTGTTAAATACAAGCTTCTACTTTCTTCTCTAGACTTCTACCAAGATACAGGGAAGAAGGGCAAAGACCCTTCCTTGAGTGGAGGAATTTGTATCCAAATGGAAAATTACTTAATTGTACTGCACTGGTAGACAGATTGTGCTAGATAAATCGATGCTTTATCTGCAGAGTTTCACTGTAAATTCTTTCCTCTGTTTTCTCACACTCTAGTTTCAAAGGAAACTTTTGCCCATCTGTTCCCATTGCCCCTAGTCAAACCCACGGCCATACACATTTGTGTCAAACTACTTAACACTCCTACAGGTTTCTGGGACAGGAACAACTGAACACTTGAAGAATAACAGAAGAATTCTCCTGCTTATCAGCTTTTGCACACGAATCAGAAAAGCAACACACACCAGTTTCAAGGAAAATCCTTTGTTGCTGCTGTGGCTTTAAGCTGAAGCACGTACTTTACAAAGAGCTCACAGAAAAAGAACACAACTAACAAAAATCCAAAAAGACATTGATGTCTAAGATACCTAATTTGGCCTTACACAAACAGAGATGTTTTCTTCACATTTTGCGTAGATTGGCCAATGTCATCACTTTTCTGTGACTATTTTTCCTAATATTTCAAATAAGCTACAGAAGATAGAAATGTTAAAGTCCGACAAAGTCCAAAACATAAATAAATAAATAATCTAACATGTTTTTTAAAATACATCTTCAGTTATTAATAAGGCGTTATTGGTCATTTGCCCCCATCACTGCCATCAAACTTGATGCATAATCCCACAGTACATGATAAAAGTGCTTGACTCGTACTCCATCACTCCCTATTTATACTGGGGTACATATCCCACTGAACCACATATTTTTCCTCAATCTCAAGCTGAAAAAGCTCCTGAACTACTTACTAAAGAAAAATAACAATTAACCTGAAGCAGACACTGAGCATGGAAAGTTTCAGCCCAAAATGTTCTCACTTACAAGCAACTGAAAACAGAATTATAGTGGAAAGTGTTAGACTACCTTAACTATAGGTATTGGTGCCAAATCCACACATAATAAAATGTATTTCACAAGTATCCTAAGCACTGATTAATGTCCTTCAATCCCAAGATATCTTATACACTCACCACATGGTAGCATGGAAAGTCTAATCAAGCCTGACACAAAAATGTTGAGTACAGTACACTCTCTCAGAGTGCCTTTCCCTTTAGTGACAATTATGGAGGCTGTCTTTCTGGTAGTCACAGGAAACTTCCCACTACTGTAAGATCCCAGTTTCCATATGATTTCCTTAAACATAACAAAAAAATGAGTGACAGCAAGCATTATTAATGTTCTTTATTATTAAAATAGTTAATGTTATACATATCAGTCATCTTTCAAGATGCAGGGGATATTTTTCAAATGTATCAGTCTTCCAGCAGCTATAGTTAACACATTTGAATTTTCTGCACTAAAAAAGGTTTAAAAAAAAAACATAAATCATATCTCAGACTTCCCTCTCTAAGCCACCCTTCTATGAAGCTTCCCAACTGGAATTTTTGGCAATTCAGCTTCTATTTCATTGGCATTCATGCCAATTTCAAGGCCTCAGGTTTATGATTGTTTTCATTTGTCTTCATATGAAATTTATGTAGCAGCAAATACTACTGAATTTAGGTTGCCTTTACTTTTCATAATACATGTAGTGTTGTCAGAGTACAGAATTGCAAGTTGAAGATTTTATTCTAAGAAAATTTACCTTGCCTCTCACTATGAAGCAGCATGGTTGTATCACATCCACGTTGGCTGTTTTCTCACTGCT
Source organism: Notiomystis cincta (assembly GCA_013398075.1). Classification (NCBI taxonomy): domain Eukaryota; kingdom Metazoa; phylum Chordata; class Aves; order Passeriformes; family Notiomystidae; genus Notiomystis; species Notiomystis cincta. The sequence goes on from VZRX01000255.1 coordinate 46,073, forward strand.
GCTAAGATTTTCCTCTGTATCAACAGTATCAATAATTGCATTTCCTGTTTGTGTGTTGGTGTTGACTGTTTGACAGCAGTACTGAAAGATTCAGATGCTGCAAAGGACCTTTAATCAGATTTTTGTACCAGATGTACCAATAACACCCAAAATTCAACTACTGTCAAGAATTGAGACCAAGAGGTACACATATAGAAAACACAAGCCCTGTGGATATAAAACTATATATATCCACTTTTATCACCTCACTGCTGTATGCATTCCAAAATGAACATTGGGTATTCATATCTACTTCTGCTTCCTGTTTTGCCTGGGGTTGAACATGGGGTATTTTTTATAAAATTAGTTTTCTTTAGCAAAAAGGCTCATTTCTCACACTTCTGTCCATCTCTCAAAAACATTACCCAAATTCAATGTTCACACAGTAACAAATTACAGTCTCATAAAACTCAGTTTGACAAAACAAAAAAAACAAGGTGTCCTGTAGTAGTTAAATAACCATACATCTATAGCCAGCAGAAAATCCTCCACCTCTCCCAGCTCCCAATCTGGTTTTGTGGTGGTCAGGTCTGAGGTTTAGTAGTCAAGACAAGCCTGAACTGACCAAAAAGCACACAAGAAAAATTAATGTGCTCATACTCACATAACTCCATGGTTCATAAAATAATCTACCAAGGCCAAGATGTGCAGTCATCTTCAAAGATATACCCAAAGAGACAATGAAGTAACAGCATACCTGAGGTCATGACTGTACGAATAAGAAAGCTGTATTTATCTGTTCCTAGGATCATCGGCCTAACAGCCAACCACGCTACCAAGGAATCCAAGAAACTCGGTGAGAGAGTAAAACAAAGTTGTGTTCTTCTTTGGAAAGGGATAGACTTTCTCCATCAACAGTTGGCAGAGAGGCTGTCCATCTCTGTCATCCATTCTTTGCTATGGATTTTGTTCTGCCAAGCCATGTCAGTCCTGCCTTTTCCACAGTAAACATTACTAATGCTGTTTTCTCCAGATGTTTCCTGTTAAAGCCCATCTTAGTTAAACAGTATGGACACAAGATAAAACTTGAGCAATGTATATTTGGAATACCAATCACACTGAAAACCAAAATACTTCAGATAGTTGCTACCACTGCTTCATATAATACACTCTGTTCTGCAAGACCTCTGGTATGAAGTGTAGACCAAGATAACAAGTATTGTACAATACCAGCATCATACATCTCTAAAAGTAATTTTCCAGTAAAGAAAATATCCTTCTATTTTCTCTAAATAAAGTATTAAAGCATACTTTATCATATATCAAAGATACATGATTTAAACCTCAGTGATGCCTCCAAGATATACTTCCCATAGATATGAAACAAAGCATTCTAAACTATTAACGAGCCTTATCTCTTCCATTTACATACAACTATATCAGAATATCTTTGCCAACTCCCTCATTTGTAGTATTTTACCTACCAATATTAGTACCTAAAAAGTTCTAGTGAATTTGGCTCTTAAAAGGAGAACACTCAACCACCTCATTTTATCATTCACATGTGGGGTTTCCTGGGGTGTTTCTTCTTTTATATATAGACCATTTAATGCAATTTTTAACCTAACAGATGCAATTTTAAAGCTTATCACACCATAGACACACAAGGATGGAAGTATTTCATATAAATAAGATCAGAGCAGCTGATCACAACAATAAAAAACTGACATAGGCCTCATCTAAACTCTTCTTTTAAAGTCAAGAGGAGAGAAGAAAGACACCACTGCTAATCTCCATTTTTAAAATCAGGACTGAGCCACAGAAAGACCAATGTGACCAATAATATATTTATGGGGGTTGAGAAATATAACCTTCTTGGTAATGATTACATTAGGAAGTAGTGCAGTGCAGGAGGAGCAGATGTACAGAACAAAAGATATCTTGGTTGCTGGCAGCCCAAACTCCAAATGTATTTTTCTGGTAGTAAAACATTAGAGTATATTGCTCAGCAGCACTGATATATTAATTGGAATATCAATCTCTGTGGCTACTTAAAACTAAGGTGTCAACTAGAAACAAATTCTACAGTTTTGTTATGCCTGATGCAGAATCTTGCATCTGAAAAGAACTGAGTCTGCAAACAATATTAGGTCTGGGTTTGCATCCAGCCACCCCTCACACGTTTGCAAAATTCTTTGGACATGCCCCCTGACCAGCATCACTTCCCAGCATCCCTTGCATAATGAGAAATTACTCTAAAACAAATTTTGCATGAAGGTTAATATTCAGGGATTCACAAGTGGTTATTAGACTGATGTTATGTATAAGCATCAAATTGCTTTATCCTGCTACTCCATTCCATGATGCTGCCCTCTGGGCTACTCTCTCAAGCTTTGGTGCCTTCACAGTTGGAAGGCATAAATTTAATCTTGGATTTAGAATGTGTTTCAAAGACAGCATTGTAAGCAAAGTGCAAAAAAAAAAAAAAGGAAGAGAATGTCACAGATTACACATATATTTTCATTATTCATGTATCAACCTGCTATGCTGAAAAACTTCTGAGTTTGTGATATGGGTCAGTCTGTGTGAGTTATGAACACAGGCTTTGAGATTTGGCATGGACAGGGAGTTTTATGTTAGAAAATCCAATTTCAGCACTAGGGTCAAAATGTGCCTCTTTAGAGTCTACAGTTCAAAGAGACCTAGCAAGAATGAGTCTGAAAGTAATTAAAGAAATGCAGAAATATTTTTTCTGCATTCCCTACTTCATTTCTGGAAACTTGGAATTTATTCAGAGAGTCCTAAGGTCTTCAAAGACAAAAATTAACTGCCTAATTAGACATAAAGTGAAACAGCTAAATAGAATTACATGGCACAGAAAGAAAATGAGTTCTTTTTATTATAAAAAGTAGCATTTCACACTATCCAGATATTTCTCGTCTATTTACACTAAGATTTCTTTAGTCAACAACTTTTTAGGCAAACATTTTTTGTACAGAGCACAGCAAAATGGAAATCCAATTAGGGTATATTTGTCCAACATCCTTAATAACATTGATAGTCAGAAATCTTAGACTGTCCACTTGTAAAATGGTTAGAAATCACAATATTATGTGTATTCAGTTAAGAAAAAGTCAACTAATTTCACTTGTAACCTTGGGCTATTTGGGATGCAGAGAAGATCTGATATTAGAAAGGTTAAAATTCCATATTTTCTAGTCACAACTAATTACAGAAAGGACAATCACAGTTTAAAACCAGGATACTGGTTACTTGCTTGATCAGACTGTTGGATCCTAGACAGGTCTTGGTAAAGGCTCTCTTAAGGAAGCTGGAGTAATTAGTTAGGGAAACTTTCAACCCCAATTTACAGTACCGACAAATCTCACACTAACACACACGAGAGCAGTTCAAATAAAGCCAAGTGGCTACTTCAGCCACACAGAAGCTATACCAAGCTCTTCTGTAAAACAGGTGATACACCCTCTAAGGCAGACAGAATTTTCATCTCTTTTTTACAATAACACATTTTGGTTTGCTGTTTCTATGTCCTGTATGAATGTGATTCTGCCATTAATCAGTGAAGACAACATAGTCCTCCCTGTCAAATACTTCAGATATTGTGAAATAAAAAAGGCAGTTTAAGGTCAATATCTCTCAATTTTATTCCAATTATGCCCTTTTTGGCTTTAAAATCAATCACATTTGTTAACCACAGGGTATAAGAATTGGGCTTGATAAAGTAAACTCCAAGATGACTGAAGATGCAGTTGCTTCTCAGTGGAAAGTTACATAACTTATTTCCAGAATGCTCTTTTTGAAGATAATGCTTTATATCCATACTACTGATTTTTTATGCAGCTTATTCCAATAGACATTCATTCATACAATCTTCAGAAATATGTGACTTCTTGATACTATTAAAACTGTCCCAGTCACACATTAATCCATCTGTCAGGATGTTATTAATTGAAAAATATGAATGAACTATACAGTGCCACGTTCAATTTTCTGTTTCAAAAGGAAGCACAAAAGTATATCCAGTCTCACCACTTCAGAGGGAAGCCTCCCAAAAAATGCCCCAAATCTGCAGTTTGTCCTAACAGCACAATATAAGCAAGAGTCCAAAACTTGACTCAGTTTTCCTGAGGGGACAAGAAGAACAATGAAAGTTCTCTACTGACACAGGACAAATATTATGCAAAATTCCAACCCGGGAGCCACACTAAAAAGTATTGACTGGCACTGTGCCCTCCAGGGACCACATGCCAACTGGAGTGGGATGCATGCCAACTATTCAGCTTCCTTTGAGGACACACCATGTGCCAAGAATTTGGAGAGAGGACAAAATCATACTTTCTTTTCTTGTATCAGCATTAATTCCAAACAAATACCTTAATGCAAGAGAGAAGACAAAAGATCTTGTCACTGCACCTATTTTTATACAATTCAAAAGCAACTTTAATTAGTAACATCAAATAAATATTTTAGTCTATCATAAATATCTTGACCTGAGATGAAAATTAGATGCATTTTTTCACAAAGCATAAAGCCCTTCTTTTGTATTGCAATCTACATTTTGAAATGCTGTTTACCAGAAACTTGCAAAATATGTTTTATCATGAAAATGTGAAGAGCACAATACCTATTGCCAAACCTCCAGAAATCTGCCAATAAAATCTCTGGCCTTCACACATGATTTGTGCCAGTATTTCAAAACTAGTCAGAAGAATAAATTCCTCTTGCTCTGAATTTGAAGTTGATCAGAAACTCTGTGTCATGTTCTGACAATTAAACTAGAAATACCTAAAATAAATTCAAACAGCATTCCTGCCCAGCTGTTTTGAAAGGATGTGTTTGCAGTGAACCTGACCCCCAGTCCAGTTTCAAAGGCATATAGTACAAGTTAGCAATCATCTGTCTCTTCACAAACAGCAAGACAAACATTCTGCCAACAATGCAGGCATTACTGAATTAAAATTAGGTGAAAAATCAAAAAGGTAGCAATACACATTTACTAGGATTCATTTATAAATAATTTAAATATGGTTGAGAGTGATTCAGAAGAGAACCTGTCTGGGGTTCTGTCTGGATAATACACAGACACAAAAGGTGTGGAAAGTTCTAATTCCACTTGAATATCTTCTCATTTTTTATTCAGCTTATTGGTTCATAAGAAAGCTATAAGGAAAGATTCATTACCCTGAGCTTAATGTGTATTTGCTACAGAGTTCCTAGTGGTCAGATATGTGTGCAACACATAAAGCTGTGCTACAGGCAACACCATTCTCCTCATCTTTGGTGGCACATGACAATTCAGAGTCAAATATTATGGACACCTACAGAAACAAGCTTTTAATAATTACTTTGAGCACTAAGATTTAGCTGCTCTGGGATTTTTCAGACAAAATACTCATGAATCATTTGTAACTGCTGCATGTGAATGGACTATATGAGAGTATCATAGACCCCAGTAATGCACATTAAGATGAATCCTAGAAACATGCTTGAAAAGACTCTTTTATGTACAATATGAGTGGTTCCTATAGTTTAGGAGGAAAATAAGCAAAAACTACTTACATATTTGTCATCTGATCCACTGGCTATAAAGCGTCCACAGGGAGACACTGCAATTCCACATGGATAGCAGTGGCTACTGTGCCCTTCAAAACGACGTTCACACCTACAGAGAAATGCCAGTGTTAGCAGCACCAATTAAAAATTACCTCTTTTACTGCCATTTTCATGAAATCCTGCTGGAGTCTCATCTGTTTTTCTTAGTCTGCAAAATCACTAAGGCAATTAATTAATCCACAAATTAAGTTTTAAATCTCTCTGCAGTAGGATTTTGTCAAAACTGAAAGACATTAAAGAACATTAATGACTCAAAATAAAATGAACAGACAAAACTGCCCCAAGAAAATGTCCAAACCCATGCTTTAACCTTGTTTAGTTTACAGGGATGAAAACATCACTAATAATTAGAAATGAGGAGCTGTGATGCATAGCAGTTAGCTAAGGAGAAGGTGTTGTTAAAGACTGCTCCATGAAGATTTATAAATCTCCCTCAACTTGTTAATATCAAATGAAGATGCAGTACGTGAAATCGTAACACAAATAATTATTGCTTGGTTTTCTCACACCCAAATCTGAATATTTAAGCTTTGTGGCTTTTGTTATTTATATATAAATGTTATTTACATTTCTACTCCATACACTAATTTATTGTTAGTCAAGAAAGACAATATCCAAACATTCCAAAGTGAAAAATCTCTTCCTCTCTCCCTCTGTCCTATAACTGTAGACTGCTACAACAGTCTAAAGGAAGGAATGGATTTAAAATTAACGCAAGGAATTAATTTCTTACTTTTCATGTTAATATTACAAGAAGCATTGTAGAGTAAGTTTTAAATAGCTGAGCACACTTGGGCCACTTAAAAATAATGTTTTTAATGAGATGGAGATTAACATCCACCTAAAAAGCACCACATGACTGTAAAGAACCATGATAGCTTTGCAGTCACCACAAAACCAATGTTAAAAAATATTATTTAGAGTTTCCTCAGTATTAAAAGGCATCTTAATACAAGTTTCAACACCATTCAGAGCTGTCATTTACATGTGTATACATCATCTTAGAAGTTTACTTTTATACCTTTTATGTATTATTTTAAAACAGACTTATAATAACCTATAATCTTCTTTTGCTCTTATTATGAATGCCTGTCAACCTACCCTTCTTACAAAACAAATTCACATACTTCACTATAATGCAGCTGTCATATATTCTTCTTTTTTTTAATGTATGCTAGGTCCAGGAACAAATTTGAAATAGTAAAATCTCCTGCCAGCTCCTGTGATATACACTTTTTCCTGGCCAGTGAAATCGCAGAAGCTATGTAAATTCAATCGACTGAACCCACGTGCAGAAAGCTCTAAATTTTTATACCACATTGTTCTGCTGTAGACACGCATGTATGTGTAAGAAAGCACTAAATGCCAAGTTGGTTTCACTCATCCAGGTGAAACAGACAGACTTAAAAACATTACTTTGTGGCTGATCTAATTGCTATCACTTATTAAAGCATAAAAGAGACACTTCTGAATGCATGAAAATACATCCTTTAATAGAGCCTAACTCTGAACTTTACTGTATTCCGTATAACGAAACTACTGATAGTAACAGACATTTTGAGCATACAGTAACCAAACACTTCAACTCAAATGAGTTATATCCTAAAACTGCTAAAATAACCCAATTTAAGGGAACACTACAGTTCAAGAGAAGCATTTTATGAAGACAGTCAATTACTGTGACTAAGATGTACATTTATCAACTTCAATTCTTTTGCATTAATATTCAGAGACTTCCAGTAACCAATGGCCACATTTGGCCTATTGAATAACCCGCCTCTGTTCAAGCTTCCTATGGACAGCAAAGGAGAACACTAGCTACCTCAGCCTCCTCAGCATTCTCCTCCTCAGTTAGGCTTTTACCCAACGCTATTCATTGTGCAGAGCAAACTTCTCCCACAGCTTGGCCTTGAGTCCCAGTTGCACTGTTTGCAAATTTCAGGGAGATTTGGTTTTTTTCTGAGTGCCTTTCCATAGAGAATTTGAGTAAAAAAATGTTATACTTTTTAATCTTTATACTTGTAAGATACATCATCATCATGTGAAAGAAATTTATACATCATAAAAATAAACAAAATTCGTATCTACTGTCCCTCCTGGAGGTGTCTTTATGTTCACCATTCTTACTTAAGTAGTGCACTGGTCATCAGGACTACTTCTAAGTGTTTAAGACCTCATTGTCATGGCCTGTAAAAGATAATTTCCTCAATGGGGTCTTCACAGAAGAGCCTCCTAATAAAACACTGCAAAAAACTTCCTTTCAAAAGAATTTGACTCTTCTGTATTTGTGACCAATAACTCCAATATTTCGAATATTATATAATATGTAGTATAAAACTTATAAATAGACACATAAGAACTAATAAGATCCCAAGACTTTCACTGATCTTTTCTTTGCTATACCACAGCAATAGAAAGCAATGTCTCAGTCATAGGATAGTGTCCTTTTCCTTGTGCAGCCACAGTAATAACCAATATCCTGAATTCTATTTCCTTAACTGTTTTCTTGTTCAACTTTTCCATTATATCAAGTTATATGTTTCATTACAAGTTCTCCTACTTCTCCAACCCCTAAAACTCCTGCTCTAAAAAGACATTTAAAACAAAATCTGATTCCAATTAAATTTTCCACAGAATTAAGCAGAAACTTTGTTATGCAATCTATTAACTCCAGATACCTACAGGTATCACAATAATGGGAAAAAAAGTGGACAAAATATCATAGAATTATTAGATACTATGTGTATGATTTTAGCTTATTTTAGGGATTTTCTTCTTTCAGGCTTTCTTTTATTATTATTCTATTTTTTTTAAGTAGCAACAGGTGGTGATCCAAATTATTCTGGACTTTGCAGGCTTTACGTGGCCAGCTGGCATGCTCTCCAGCCTCCTAAGAATGCTTTTCTGGTCAGAGATTTTCAGGGGTTACCATGACAAACATCTGGTAATTGCATGGGACAGCAAACAGCCAAGTTTTCCCTATGTTCTCCATTGTACATCTTTCAGTCTACATTCCAAAATATGTATCTTTTTATGTTGCAAAAAAACTTGAATAATACTAGAAAAAAAATGGTTGTTTTTTTCTGTCTTTGGAAGAGAGAGATACTGGAATGTGTGTCTCTTTCTCTCACAAAGAAGTCTATTTCATTCTCCTTGATGCATTAAGAAAAAATAAATGCAAACAAAAATGTTCTCTTTTTTTAACTATCTTCATTTGTAATTCTGTTACTTTGTGCCAGTGCTCTGGTATTTGTTCAGAGATTCTTCAGTACAGCAGACCTATTGAGGCTCTGCAAAATGTGAGTATAACTTGATATTAGTAGTGGCTACCTTAGATGTACTGTACACATGGGTTTCATTTCATTGGAACACCAAACCCTTCTCATAGGAGTTCCCAATGTTTTCACCATTGCATCCAGCAGGGACCACATCCCTGTGTTTCCCATCCTCTATACTTTGATGCATCTCCAGTCCCAAACCTGGAGGAACTCCAGACACTCATTTATCCCTCAGAATCTGGATAACTAGACTCAAAAGCTCAAAGAAAAAAAAAAAAAAAAAGAAAAAAAAAAAAAAAAAAAAAAAAAAAAAAAAAAAGATGGCAAATCATGGGACCCTCATATTCAGAAGAAACCAAGAAGTAATCAAATTCTGAATATGTATCTATTTGTATCTTGCTTAGGATGATGTCAAGCAGCTAGTTCACAGTGAAGATGCAAACTGAAAAGTATCTCAAAATTCAAACTGCATGTCTGATCCTGTTGTGAGAAAATGTGTGAGATGTATTCCCTGTGGCTGTGGGAATCCTGCTAAAATATGTTGCCAGAGGAGCAGATGATCTAGTTGCACAGCATCATAACACTACTTGGAGATTTTGCCTTAATATCTAATACTATCTTCATACAATTGGCAAATTTTTTCAGAGGCTGAAAGAAGGTGAAACTGATTCTCTCTGGGATCATACATCAAAGCATTATCATGCAGCTGAGTATTCTGCTGAAGCAATTCATTATGTGCAAGTAGTTCAATATTCCTCAAGTCTTCACTGCAGTTCAATAAGCACCCACTGCCTTTTTTGTTTTCTCAGGAGATGAAAAATGGCTATTTCAGCAGCCAATAGCACAGTTCAACAGCCGAACTTCCATTTCTTAACTGATCAGAGTGTAAGCCAGAGGCAGGCAGCTCCTGCCACCACAGGTGTGTTGGGTGTTAGGGGCTCTTCCTAACACCTTGTCCCTGCTGCTCTTATTACCTGCAGCAGTTACCCAGCACCTACCACATCTACCTCCTCACATTACCATAGTAGCATCCAAACTTCCAAATTGGGCTGTACTAACTCTTCCCCACTCTCCCCATCTCTGAGGAGATAATAAGCATAGCACATCTGACAGCACAGCAGAACTGTCCCTCTCCTGTCTTCTAAATAAATTTTCAATTTCAGCTGTTACTCTATATCTTGGTCTCTTGGTCAATATCACATCAGCTCCCCCAGTAAGTTTTCCATACCCTTTCCCAATTTTTCTGTGGCAAGTAAAGAATAAATGCTGTTTTCATAGAATCACAAAGTGACATCATAGTTGAGGTTGTTAGGCAGCTCTGGAGGTCATCTCATCCAACCTCACTGCCCACATAAAGCCAGTGTGGCTTCAGCAGTGCTAAACAGAGGAGAAGTATCACCTTCCACAACCTGCTGGCAACACTCTTCCCGATACAACCAGGAATATCATAAGCCTTCTTTGCCTCAAGGGCACATTCCTGGCTCGTGTTCATCTTGGTGTCCTTTTCTGCAAAGTTTTTTTCCACCTAGTTGCCCCCCTCAGCATATATTGGTGCCTGGGGTTGCATTTGGTGCCAAGAGGACTTTGCACTTCTCCTTGCTGAACTTCATAAAGCTTCTGTCAGCTCATTTCTACAGACTTCAACAGCCTGAAGCAAGGAACAGAGAGTGCATGGGTGGGACTCCAAGGCTGGTCAGGGCAATTAAGGCCCAGTGGTGCAGAGAGGGTACTCAAGTGCACCCTGCCACTTGAGTAAATATACATCTGAAAATCTGAGGTCAAGCCAGGTCACAAAATTACTGAGACAAAAAAGAATGAAGTTTTATTGCATTATGGCTTTAGCCATAATTTACTGATGAGGAAGGAAGGTCCACATTTGTGCCTAAATGCTTTACAGGGGACTTCAAATCCACCTTGGGGAAGAAAAGTTTATACTATTTTCATTCTAAAACCTCTCTTTAGGAAACAGACTCCTTGGAATTAACCATGCAAGAGAAGCTGCAGAAAACTAAATTTTTCTCATTATCAGCCAGTCATGAAGGTTTCTGTATTCATGTAACTTTGTCAGTGAATGTGATCTGGTGCTACTAAGTATTCTAAATGCATTTAACAAAGTGAAGAGAGCAACACTATGAATTTATAGTTTCCTCCTAACAGAATGAATGAAAGAAATTTCCTTTCTTCTGGACATTTAAAGCACAGAATTATCTAATCTACAAGTGGGAGGAAATGAGAAATTGAAAGGATCCAGACTGGTAAAGCAGAATTAAAAACTGTCATATTAAATTTAAGTGATATATGAACACATTAAAGCATCTGGTATTCAGTCTAGTCTGATACTTTGTGTTGTTATGAGTTTACTGTGTAAGGGAATGGAATGTTCATTAATTCCTAAGTTTCTACATCTCATGCACTGGTTTCACAGCACTGAGATGACAAAATACACCTCACTGCCCTATATGTTCATGAGCATAGCCACTAAACACAGGCAGGACTGGCAGACAAGGAGGCTGACTGTATTGGAATTTTCAGCTTTATCTGGCCTCCGTGGTCTAAAGGACACAGCAACTTGTGTCATTCCAATCCAGAATTTTCTGAGATATTTAATTTAATTGGTGAGGACAACAGGTACAGCTGAGTATAAATCAATGCTAGATTCCTGACTTCAGAAAGAGTAGCAATGTCTCCAAAATGCATTCAATACACACAGCAGTATGAGAAAGAATGGTAGTTTCTTGTGTCTTACAGACAAATGAGTCTACAAGGTTTCATCACAAAGAACACTTCAACTCCTTCAAAACTGTAAGAATGCATTAACTTTTTGTACCTCCTGATCATTAAATGTTCTTCTGAGTCTTTTTTGGGGATCCTGAACCTGATGAGTATAATGTTCTTCTCATTCAGATTTCCACAGCATCTCAGCCTAACTCTTGTGTTCACTGCTTTCATCTTATTTCACTTGTTCTCCAAGTAGTCATTCTTTTAGACAATACAGGCTTAAATTGATCTACAAAATGTCTTGGAAGTTGGTCAAAGGTCATTATTTTACTCTAAAGCATATATTCAAAAGATCTCATAGTTCATTATCCTAACCTGGAAGAAGAGTAGCTATAGTTTTCTTCTTCCAGGAAAAACTATTTTCATTGCTTCTTTATTGCTAAGTCTGTTTTGTAGATCGTCTGGAGCTTTTCTTAGCTTAAGTTATAAATGAGGAGAATGTAGGAGAAGTATAAAAGTATTCAAAATCTTCAGATGAAACTTTACAAATCCATGCATTTCAAAGCAAACAAAGCAGGAGTCTGAGTAAATCCAAAAGCCACTGGCAGTGTCCAAGATTCCCTCATTTATTGGCAATATGACCTGGCTGTGTGAGGTTGGCTGACAACATCAGAAAGTTAAAATGTCTTTTCTTGTACCACCTTCAGAGGAACCCATGAGACTTTCTGGCACTTTCTGAAGCAATCTTGGAATGCCTCCAGATCATCAATAGTGAAAGAGACAGGCAAAATTCACAGCTTTATCCAGAAAAGAAGATGAAAAGTGAAGTTGCAAAATACTTTCACTGAATTCAAAAACATAAGAAAAGTTAAATGAATTTTCACTGGGGGAAAAAAATGTAGTTTGATAACACAGGTTGGATAGCAAAATTCTTGTAGAACTCAGAGCAAAAATATCAATATATTCAAAACTTATAAAGCTGTAGGCCAGGTTAACCTGTTCGAAGATTTAATGTAAGCAGATCGAAAAAGAACCTGAACATTCTGCTATGATTCCTCAGTCAACTGTGAGAAAAGGAATGCATGTCATATGAAAAGGAACCATCATCAAAGAAACTGAATTAAAAAAAACCCCAAGAGTCTAAGGTAATTGTGCAGAGCTATTCTGCAAATTATTTCCCATGCTTTCAACAGCAGCTTTGAAGAGCACTGTGCTGGAGGGATTTTTTCCCCTTATTTAATAAAAATTTTATACTTTACTATATTTTTAAATAAAATAACAATGGATAGATTCTCAAGGGCAACAAACAAATTAAAGAAAAGCAAAACAATCTTCACTGTGAACATCTAGGGAAAATTTTGAGAACAAAATCAACAAACAATAAAGTTGAGATCTTGCAGTTAGTGTTACTATCCACAACACTGCAAACATATAAATGAGAAGGTGGACTTACCTTTGCTATATTTCAAGAACACTGGACAAAGATTTCACTAAACAAACCCTATCCTGGCAAACCCAAAGCAGAAACTAAGAAAGGTCGTTCCAGAGGGACTGGAAACAGTTGTTAATGCACCAACTTTACAAATCAACAACTTTAAGAGATTAAAGGTGCTGGCCCACCATAAGATTGTTTAGGAACAAATCTCTCCTGTAAGTACTCAACAGTGCAAGGGATGGGCTGGATTTGATTGGATAAAACCTATGAACAAAAAAATAAGCAAAAGTGTTCAGTCGGTGTAACTATAGTAGACCTAACACTTCAGCAGAGACTAGTTCCAAGTTCAAACAGAGCTTTCCAAACTTAGACATTTTAAATTTATTTATGCAAAAAACACCTGGTGAACACATAGGAAAAATTGAACAGTTTTACTCCTTTTGAGAACTCAAGAACAGATTTTAAAACATAGAAGACTCAGTCTTTGGTCTGAATAATGGCAGAAAATTTAATTTTCAAAAATTTGTTTTGTTTTGTTTTCTTCCCTGAAAATTGTTAGCAAGTAAAAAACAATTATTTATTTTTTCTATTTCTTCTCCACAGGAGTTATACTCCTGATCACTGCGTAATGTGCAACAAACACACATATACATAGTACCTCACAAGCACCCTTAAAATATCTGTCATTAAGGATTTGAATTACTTTTTTGAAGCTTGGCTAATAGAACACAGTGGACACTAGAATACACTGACCTAGCCAAATTAAATATACAGCAAGAACATACATAAATTAGTTCCTTCTTCTCAAGACATATTCATTTAATTGATTGCCCAGATTTTACACTTTAACTATTTTACCAGTCACTGGCTTTACCTATATTAGTATTTAGAAACAAAGAGACAGATAAGTGATCTGTGAAAAACTTTCTACTTTTTCATTACTCTTCAGCAACACAGTTTGAGCAGCTTATTAGAAAAACATAAGAAGGTAACATATTCCAACCCCAGCAGTCTCTAGTTTCATTACTTTTTGGCATTGAGTGAAGGTAATACAGCAATGGTTTTGGAAAGAACATATATGCCCCCTATAGATTTAATGTATTCTTACCACAGAAAGATGGAAATAAATGAAAGTCTCATTAAGCATTGCCCAAATAGAAAATTTAGTACTAGAAAAATTATATGACATCTTTCCATAGATATGTTTACATACACAGAAAGCAAATAGGAAATTATTCTTTTAAGCTTAAACAACCTCCTGCCCAAAACCATTTCCTTTTAAACATAATTCTTTTGGCCTGCACAACAGAGCTTGCCTCAGGTATTACTTTTCCTGAGTGTTCCCTCCTTGATGTGCTATTCCTTTGTCAGGAGGCTTTCCCAACACAGAAAGGTGTTTAGAAACAGTGTAGCATTCAATTCTGAGTTTATGGTAATATAGCATGCAAATTTATAGCACTACATACATAGTTCATAAAAATTTTGTTGCAATTGGCTTATATTTTATAAGATAGAGCATAGATTATACTTCTTTTAGCAGCAATGGTATGCTGTTTTGGAAATACAATTAGCATTCAGTTCAGTGCACTACTATATATATGCAATTAGATCTAAAAACGTGGGTGAACATGGGTGATAAACCTTAAATTTTTAATGCTTTCCACATAACTAATTATAATGGAGAAATGAGCACTTTTTTTGGTCCCTAAAACCCAGTAAACTTCAATTAGCCTGTAGTTCAGATTACACATCTAAATTTCTACTGGTATATGACAGCAAGCATAACAATTCTGAATAAAGATAAATCATGGCTTTTTATTCCAAGGTACCTAATTCATTCTTACCTCAGTGTTCTTAAATCCCACAGTTTGATGCCATCACCTGTAGCTGTGGTCACAAAAAGGTTGTAAGCTTCATGTTGCTGAGTGCTGAAGGATGATCCCTGTAAAACAATAAATCAGTTTCAGGTCTAATTAATTAATTCTCATGGTGTTAATTATTTATAGAAACATAGAATATCTTGAGATGGAAGAGATGCATAGGAATCATCAAGTCCAACTCCCTGCTCCTTGCAGAATTATGCCACATGATTAAGAGCATAGATGCTACTTGAGCTCTGACAAGCTTGCTGCTGGGACTGCTTCCCTGGGGAATCTGGTTCAGTGACCAGCCACCCTCCCAGTGGAGAATTTAGTCCCTCTAAGAAACAAACAGAAAATATTCATTAGGTTATGTGAAAAAAAGCTGGTCTGCACATACACAAAGGAGCAAAGTTGCCATGTGGAGGAAGTCCCATAACCCAGTCAGAGAAATGGAGCACTGCCTCGACTCCTCTCAGTGCTGTCCTGGGGCAGCCATGAGCCCTTGGGTCCAGGGGTGACACCCACCAGGAGGGTCAGTGAGACAGGCTACCTGGGGCATCTCACAGACTGATGAAGATTGCTAAATATCAGGGTGTGGGATCCACCATGTGAAGCAGACAATAAGAAAGTATGTTCTGATTAAATGTGGGAGAAACCTCCTAGCAAATTATTAAATACCTAGGATATCCTAGAAACCTAGATGATCAGCATGATGTTCTCTTTTTTTTGGTTTTAGACCTGTAAGCAAGGATATATAATTTGCCATGTAATGACTTTGATTTTAAATTGTACTTTTGATCTGTTCTAGAGACCATTTGTAATTCCCAGTGTGTGAAAACTGGCATTATAACAGTATTATTACAGTCTGTTGTTTTTTATTCTAACTTTTAAGAGGCATAGTAAAATGAATTGATTGAAATATCAAAATCATCTTCCTCTTTTAGAGTTTAGGAACATCTGAGATACCAAAAGAGATGGCCGTTTGAGATCAGACCAAGAAAGATTCAGAGCTTTAGTGTTTCTAATGCTGCAAAATATATTCTTTGAACAGAAATCTCTCATTGTGAGCCACAAGTATTTGGATAGTATTATGTTCTGGTAGCACAGTTAGAGAGTACACTCATTTCCACAGAAACAGCTAAGTTTTCAGTTTTCTGTTCAGACCCTTTTGTTTCATTGCTCCATTAGTTAGGAAATACTTGATGTGAAGACTGAAAAATGTAATTGGCAACTCTGAAATTTCAGTCAGTTAACTTTTTCCTAACCACAGTTACAGTGTTGGTGAAGGTATAAGATCACCTGAAGATATGGAGTGCTTTCTGATTTGTCTATTGAGTGATACCTTTAGCATAAGCCAAGTGTCTTTGGGTGACATAAATGGTGCTCATATGGAATTAGTGAAAGAAAGAGGGATTCTGTAGAACCATGTCCTCCTTGAGGCCAAATTTTATGTGAAGATTGTTGCAATGTACTTAATCTAGAGAGAAACTGAGAAGGGATTACAGTGGTGGAGGAGGAGGCTGATGGGGCAGAGGGAAGGGATTTGTCTACCAGAATGAAAGGATAGTTTCAAGAGTGTGGGAATATGCTACTTTTTGCATCAGATATTCTCATAAATAATATATTATCATAAATTGATGGACTATAACAATACAAAATGATAAAATTCAGCTTGCATTTTATCCCAACTAGTATGTATTTTCTTGTCTTCTATATTAGTATTCAGTAGCAAATGTAGTTTGAAGATAGAAGTATATGTATTGATAAAGTATTTTGCTGACAAAAATTCAGGGCAGAGAAGGAACAAATGGATTGCACTTCTTACCTAGTTTATTAGTTAGTGTATTCTGTGTATTCTATAGTAAAGGAGTAATGCACAAAGTAAATGCATATGTGTCTGTAGAACTTTTTATTTTGGACTCTGTGTCCAGTACTGACTGAAGCAAAGGATGGTGAGCAATAATTTCAAAAGCCCAAAAAAGGGTGGTCTCTAAGTTTTAATGAATACTATCCTTTGGACTATTACTATCTTTGTCTTTTGCACTACTCTGGTTTTTATAGTTATACACAGCTAATGTGAGAATGTGTAGACTTTGTTGGGAAATCTTTTACATGGTGCATTTTAATTCATCTCTTAGAGCAAGCTATACACCAGCTTTCTTAATGAATAGAAGATTCCTGGCAGTTAAATACTGATTGGAGGAAATTACCTCGAGGTTTCTGTGATGTATTCAGCCAAATCAAGAAAGTGAGTGGTAAGGAAAGAAAAGAAAGTGTTTTAACTGTTTCAATTTGGTTCCCTGGAGAAAGAAATTTGTAGCCAGCAAAAAGGCTGGGATTTGCCAATGTTGCTGTTAAAAAATCAGAGGTTTTAAACTGAATTTAATTATTTAAAGGTAGGAAGCCAAAATTAGTTTTGTTATGAATGAATGCAATGGCTACTGAAGTCAATGGAAATTGGATACTTTGCCCAGGGCTAAACATGTTTTGTAATTAATCGTTGAACTAATCTTTGCTCCCTCTCTTTCACTGCCCTTATTTTCTTCTCTGAACATTCCTTAATGTCTTGTGCAATCACAAAAACATATTCCTTTTTATTCATTTAAAAAGTAAATTTTACAATTATGCCCACTTACTACTGTCCAGGTAGAATCACAAAACAGTCTTGGAACATGAGAACTAATTTTAAAGGATTTAAACTAGAAAATGCACTTCAAGTGTATATATATACTGCAATCACAAATGAGTCTTCAGTCCACACAATAAGATTAGGAATAGTCCAAAGGAAAGCCTTCATAAATTTTGGGGTGTAGGCACTGGATCTTCAACATCAACTGTTTCGTTCCACAGATTTGCTTCCATTGAATCACGTCTCATCACTTGCAAACCTTAGATTCCAATGAGTTTCATACCTTAAACAGGATGTAGTTTGCACACAGCATTTTTCACATTTTTATAAGTCTATAAATTATTTTAGCATATCATCTTAAAGAAAATACAGAGTTATATTTGTTCTAATAACTTTAAAGTATCCAGTGTAATAAAATAGTTGATGTGTAATTTTCCTATTGACTTATCTAAAGTATTAATTTTATATAAATGAAAAAATAGAGACCCTTGATGTATAATTTTCCCCCAAAATGGTCAGTTTTCTTTGCTATACCACATACCTCTAAGTTTTTTCCCAAGTGAATACTTGCCCACAGCTTTAAAGCTTTCCTTGATTAAATAACCTGAAGGCACTAAGCTGACCCAGCAAAAAGAAAAGCCAGAACTTTAAGCCTATATGTGTTACAAACAGTACTGAAAAAGTTAGCACAATTTTAAGTGTTTTACCAGATCACATCTATAAGGAAAACCCACAAAGAATTCTACAACAGTAATAATAAGGAACTGTTTTAAACCCACAGAAGCAAGGACTTTCCAAGTGGGAATGAAGCACCACATTCAACCAGACACAGCAGGCATTCCAGAACATGTGGTACCATAAAAACTACAAACACTCAAATCAGTCTTCAAGGAAAAAAGAAGAGCAAAGATGAGGGATTTTAAGTCATCTCTTCTATTGTAATACTGAGATATTTTTTTGGTTGCTGCTTCCAAAGCTACAGAATAAATCGCAGTGTCAGATTGAACTTCAGAAAAGAACACTTACATAAGAAAAAATTCCTGCTGAACTACAGTATTACAGTCTAGCACAAGTAAGGCAAAAGATAATAAACACTTCTCTAATAGCAAGATCATTCAGTCAGTCTCACTGCTCCCTCCTTTACACTAGAGAACAAATGAATTCTGTATGACCCTACCACATAGACTCATGTTCTTGCCCATGCTCCTCAACATATAAAAACTTACCAATTACTATCAATTCCACTTTTAGCCTCTGATCATTGTTGATGGTGTTGTAGTGGTACTACAAATAAAATCTAATAAAGTATATACCTTATTTTGGCAGATCTGATGGACTGATCTAACATGAGCTTCCTGTATCACTGCCATGCTACAGCCTGCATTGAGGTCAAAAACTTCCAATGCTCGGTTGCTGCCAGCTGTAAGTACAATATCTGGACAGTTCTCTGCGTTAAAGTTAAACTTATCTAGAGGAACAGAAGCATATAGACACATAAAAATACAGATAAATAAATATATATATA
>VZRX01000255.1:65216-90384 GCA_013398075.1 Notiomystis cincta
TATATAAACTCTGTTGTATTTATTGATTTATGTGCAACCCAAAAAATCTTACAGCACTAGAAATCTATGTCTAAGGATAAAGTTTAACATCACAAAAAACTACAGGTTTTTTACTCTAATAGAAAAGAAGTAGTAAATAATCAAATGCTACTTACTTTAACTGATGTCCATGTCATTAAGTCCAAAGAACTACAAAGAAAATAAGAAATACAAAGGATACAAGAATAGAACTCATTTACTGCTGAAAGGCTGGTAATCTCCATTGTTGAAGTCATGGGAAATTTCTGTACCAATTTGCAAACACTCCTCTGTTTGTATCTGCAAAAAATATTAAATGAATGCTAGTGTTAATAAAATAAGTCATTATTTGTAGTCACCAGTAAGTTCCCACTGGAACCACACAGCAAATCAAAGTGCTTTCTTTCATTATTAAAAATTAAAGCAACAGATCTTTTGGTTTATTGTTGAACACTAAAAACTTGGTAACAAAACTCATTTGGATTAATTCAAACATGATACTCATATATAGAAGACTGATCTTCCATCAACATGAAGACTAAAACAATCCTGTATGTATACTGAAAATGTTGAAGAGAAAAAATTCTGTAAAGCACCTATGTTCAAAAGCAAATATGCCACTGGTTTCAGTGTAGCATTTAATATGCTGATGAAAGGGCAATCAGGAAGAAAATGAGGAGAAAATGAGGAGAAAAAAGTGAGGAAAGAATAATTTCAACTTAGATGGGAGGGGAATAAGGGGCTGATCACATACCAAAGAAATTTTGTTTCCCAAAATACACGAAACTCTTTAAGGTCTTGTGGATTACCTGCCAGCTCCATGCAGATGTGGCAAACATTCCAAAACCTCTAAAATGGCTTCAGACTTTTTTATATTACACAACACAAAACTGCGTTGTTATTCAATCTGATTTGAACTTTCTGTTTACTGAAATATATCCACATAGGAACAGGGATCTATTCTTACAGAAAACAGAAAACATTACTCCATGGATATGGATATGTGGGGCAAGAAGAGTGTGATTTTCTTAGAAGTCACCTAAGGAATACAGAGTTAATAACTCTACTGGGTCTGGTTGGGGTGGAATTAATTTTCTTCATAGTGGCTTGTATGGTGCTGTGTTTGAGACTTGAGATCAAAACAGCATTGATCACACACCAGGGTTTTAGGCATTGCTGGACGCTGCTTAAAATAATTCCAGTGTAACAGTTAATATCATACTTGCATTTTAGCAAAAAGTACAAAAGTCCATGCATGACATGCTGTAGGAATCATTACTGTTTCTTTCCAACAATGCTAAAAGTTTGAAAAACTGAGATCATTTGACAAAAGCAATATGGTTGTCAGCCAGATCTGCTCAAAAGAAAAATGTTTAGTGACTTGGTTTTGCCTTTCGCTGTCATTCGCAAACAATGGTCTGCTGCTGATCTTTTCAGACAGACATCAGAGAGACTTTTTAGCAGTGATGGTGAAGCAGAAGAAAATATACAGTGTTTTTCAATTTAATCCAAGAACCTTAGTTTCCACAAGCACTTCATTCAAACAAACTAAAAAAGTAAACTGCATTTGACTTCAAGAGCAAATGATCTATATTTTTTGGTATACCTACCCAAGCTAACTTTAAATAAGCTGACTGATATAAGAGGTCAATCTAACGAAGGCAGCATGGAGTTTCCTCTGGTCCAATTTACCCTGCTGAAAGAGGCTGATTAAAACAGTCATGTTGTTCCCAAATGCAAGAACAATTGTTCAAATTGGCTGAAGTACTTTGCTTCTACACTGCAGATTGCAGACACAGAAAAATACCTCACAGGGCATGGCCCACGTAGAATTTCACACAGAAAGCAACTCAAACAACAGTAAACTGAGATTCTTCAAATACAAGTTATGAGAAAACTGAACAAAAGTAACAGAGGGGGGAAAAATAGAAGAGTACTCATTATTTAAAAAAGGAGGAATTTGAGTATATTTAAGAAATTTTTTTTTGGCACAATGCATTTGCTACACGTCGTATACATGTTCATTTCAAAGTGTAAGTCATTTAAAATTCAGGCAGGCATTGTGAACACACTGAGCTTGACACTGTACATTCGTTCTTGTCTCTTAGAAACTGATGTAGCAATTTGGGTTACCTTTTTATTGATTTATGAACATCCCCAAAAACTAAGAAGCAATGAGTAAAACAAAGTAGGTAATCAGATTATGGAAGAATCTGATTCTGTCTGAACATTTATCCTTTCAGTGAAGTTTCATATACCAGGTTCATGCCTCAATCTAGGAAAGCACTCCTATTCCTAAACATATTTAAGCTTGTGCTTAGTATGTTTTTCTGTGCAGCAATAAAACTTACAAGGAGTTAGACCAGTTTTTCCTGGTCTGCATCTAAGGATGGAGCCCAATACTGTTTAATATCATCAACAGACAGGACATACCATTCACAATATCAACTAAGACTTCTATGTTGTAGCTCTAATTCTTTCATCCTTCCACTCAGAACAAAGATATTTTGCAAGTAGCTTTTACCATTTGTTCAGTTTTTTATCTTCTGTAATATTTTTGCCCCCTCAGCTCACCTCACCACACACAAAATCCCAGATCAAACTGTACGAGTAATTTCACTGATCTGTTAATGAGAAATGAACTCACCGCTTTAGGTCATCCTTGGTTGTGTCTAGATGGTAACTTAATAGATGAAATTCAGCTCCACAACACAGCAATATAAATGTATCTATAAAATAAAACTGTGCAAAACGTACAGTCTTATGGAACTTCTCTTTACCCTGAAACATAAAGGCATTCATTAAGAATGGATTCAAACATAACAAATATTTTTGTCTGAGATTCTTGGTGTTAAGGCAGAGCCTCCCTGTCATCCTGGTCACAGGCCAGGAGGTAAAACTACTGTGTAGTGGCTCTTCCTACTTTTGACATCTGTGACTCTCAAAACAAAGTTTTCATTCTGCTTAAATTAACTGCCAGTAAATTTAATTGTATTTGTAGTCAATTGAATCTTATGCAATCTAGTTCCATACTCTGAACTTCTTTTTGAATTAAGCAGTAAACTAAAGTTAAGCAGAGCTGAGTCAATGAAAATACAATGCACAGACCAGACAATAAAACCAAAAGTTCCAGATGTGTGCAATAGTTTTGGAGGGTTTTTACCAAGGTTAGTTTTTTCTTTTCCTAAATTATCATGAGAAAAACCTAATTTGAAGTCGATGGAGATCACCCAGACCACTATATCAGTGGGAGTCACCACTCAGTAGCTCTAGAAATTGGTTCTTTCTACAGAGCTTTTGAAACAGAAGTAGATGAAAGTGCAAAGCAGTGTCTCTGTGTCCAAACCAACGGAAGTTTCCAATTACCAGAATTAGAGCAGGTTCTTTATTGCAGACTGACCAGACCCTTAAAGTTCGGTCTTCTGATGCAGAAACTAACCACTTCCTGTCATGACTCCAGCCAACAGAGTTAACTGCACCATCATGACCTAACAAAAGTAATAATGGAAATATCATAAAGCTCATTTCTTGCATTCATAAATTTCTCTGGAAATAATTATATTGTTTTAATATAATTATGCACAATATTAAAATACATTCTAAGTACAGGTTTCAAATGTTTGGATTAAAACTGGTAACAGTAAACCAGCTACTGAAATTTTCTTCCACCAAAAAGCTGAAAAAAATGTCTCTTATTAACAAACAGAAAAAGATCATTCCAATTTAATTTTCAAAGTTATTGGAAGAGCTCTTTCAAGAAAGATCCTTGAAATTAAATTTAAGCAAAGATTCAGTATTGAAAAAAGAATCTGAGTGTTATATTACAAAGAAATTTTATAGTAAACATGGTCTGGAAACCCCTTAAAACATTCCAAATAGTTAAAATACTTTATTTTATTCATTAACCTTTTATTACTGAGCTAGTTATTTTTGTCAAAATAAAATGAGCATGCCACTTCAATGGCTTGTTAAAAACAAGATTGTAAACTTACAGAGAAGGAACTTTAAAAGCCAGAAACAACATGCAAAATCTAATCTTATTGATTTGACCTAACATGATATTGAAGATGATAAAAAGATCAAAATAGAACATATTTCAATCAATTTTAACAAATTTTGATGCATGTTATAACAATTTGTCAGATGAAGTCTGATGAATTTCATCTAGCCTTAAAATATTCAAAGTTCTTATGCTGCCCTCTTGTGTATATTTTATCTTTAGTCAACTGAATTTTTATATAAAAAAATTAGTTTGCTTTAAATTACATGAAGGCTATTAAATTTCTCTCAGCAACTGAGATATTTCATGATGACATAAGTCTACAAAAAGACTTATAAATGAGATGTTTTAGTTCCCAGTTACCAAACAGCTGTAGAATTTCACCAGAAATCTGCACAGGTACTGCACAAATACACATGTAAGTATTTTTCTTGGTTTTTTCACAACACAAAGTTTATTTTATTTAAAGGCTTTGATTTTCTAAAAATATTTGAAAGTCTCAAATAATCTGCATTAAAGAAAAAAAACCAAAACCACAAAACCAATTAAACAAACAAACAAAAAAAGAAAACCACAACAGAATATACAAAACAGTTTTCCAAAGTTGTAAGGAACCTGAGAAACTTTAGGAAAATCTGAGGTTTGGAAAATTGGAAGAGCCATGCAAAAAGCTTAAGAATCTCTGCACTCCAGGCCCCTCAGTCCCAAAGCACAGTGAAGGAGGTGCCAGCTGGCTTGAAAAAGCCCAGTAAGATTCAAAAGAGGCATTACTCAGGGTTCCCCAGTCCTGGAGCACATTGAGAAGAGTAGCAGCTGGTTTTGCAGAAAGACTTCTTCAAAAAGGCCATGCTGGCTGTAAGTGTTTACAGCTGTTTAACATTACCTGCACTTCACTACAGCACACAGACACCTGAAGAGCCACCACTGAAGAAGAATGCAGAACTACTTAAAACTGTAACTGAACCCTTCAGGGAACAAGACTAAATAAATAAGGCTTACAGCAAAACTGTTGTCATACTACTCCTCTGATGCTGCCTTATATAACCATGACTTTTGATAAGCAGCAATATTCAGATGTTCAGATGTTAATGCTGCCTTGAAATTGAATTTTTTTAGCAGAGTAGATATAATTTCCATTTCTTGAAAAAAAAGAAAATTTTACATTGCCATTGATTGCAGCTCTGAATAAGAATAATGCATCATGATTCTCACAAAAACAGATATATTATGATAATTCTAAAACAAGAGCATTAAAAGTAGAAAGTAAACAGGTTACTGCACAGTAATCTGGACTGCACAGAAAAACCATGTGAATGAAATAAGCAGGCCAATACTGGTTTGTGGTTCGTAATCCCATGCATAACTTTACCTGGCAGCCCAACATTTATGTTGCTTTTGAAAAGAAATACATGCACAATAGAATGTGATTTACATTGCTTTTCAGACTTGTGCATCATTGAAAAAAAAGACACAAAGGATTAAAGGTATCAATGAAATAAACCAGTGAAAAACTTAAGAGTTGTTATTGTACAAGAAATAGACCCCATTGCTGTCTCCACAAAGCATATTTTCATCAATTTCCTCACACGAGGAGAATTTCAGTAATATTGCCTCCTTAATGTCACAGCTTCTTCGACTAAATATAATAAAAATTATTTGAAAAGAAAAACTGCTTTCAAAAATCAGTTTTCACAGTTATCAGAAAAAATTCTTCTAGAATATCTTTTAGTCTCATTTTAATACTTGTTAGGGTCAGCTAATAAAAAACATTCATTTTCCGTTACGAGCTTTCACAGAAAATTCATTTAGCAGGACTGATTTAAAATCATAACATTTACTGTTATTAAAAATTTAACAGATTGTTCCTGTAGAAATTTAGACATAATCTAGGGTTTAAGACTCATTTAAAAGCATACATGCACACACTTTTGTGCATTTCTTCATAGGAATAGTCCCTCTTTTTTAAAAATGGTTATTCTTTAGAAGTCTGGAGTTTCAAAGCAAACACATCTTTTGCCAAGTCATCACAGTCAATTTTTGGCTAATAAACTACTAGAATATACTAATACAATATACACATGCATTATTATTGCAATATATTGCCTTTATTGCTTCTCTTTAATTACTGTAATATGCATCATGATGAAGATTTCAATGTATATCATCATAGATTGCTTCATACCTCACAAAAAATTGAGAAATGGGAAGAGTTGGTAGTCAGTTTAATTCTAGGACAAAATTAAGGAATCAGAGAAATAAATTTTATGTCTTGAATTACCAGTACTCCCTCTCTCTTGTTCTCAATGTGATGTGACTGGAATCCACGTCATTTTAGATCAAAGTCAATCATATACTGCATCTTTAATAATATAACTCATAAATTTACCTGAAAAAACATTATGCACATTAGTGAGATTGGAATTGAATATCAGCACAGTTTTGTCAGCCAGGCCACAAGCCAGCAGCTCTCCATCCCCTATAAAGAAGAGCATCTAATGAGTTACATTTGAAAGTACAAAGGAGCCAATACCTTGCTTCTTTTAATCATAAACATCGCATACGTCGCTACAACAAAACGAAAACCAGATATTCATTTCTTAGGTTTAACACAGATTTTGTATGAACATCACAAATTCTTGTTGCAGAATTTGGTAGGAATTTGCAAGCAATTAATTTCTTGTCCTGACATATTCTCTAAATGTTTTTCATCTCAAAGCAGAAACCCACTTTTCACAAAAAGTGTGCTATAAAATTTAAGTGCAGGCATTTTTAGCAACCTTTTAAATCTATTTTCTTACACTTTCTTTTCTATCTTCCAATTAAAGTTATATCACTTTTTAATATATTAGAACAAAAAATACATAATAGTCATTCTGAATAATTTCTTAAAGATGATGAATTTTCTTCACAAGATAATCCTAAAATCTACCCAAATGCAGTTAAGTTGCTCCTTTATATTGGTAATGATAAGGGTAAAACAATGACAGGATAGACTTCCTTAATGTATACACAATGGCAGATTTGTGAAATTTAACTGTTCACTCAAAAGCTTTCATTGAAAAAAAACAAAACAATAAAGACCAGATAAATGATCCAGTGAGATAAAGTAAGAGAGGTTGGAGTAAGAGACGATAGCAACAAGGGAAAGTAAGAAAATGAAGCACAGAATTCAAATCAGTGTTACTAGGATTTTTGTGAACAGTATTTTTAAAGAGGTGTCACCCGAGTACTCCCTCCCTAAATCTCCAGAGCACCTTTTTAAAGGAAGAGGCAATAAAAGTCAGGCTTGATTACACCAACATTAAGCACTGCCATCCACTGCCCAAGTACCATCCACACAGCACGCTCAGAATCCTATATTCCACAACACACTTTTTTCCCATTTTATGACAATATAAACAGATAAAACATTCATATTTCTAGCCTCTGAGAATCATCTACTAAAATGGAATTTTAAGTGAAAAACACAATGGGGTTGTCATATATGCTAAGCAGAGGCATTCCAGAACCTTTTTTTGTGATCAGTAATTACTTGCACCATTATACTAAAGCAATTAAGAATTACTCTTCATTTTTATCTGACAAGCAAACAGTTGACTTTTTCTCCAAGTACTAGTAATTGCACATACTAAATAATATTTTCCAATACCTCCATCACAAAAATAAGTAGTCCTGAACAAAATATTCCAAAAAATGCATGACTCACAAACTCAAAGGTATGAAGTCTTTGAGGGAAAGGGTGGTGCTCTTCTACAGATTTCCCCACTTTTCTTTAAGTTTTGACAACATGGATTTTCAGCACAAGAGTTGAATGGCAAGAATGTCAGGTATGTAAATTAAGATATTTAACAGAGAATTAACAATATATTAATATTCTTGCACATTAAGGATGAGAGGCAATTACTTTGTAGAGAATTTTAGAGGCCTGTTTATTGGAATTTCATCTAAATTCTGAATAAAACTTTTTTTCTAAGCAATTCGTAACACCTCCAATACTTCAAAAGAATATCTAATAACTGAGATTCACATTAACTTGTTAATGCAACTTTACGACCTCTTAAGCTTTACTTAAGTTTTCCATTTAATTTCCTTTCTACTATCTTAAGAGATGGTAATGAATATTAATTATTGTGCTTTATAGTTTACAAAAACTATTAAAATATTGTTCCAAGCCACATTTCCAACCAGCAAATTTGCAATTAGAAATACATTTTAAAACTAAGAACCATCTGATCAACACAGACTATAAGAATAAGAGAACATCTTAGAAGCTTAAAATAACAAGAACTTCTACCCAAAAAAAAGACTTCTACAATTTTTGCTAAACTGGTGTTATTTATGCCTATGTGTGCATGCATGGTTCTGCGAGAGACAAAGAGAAAAAGAGAGCAAGGTGTTCCTTCCTC
This sequence comes from Notiomystis cincta, assembly GCA_013398075.1. NCBI lineage: Eukaryota > Metazoa > Chordata > Aves > Passeriformes > Notiomystidae > Notiomystis > Notiomystis cincta. The sequence continues at coordinate 73,641 of VZRX01000255.1, forward strand.
AAACTAAAAGAGGGTTTATACTTAAAATCTGCTATCAAAACTCTCTAGGAAACAAAGAGATGGCTGAAAGATATTTTAGCAAAGTTACTGATTGCATTTAATTGCTTTTATTTACTGAGGATGAAAGTTGTTCTTGTCCTCGAAATACTTATGAAGTTTTTTTTCCTTAATATTTTGAAAATATTTTGACTTGCAGGATGTACACTGACGTAATTATATACATGGTAGAATGTTTGATTGCCAATCTAGGAAGTGATTTCTGCTTAATTATATTTACATTGGAACTGACTAAACCTATTGCAAGAGCCATTTATCCAAAGCAGTTAAGAAAAATGCCTCTCTTTGGATCACACAGAAGAATTCCTTTTTTAATATTTCAGTTTATAAAAATTGAAAAATGTTTATATAAAGAATAGGAGTATTCTAAGTAGCTTGAAACAGAACTTCAGTTTTTAATACACCCTAATGAAATTAAGTAAATATATCAGAAAAAAAATTCCTTAGTGAAAGAACTCTTAATTTTCAAGTGGGAATGTCAAAGCATAAATTCAAAAGGAAACAAGACATAAATCAGAAATAGAATCCTTTTGCATATGTGGTAACAACTTGCATGATATTGCAAGTTAAAAAGTTATGATCAAACAGTAGATGGTATTGCCACAAAGTTTTCTGTGAATTTATCCACAATAAATCAACAGTCTTCAGAAACCATGCCAAACAAATTCTGGATTTCTTTCTGCATGCTGGTACAGCTGCACTTTTTATAAAGCCTGTACTTACCAGAATGCTGAACACAAAAAATTGGAGTTGGTTTACAACTAACAGATATCTCTTTGTCATATTTGATTGGAGGATAACTTTCCAATGGATATTCTTTATTTTTACTTCAAAGAAGGAAAAAAGAAAGAAACCAGTACATCTTCATTTCAGTCATGAAATAAATGTGTTTTGGGAACTATTCTAACCATCTTTATATAAATATTTGCTGAGAAAAAATATGTTGAATCTAAGGTAAGAGCCAAATTAATTATAAATTGTCATATTTTAACTACTCCTGTCACTAAGAGTTGTGAATTCATGAGATCAAGAATTAACATAATCTGGCAAGAAAATAATTTCTTAAGTCACATAGCTAACAAAAATATTTAAAGAATATAAACTCTACCTTGTTTACAAAGACCTTGTGGCAAAATGCAATATTAACTAAAAAAAACCAATTTAACTAAAAAAACACACACAAAACTGAAAATACTAAGTAGCTTAACCTATATAAAACAGTGCTAAATGAAAGTTGAAATTATCTGAAGTACTCATGTTAAAGCTTCCTATGTGTTCAAGGTTTACAAAACCTTAGTCTTGAGCTATTAAGTGAATTTCTTAACACGTTAACAGCTCTTTTTAAATGAGAAAAATTATGGCATCAATCATTCTTTACTTTCATGTTTGTATTACATAAATCAAGGATTATAAGACAGTAAAGAGAAAAAATGTGTGCAATATCCCCATTTAACATTCCACACAACTTAACATGAAAATGTCAGCTTTAGAAAAATATTTCCTCTTTGTGACCAGTGAGAAAGATTCCACTGGTCAATTTATACTATTATACATACTCTGTTTAAATCCATTGGAGTAAGTTTGCATTAAGTTAAAGTAATAACAAGATTTTAGGGGTGAATGAAGAACATGATCTGAAATTACTTCTCCCTGTACATTCAGTTATTTTTCTGACTAGAACTGCAGCTTAAGAACATGTTGGGACTTAGCTTACAACCATATTTAGCACCTGTTCCTCCTACCAACAAAAATCTAAGAAAATAGATATGCATATTTTCTTTTATGTGAAGCACTCAAATTTAATTCACAGTTGATAAGCCAAATCACTTGCTGCAGTGATAAATTTTATATCAAATTTACCAAGCCTTTTAGTTCTAGTGACAACCCTTACTAAGCCATTCCAATCACAGAAGCAGAGACAAACCATATTTTCAATAGAACTGTAATTACCCTTGTTTTAATTTATTCCTCCTCTAACAGAATTGACAGATTACCTACCATTTACAACTGGTCTTCCACTTTGAGACCTCTTTTTTTTTCAGGTTAGTATTTGGAGAAAACATGGTCATTCTATGAGAGAGAAAACAGATACTCTTATATGAAACATTAAACATTGCATGGGAGAAACCTTTTTTTCTTTTTCAAAAAAAAAGCAATCTTATTTTTTTCTTACTATTTATGTCTGGGGGTAATGTCAATACATAAGATTCTGTACACTTTGATGACAATATAAATGTCTAATATTCTAATGCCTGAGTCTGGACCTTAATTTCTGAGAGTTATTTGTTGAATAGCACATTCTAAAGGTCAAACTCCATACAAATAAAGTTCTCAGACAATTCTTTCTGCAAGCTGAAGGAACAAGAGTCTAGTCAGATAAAAGAATCAGGACACCTAATATGGATTTCAAAAGGAAGTTGACTGATGACCAGAAGCTGTGAAAATTTGGGTTTACAATATGTTTTTAAAATTCTTTTCTTTGATAACATCATAACTGTTTTTCACAGATGATTAATTTCACAGTCATGAGACTACACAGTTATATTATGTGAAAAAATATCACACAACAATAAAATGGGGAAAATAGTAATATTTCTGCTCACCGTGGAGCTGCTGTATATCCTGATGACTTAATTTTATTATGAAAAACCAATGGTTTATCTTTCACTGTGTTCTTCACTCCTGTAGGGAAATAATTTATTTACATTAAAATGTTTTTTCAAAATTATATTTTTACAGTTAAGGTAGATAGGCTTGCACAATATAAATACTTGATGTTTCCTTATGTTAGAAAACATATGTATGACCAATCACTCAAAAATAATGATTATGAGACAAGGAAAGACATATGAACTGTTACATTGTATAATACCCCTCCTCCAATAATATGAATGAGTAGGAACTTCTTTTAAGTAGCAAGAATATTGTTCTGGATGACTTTTTTCACCATTCGTTCCCAAACGTGTTTTCTAACTGCCTCTGCTTACACTTTGTATGCATCAACTCTAATGTATTCACAGCCTGTATTTGGAATAAGGAATGCATCTAAAGATCCTTAACAACCTGAGTGGTGGGTACCTATAAGTATTTGTGCTCCTACATGGCTCAGGTCATGGGTAATGTCTACATGCCCAGTGCCATACCAGGAAGCCCAGAGGGCGCCTCAAACTGAATACGAGTATTTCACATCAGCAGAAACAAATTAAACAAATAAACGTTGTAAATGTTTACAAACAAACCTTGTGTCTTGTTGATATTCCCAGTGAAAAACTCAGATGCATTGGGACACATAAATACCATAAATCCCTAGAAATATAACCTTTCTAACAGGCACAATAAGTGCAAATGGTAATGATGAAAACATTTTTATATACATATATTTTTAGACATTAATTTTGTTAACCAAAAAATGTTACAAGTGCTTCAATGGCAACTGGAAGTCAGACCTTTTCTTTTTTTAAGCAGTAGAATAATAAGGCAAAAATTTACTTCCTAAATATCCAGTATCAGTAAAAGATCATTCAGAACAATGAAGGATACCAAAACATCTGTTTGGTATATTTCATAACCAAAGTTAAGAAAAAAATGACAAATTATACAGAAGAATTTACTGCATGCTATGGAAAAATGTAAATATTCTATACTCTAACACACTTTAAGACCACAGAAAGTTCTCAGACAATGGTTTTGAAAGAAAAAAAAACTTATAACCATAATTTTCAACTACAGTTACATGTGTATGATATGACATATTAACAGAAGTGTAAAATTCTTCCTACTGAAGTAAAAATATAATGCAATACATATTTAAAACAAAAATTAAAGTACTGATTGTATTAGGTATAAGCCTGCTGAAAGTCAGTTACTCTTATTAAAAATGTAGCTTTATTAAGTAATTTCAGGATTGGTTTATACTTACCAAGTATAAACTTACCAAGTGTTTTACTAGAAGGTTCTTTCACGTTTTTCTTTAAACCTTTACACAACGGAGAATTTGCCAATAAAGTACACCTAAGTTATAAAACCAAGCACAAAAAATTAATCAGTGCAATGGACACAAATGTCAGATTAGAAAAAGGTGCCAAAACTCCTTTTTAGTTATTTGTCTGCGTGTGTGTGTGTGCACGTGTGCAACAGCAATGAGATTTTAATGAAAACAATTTAGGCATAGTGCATTAGTTATCAGCTCAGATACTCAGCAGCACAGACAAGCCTTGGCCCTGACTCGATTCACAGACCAATGCTTTTACATGCTACATCCCAGTTTTGTGAATATTAACTAATGATTTTATTATAAGCACTGAAATCTTCACTTCCACGTATATTGCAGGGGTTTTGTCATCTTCAAGATGTCAGCATTTTCTCATAAATCATTCACAGGGACATAAAAGACAAGAAAGTAATAACCAGAAGAGATTCACCAAGGGGAAGTCATGCTTGATCAGTTTGATAAACTTCTGTGATAAAATGAGTGGCTTGGCAGATGAGAGGAGAGCAGTGGATATTGTCTACTTTGACTTCAGTAAGACATTCCACACTGTCTCCCATAAGAACCTCACAGAGAAGCTGATGAACTATGGTCTGGATGAGCACACAGTGAGGTGGGTTGAAAACCAGATGAACAACCAGGCCCAGGTTGTGATGATCAGTGACTCAAAGTCTAGTTGGAAAGCAGGAACTAGTGGAGTAACACAGAGAATTAATTCCATATAATTCCATGAGTATAATTCCATTCAGCATCTACATTACTAATCTGGATGAGAGAGCAGAGTCTGCCCTCACCATGTTTGCTGATGACTCAAAGATGAGAGGAGTATCTTAAAGAGCAGAAGGTTGTGTTGTCATCCAGGGAGACATTTACTGTCTGGATAAAAGAGCTGACAGCAACCTTGTCAAGTTCAATGAGGTGAAAGGCAAATTCCTGCAGCAGAGGAGGAATGAGCCCATGCAGCAGTGTAGGCTGTAAGGCAGACTCTAGAGCCAGACTCTGTGCCCTAAACCCAGCACCAAGACAAGAGGCGATGCACAAAAACTGAAACACAGGAGATTCTCTCTGAACACGAGGAAGCACTTTTTTCACTGTGAAGGTGACTGAGCACTGGCACAGGCTGCCCAGAGAGGTTGTGGTGTCTCCCTTCATGGACATATTCAAAAGATGTTTGGGCATTGTGGTGAGCAAATGACTCCAAGTGGCTCTGCTTGAGCAGAATGGTTGGACAAAATGACCTGAAGAAGCGCCTTCCAAACTCAACCATTCTGTGATTCTGTGATTTCTCCTTCTCTATACAACTAAAGCATGATAGGCAAAAAAGTAAAATCAAACCATGTCAACAAATAGAACTGCAGAAAGCCCTATGACGCATTTTAGTGCCAGATAAACAAATCCATAATCCAACATGGAGAAAAAAACCATTTAATTATTTTGTACCTGGCAACAACTGATAGACTTTTCTCATTTCCACATGGGAGAAAATCACTGTGCTGAGTTCTCACCAATGCAGCAAGGTTAACTTCCAACATAGCAATCATATCTTCAAACATCGAGGTGATCAAGCATAAAACCTGCAGCAATTATACCTTAATTTAATGCTCCATTTACTTCATAATTTAAGTTCAAAAAATAATGCATTTATAATGAAAAATAAAATCAATTTCTGAAACTTATAAAAATTAGTCAAAAATATCCATGGATTTAGTCCTGAAGAGCATTAAGTGATAGAGTGGTTAAAGCTATCCTTCAAAAATATGCCTATGTTGCTTAAATATGTTTTAACAAACTTAAATACATAACAGTGACAGAATTTCCAACACCACCTACACTAGAGACAATTCTGCAGTCAGAATTGCGAGAAAGGAAGTACACAGGGAAGAAAGATTGGCTTCAGCAACATGATGAGAACATGCTAAGAGCTGAATTTAAACAAAATCATTCTCTAAAGCAAAAGATTTCTATGTTAAATATGTAGCTTAGATTGAGCTTACTTCTGTAGGAAAACTGCAACATCAAAAATGAAGTATACCTACAAGAATGCCTTCCATTATCTTAAAATCACTTTTAGTGACTTTTAACAGAATTTTTTTCACAGCCCAAATAGTTTAGACAGATCCTTTAGAAAGATTCAGAAGTAGCACATCCTAACATTTATTTGAGAAACAAGGTATAACAATATTTATATTTTTTCCCCAAAAAGATTTCCTCTGCTTCTCCAACAGTCCTTCTTGACATTCAAGGTACACCCTGAACACTGTAATAATTCACCTTTTCCTTATTAATCACTTTAGAATGTATATAAGCTGTGAGAGCTTCAAACTAGAAGATGCCATAATGAAGAATCAACCCTCTTCAAAGAAATTACTGGATAATTCACATTAAATAAAATAAATCTGTGTGTTATTCTGTTGGCAAAATGTGTAATTAATATTTATTGAAAATAACTGGAACTATTAAAATTTATTAAAGTGATGTTTACTGTATACTCGCCTTTCCATTAGCTGCCTTCCTTGTTAACGCACATGATCTGGCAATCCAAATACTGAGGTCACTGTAATCTTGACCAAGAAAAACATAGTGCTATAAAATAATATCTGCATTTCAGGAGGAATAAAACTAGCCTCTCTAAGACACACACAAAAAAATTACTCATACTAATTTGACATGACTCTAACCCACTGTGTTCAGAGTATATACTTCTAGCTTACCCTCAAATTATAATGGAGTAGAATAACATTTCTTGTATCTAACACTCATGAACTGCAAAATTGAATAAAAATTCATTGCTAGCCACTACACAGATCCAGTGCCAAAATGTCCTCTGAGAAAAGTCATCAGGGCCAAGAAAACATATATAAACTACTAGGAAAAAAATATTTAAAACCATTTGGTTTCTACTGTATTCTGCTATTTCACAACCTAATTCTTACACTATTTATGTCAGATAACAAAAGCACTCCTATTATGGTGTAATCAGATATCTTATAAACATACCTCTGTAAGACAAAAAAGCTTCTAATTCAAAGTTTGCCAAATTAATTATTAGCAAGCCAGTAGAGATTCCTATCCAAAAATAGCTAGAATTCTGGGAAGAATATCTATTAAGACAAGGAGAAAAATATTTCTGAGTAGGATAAAGAAGCTTTTCTTATTACCATACAAACAAACAGCAATTGTTTTTTATAATACTTGTTATCCACTCCCAGTACAGCAATTATAAAGCATACACAGAAAAAATACATTAAATTTAAAGCTTTTTTTTTTTTCAAATCCGTAGCTCAAAGTTTCAAGCAAAATTGGTGAAGTTTTGAAAATGAAGAGCAGAACACAATCCTTCATTTCATGGAAGTGCTTCATGGCACATCTAAAACTGCACAGCAAATACTTTTCTTCAAAAATTACTGTGGTTTGTAAGAGTTGGGAGATGCTGTAAAAGCACAGTATACACAAAGAGAAAATTCAAACCAAGAGGAAAATTTGATCATATTTTACTTTTACCACTCTTACATGAACACCCAAAAAGCAGTGAAATTTAATGTGTTTTTACATGCTTAAAGTACAAGAGAAAAGCTAGCACAAACTAAGGGCACAAAACCCCAGGCAAGTCTGGAATGTCTGTCTCACTCAGCCTGTGCTTAGTGGCAGCACTATTGCAGTTGGGTAATGAAATCCAAATGGTGCTTGCTCCTGCAAGCACCACAGAGTAAACCAACTGGTTACAATTTCAGTCAACACCCTCACAGAAGAAATATATTATCTAGAATAAGTTAATTGTAACAAAATAACACTATTCACTCTCAAAAAACTAAAAGTGCTTTGATGCCACAATAAATAAAGCTTGGCATCAACATTTTAATAAATTTTCCAAATAGGAGTCATTAGACTTTTATTTGTAAAATCAGACCACAAGAGTTGACGTAACGATATGGAAAAATATGAAGCTGTAACTTGGTATGAAAAAAACTCATCACAGTGGCTTAGTACTATTTTTGTTTAAAAAAAAAATATATATATATATATACAGTCAAATATATTAATAAGCTGATTGGAATAGACAGTTTCAATTCTGGTTTGTGATACTTTTATGTGATATGAATAGTTTTATTTTTAGTTTGCACTACTTTTGTTACAGCAGTAACAGACTGATTTAATTTGCAAATTCTTTTAATTATTTTTAAAGAAGTGTCACTATCAAGTTATTATGAACAATGTAAAGTGATATATCCAGGAAGTTTAACTCACTCACACTTCACAATAATAAAATCCATTGTGATGAGTTTGCTCAATGCCAAAAAGCTTAGGAAATTGTGAGATGCACAATTTTGGATATCAGTGTTCCAAAAATGCTTCATTGTTGGTTTTCATCTCAATCAGGAAAAGCAGTAAGTCAGAAATTGCTCAATTGTTCAGACAAATCTGAACAAACCTGCTAAAACCAACACACTGTTTTTAAAAAATAAATAGAAAAAATATTTATAAATACAAAACTCTCAAACCAAAAGATAATGGAACTGAATTAACAGTAAGAATATAATGGCCATGTTTTTTTATAAGCAGAACAAAACCTTCAACTGTGATGTGATAGCTGAAGGAACAAATAGACCTTAGATGTACAATGTGAAAAAGTAACAGGTGGGTATGTGAAAGTGATGCTATCTCAATTCAGAAAATTGTTTCAAATAGTCTATTACTGTGGATCCACTTCAGGCAACTATGTCCCAAAAGGGGATTGAAAAGTAAATGAGATTGAGTTTCAGAAAATTTCAAAAGAAAATGCTAAAAATGTTACACAAAACATGCCTTATACAAGGTACAAACTATTTCATCCAGAATTGCAGAGGTAACTTGTTCATGAGCTGTAATTTGCTGTCCAAGGAGGGAACTTGATAGTGGCTGGCATTGGACTATCAGAGTAAAAAACATATTAAAAACCTGTATATGAAAAGAGAGTAATTCAGACTAGAAGTAATATTGAAGGAATCCATTCCTGGAACAACTTCACTAGGGACATGGTGGATTCTTTATTGCCAGAAAACGTGTCATCTGCTAAAAAAACATGCTGCTGTTCAAATCGAACCTACAGTTGTGATGAAAACAAATTTTTGATAGTTTGAGAGTGATATTGTACAAACAATAAGACTGTAATAATTCATCACCTGGCCTTCAAGTGCTGTCACTGCATTAAAGTATGTCTGAGATATGCATCTTAAAAATCATCACTATATGGTGATACTTCTGAATATGCAGGCATCATGAAAATAATTGCGAATAATTACTTAAATTCAACATAAACACAGCCAAAATTGTCCAGGACTGCTGGATATTTTTCTTCTTTGTTTATCAAAAGTTGTTTATATATCTAACCAGAGATTAATCAGTTTCATCTGAATAACCCACCACAGAGCCAAGATTAGGACAAGAGTTTTCTAAAAAATGATGTGGCTGAGAAATGTATCCACATAAAAATCATAAATTACAACACAAACAGGTTTTTCTTGGAGACAGTTCTTGCAGGAGTGTCTTGAACAGATCTCCAGGTGCCTGGTAATATGGTTAAATTTCTCTTCAGGAAAGAAATGCAATGTAAGGATTAATTCTATCTGGCTAACCAGTTCCATGGGAATGGGTAAAAGCATCATGTTCTGAAATGTCTGTCCCTCTGACAGAAGTTGGACTGAAACAGGTTATGTAGGTCAAAAATTATTTAAATTTGGAAGGCAAACTGACTCAGTCACACAGCTGTTGCACCAGATATTTCTTTAGGAATGCAAGCTCAAAATAAATTTGATTTATTAATTACTTTTTAACTCATCTTCCCTGATCAGCTGGTATCAATAGATGCTATAATGAATATTCTCAATGACTTTTTTTTTAAATTATTTTTCAGAATAAAAACCAGTTTTAACTTTGTATCACCTTGTATACATTATCTTCCTAAGAGTAGGCCACCAAAACTTGCATATCACTAAAATCCTTATTTGATTTTCCTACTGCATTTTTGAAAAAATATTAAGTAGCAGTGAAAATAATCCAAGAACACATAGGAACTCCTAGAAATAAACTCAAGCCAAATACTAGGTGGTATTTTAAAGGACTTACATGTTTTCTTCATTATGGAAACATCCAGACAAGTCACAATGTTCAATTAAGAGGACAGGCAATGATGTTTCCACTGATACTTCTGGTCTCAGATTGTCTGTTTTGTGAAGCTTGGAATTATTTTGCCCTTCACCTAAGAAAGTCAACAATATCGGCTATCAAAAAACTATGAAATAAGGGAAACAGATAGGATTCAAGAGAGAATTTGTAGTAGTAATGAAAAACTAAGACCATACTCAAGAAACTTCTATTTCAACAGATGGATATTTCCTAAGAGTCAGCTTTCCTTGTTATTATGTGGTTTTTCTTCAAATACCTAGAGATAAAATACAAAGACCCTACTTATGGACTGAAAAGGAGTTTGCAGGTTTTAGATTTTTTCATCTCAAGAAGTGACACTGAAAGTCATATTCCAACAATCCTTAAATATGCTGGGTATCTTTCCACTTAGCCTGAAAATTCTCTTGACACTAAAGTTACAACATAATCCAAAAGCAAGATGAAAATCCACCTCAGTTCCCTGTTCCCAAGGAGTCTCCAATGCATTGTGCATGTGCAATTCACACTTAAGAACTACTAGCACCAAATTCAGCATTAGACATGGACTCTCTCTCAAACATAAAAGTCAGATCCACAGATTTTAAATAATAACAAGAAATGCAGCAGTCTTTCTCCTTAAGGTAGGACTTTAGGATTATGCAAACTGGATCACTAGGCAGATAAGAATACAACAGTCATTGATCCAGAAAGAGCAAGCAAGGGAAACTGGATTTCCATTTCCTTCACAAAGCCACAGCAGTGCTGAGGGGATGGGTGTCTGCACTGGCACCACACCAGGGAGAGGGTTACTTCCCACTGTACCAAAGCTGTCACCTGCTCATGGTGATCCTGAGGCAGAACAAAAAAATGATCAAACCAGTCTGATATCAGAGAATCACCCTGCTGGGGTTACCAGGGCAGTCTTTAAAGACTTATATGTACTCTGGGTTACACCACTAGAAATATCACAGCCAGAGAAATATCATATCATGAAGGCACTGGTATGGGCTAAAAAAAAAAATAATAAGAAAAAGCAAAAAAAATAAAGAAATTCCTAGAAACTTCAAAGGTAGTTGTGAAATGTTACTCCATTTATACAAGGGATTAATTTTTAGGCACTGGTTGTGTTCTCACTGAAGCCTTGGACAATGAATTCCATAAAAACCCAAATACTTAATAGTGCACATGATGCAATGTTTTATGAACAAATGCACTGGCCAAGAATTTAGTACATGCATACATGCATAATTCCTTCCAGATACACCAATTTCCAACTACATATCAGCTTCAGTAAGAATTCCATGCCACAGTCTAAGACTCATAACTCTATCACTTAAAATAAATTACCATGGTATAAAAAGCACACACTCAGTAGCCAGTAACAACTCGACTATACCATAAACAGCATTCTAGGAGCACTGTACTACCTGTTTCTTTGCCAGATTTCCACACTTTCTTAAGGAATTTCTCTTGCTCTTTCTTTAAGTCGATATGTGCTACGCAACGGTAATTATGATCACTGATCAAACTGAAGGTCCAAAGCTGAAAAAAAAAGAAAGAGCAATTGCAATAACCTTTTGACACTAAATATAAAGCTTACACAAACACAAACTAAAGATCTGATATTTAAAACCATGGATGTAATTAGTGAACTTTTGTATATGGCATCTCACCATGGACAAGAACTCCAATTATATGAATTTCTAAGATTATTAAAGATAATCAAAGATTATTAAAGATAATCAAAGATAATATATTCAAAATTAGCGAAAGCAGCAATGATCAGTTTGAACTGTGCATCTAAATCCCACATGTTTATGTGTTTGAAAAAAGCTCCCTATAGATTATTTCCCTCAATTAAAAATCACAAGTAACATGCACACTGGGTCATGTACATGAATTTCATTCATACCTTTTTCATTTTAGACACCACTAGAGTTAAATCTTTAATTTTCTTCAGAATCACTGAACAGTAACACTGAAGAAAAACATCTGGAAATTATCATGTAAATATAGTCTTACCATTAAAGAGGGGGTGAAATGGATATTCATGTTTACCACATTTTTATTAGAATCCCAACATGCTGAAATCACAGGCTCTTCCATTTAATTGTCATGCATTTCTTTTTTTGGCCAAAATAGGAGAATCCTATTTTTCACCTTTTTTCTTTTGAAACAGATATATATATATAGCCTCTCAGTGTGCTCTTCTTACATAATCACTGATTGTACTCTTAAAAATTTTCATGGTTTTCAGGAAAAAGTTTCTGGTTTGTAATAGAGGTCTTATATACCAGTTATGGTTTATACACAAAGCACTGAATTATGCTTACTAAAGTAACACTTTTAACACTTCAAAAAACTTAGGCAGTTTGTGAACCTTTTTTATAGATAGAAACATCAATAAGAGTTGACTCTTGACATAGAGGCTGAGTTTAATGAACAATTTTTACCTGTCCCTCAGCACATCCAGTGATAATCTGTTTGTTTTCTTCATCAATTAGAAGACTTAGCAAAGGAAATGCTGCCCAAAAAAGAAGATAAAAGTATTTCTAGAGTAGACACAAATCAGATATTTAATTAAAATACATAGTTCAAAATTGAATCTTCCTATTTATACAGACAAGGGGGGAAAGCCCTTACTGCAGTTCTTACGGTTGCCCAGTGCTTCCTGCTGCAGGTTTTCCATTTGCAATTTCCATTTGCAGGTCTCTGGACTGCCTGTCACCCAAGCTGCCATGGCAGTCGTTTCCTTTGCCTTTTACCCAAGCTGCTCTGACATGGCTTTCAGACTTGTTTATGAAAGTACACTAAAACAATCCACTGGGAAGCGGACTTTAAAGGAAAAACTATTCTTTAAAGAATAATATGTTTACTGCTATCTAGTCTACTAGAATTATTTTCACTAAATCAACCTAAAACTTCTATGATAATCATAGATTAATGTTTAGAGATAGGAGGATTTTGCGCTGAAAAAATAAATTTTAAAATAGAAAACTTACCTGTTATTATTCCTGACTGATATATTAACTGGCTGGTAGAATAGTCCCAAACCTTTAGGAAAAAAAAAAAAAGATATAAAGATGGATACCCACTTAGATATCTACAGAAAAAACAACTTTTAACAGCCATCATGTGGTCAAAACAGAGAAATGCAGCCATTGAAAGTGATGTTCCTAGGAAAGAATTGTTTTTCAGCACCTGTTTCCAACTATGAAGGATTTTGTTTAACTGATAAGCATCCCTGGTGAAAAAGGTGAAACTCACATGATATGGATACACAAGGTATCATCTTTTCTTAGGTTGATCTCTCAGGGATTTTAGCTAAATTTATGAAAAGACATACAGAAAAAAGAAAAGAAAATATGGGAGGAGTGCATTGCATACAATAACCCATTCAATATTCCCAAAAGGGAAAATTCAAATCTATGTCAGCAGACTCAAAGGGAAATATTTTCCTTCAGCTCAGCATACCTGAAACACTTCTGTTACAGCCAAATTGATCAAAATATTTTATTTCTATTTGCCAGATGATAATAATCACTGAAGTTAATACTTAACTGTGGAAAATTCTGAATATACAAAACCTGCATGTTTTTTTTAAAAAGACTAATTAATTTTTGTTATAATTTCCTAAGCAATTCGAAGAACACTGTCCTTATCTCCATAAAGTCAAAGATATTTTTTACTTAATCTTCAGAGCATATTTAAAGGGGAATAAATAAGATTACTTCACATATCGATTCAATTATTCTTTTTTAAATTCATCTTTACAATTTCCTTGCCTTAAAGGTTCTGTCTTCTGACACTGATATGAGCATACTTTTCTCCCATGTGCAAAACTCAGCAGCAGTCACTGGAGCCAGGTGTCCATCCAATTCAGCTAGTATAGCTTCATTCTGTAATTAATCAAGTCAAAAATAAAATCAGAATAGATTTCAACTTAAAATTGACAATCAAGTGTTTTAATAATTAATAACTGGTGCTAATCATTGTCAGGTTTGTTTTCAAAGTACAATTCAGTAAGATTTTTCTTATTGAAACTGAAGCCATGTGTACCATCCTGCTGGCAAAGCCACAGATTACATTTGCATCTTTAGACTGAATTATATAGGAATAATTTTTCAGATGAACTAAGAATATTTTCTGCTTCTAAGTTATTGAGATACTATTTCTTTTCAACTCTTTATACCTAATCTTCTATCTGATATATGATGTATTATCAAGCATCAGTTCCTACTTATTTTATGACACAAAATTAACGGCTTTGCATTAATTTTACTAACATTTCTGCATCATGATTTTATTTGAATGTGAATAAGTAATAGAAATACCAATACCATGGTATCTCACCTTTGCACTTAACACGTAGATCTGATTTCCAGAACATACTGCCACTTGTTGATCATCTGGGCTAAATCTTACATGAAGCACCATTCCCAAAAGAGTTCCTATAACGATTCCTTGAGGTGTAAACCCTGCAGCAATGTATTGTTAATGAGACTCAATGAAAAAAAAAAATCTGGCACAGTGAGCTTCTTAGACACTTTGCATAGCAGTAACTAACCATAGAGCTGTCCCAGTTTGTGTCAGGAATACGTACAGAAAAACACACTGTTTAAATATACCAGGGTATTGTAAAGAAAAGCACAGAACTATGCATCACCAGAATTCCTCCATCTGCCCTGTTGCCTAGACATGATCTGGTACTCCTTGAGATATTAATAATTCCCATCAAATCATGCTTTCATGCTTCCATTGAAGATTGCCAGGGAAAGGATTTTTTGAGAAGGAACCCACTAGTGCCATGTTCATTTTGGAGGTAAGAAATCCTAATTGAAGACCAGCAAAACAAGGCTTTGAAAAATACTTCTTCTGGGAGAATGCCAGCCACTCAGCCAACAAGTAAAGAGGATTTTCCTTCTCTGGTTTTAATTTTTTCTGTGGGAAAAGGCTGAAACAGAAAGTACACCACTAAATACCATTACAGAGTGAGATAAGACTAGTTCTGAGAATAAGTCATGTTTCTGTACTGTCTTCCTGATTTCATTCTGATCATCTCACTGGGTCAGGCAGACTGGTTTCTGTAGATGCCTATTTTATAATGCTGCCTTTAATGATGTGAGGACAGTTTGGATATGTCACTAAATTTTAGGATTTCATAGGGAACAAATTAGCTAGAATACAAGCACAACTACAGGTGTCCTTTCAGGCTTTCATCTTACATGCTGTGGAGTCTTTTTACAATTGATTGACAGGTTAAGATCACACAAAGATATCCTTACATGCTTTGACACAGTTTATAAGAAATAGTATGAGAAAGCAGGCCAAGAATGTGCAGAGGACAGTGTGTGGAGATAAAGACTCTACAGCATCTGCTGAAGAGCCTGTAGATGGAGAGAAAAGGGAAAAATCCAACAGCAGACAATCTGAATGTCAAATGTCTTTTATCAAAATTACACATACTCTTTATTTCTACTTTCTATTCCCACCTTCCAGTTTTATTTCCTCCAAATTTGTAGTCTCATTTTATTCCCAGTTCCTGAAGCACCTTTTGATTCTCTATGTTACTCTTACATGGATTAAAATTTAATATTGACCTCTTTTTATAAAAAGCATTGATATTGTTAAACTTTTCTTTACAACATTAGTTTTCATATTATATAGATTTGCAAATTCAAAGTGGAGCAGAGTACAAGAGAACTCCCTCACATTAAATCATTGGCAAATCTCTAACTATAGGTAACAAGGAGGAAACTTTTAATAGTGTGGGACACTGCCATGCAACTTTAAATATTGACACCAAAAGGGGACAGACTGCCACTGGGAATCCAGTGAATCATGACTCAGGAGATCCTGTTCTTTTTTTTTTTTGCCTTTCATTATTGTTCTACCTTCCAATGAGTTTAAGCTTGCAGAGAGGTTAGCACTGCTCCCTAGAATCTACTTCCATTGGTTGAGGCTCCAAGCCGAGATGGTGGTCAGGACACTAAAACTCCTGCTCTCTGTGTGTTATGTCACCACAATGCTCTTTCACTCATGCACTCTTCTCCCAAATCAGATACTTGCATTGGTCTCTCTCACACACACACAAAAACAGTGTTGCAGAGACAGAAGGAGAGGCAAAGCAGGATGCAAAACACCAGTTCCACAAGTATTCCAGAAAAGGTAGTATTTGGTCGTTGCACGTTAAATTACGCAGCGCTGCTACGATTAATTTTTCTTCTGTCCATTTTATCCCACAGTGGCAGGACGGCACTGCCTCGGCACTGCCTCTCTCCGCCAGCCCCGCGTTGCCGGCAGGCGCTTGTCCCGCACAGCACCTCGGCCAGCTCCCGAGCCCGCTCAGCATCGCCGCGGGGCCGGTCCTGCGAACGCGCCTTCTCCAGGGAAGCTGCACTGACGGCACCGGCATTGCCGAGCAAGGGCAAGGGAGAAAAACAGCATTACTACGGCTCTTCGTGCAGCTGAATCTCAGCGGCTGAGGCGCGCCTCTCAGAAATAACAATCTTCTTACAGAAAGAGCAACGGGAGAAAAGGAGGCGGGGGGGGGGGGGG